>JAUNZO010003259.1:0-338537 GCA_031894775.1 Chloris gayana
ATTATTACTAAACAGAACAAACACAAATTATTGATTTTCTTGCTAATTATTGTTGTATACTAATATATACTCTAATTAATTTCGTGCTTAGTAGTCATAGTCGGAATTCTTCTTTAAAAGTTCACTTAATATTTTTTGTTGGGTGTTGAATAACTACAACGCGCAATGTGTCGAATAGCATGCCTATATATATACTCCCTCAAGCCCATAATAATAAGGACCCATTGAACTTTCACTAACAATATCAATAAAAGTAAATTATTTTACAAATTAAGAGTTTCATGTGACAATAGTTTGAGTCATCATGAATAGAATAACAAAGTTCTTACGTGATCAAACTTTGGTGCTATTGATAATCAAAGTTACAAAAGTTTGAGCTTCACCAAACTCGGAATTTTTTATATGGTGGGAGAATAATATCTTTTTTTGAATAATAAGTCATATAATAAAGAAAAGTACTGTTACCATATATAATTCTCACCTAATAATAAGAGTTTAATATATAAGTAAACTAATACAAATTTGAGCAGAACTTGTCATCAAAAACGGTGAAAGAGGCTATGAGAAATCTTCTCTATTAGATAATACTTGGGTGACAGTGCAACCAATCACCTTAAAATTAAAACCAAGGGGATCCTCAAAATTCTGTACAAATATTTTTTTTAGAAAATGAAATAAATTCTGGCCTGTACCAAAGTACACAACCTCCAATTATTACAAGTTTTCAGCTATCACCGCTAACAAACACACACGGGGAATAAAATTCTGTAGAATTCTGGTGCCTCATTTCAGAAAACTGAGAAAATCAAGGTCGCCACACGTTGCAAACCAGCTACTAATCACCACTCACTATTTTTGACATTGCTGTGAATGGAGCAAGTATTACAAGGTTGCAAACCTGGGTATGAGATTGTTATCTATTCATCAAAAGTTTGAAAAGGGACTTGTTCGCAACCTTTTGCAATTATACAAGACGTTTTCTTTTTTCCACTGAGTTCTGGTTCACAACCTTCTGCGGCATAAAATCTACGGTAACAAAAGCGCACATACGTCGTACAAAATGAGGAAACTGACAAGGAGATGAGATATAGAGAGAACCGCCTGTAATTCGGAAAGATGCTGCGGATCACGTTATATGGAGCAAACCACGTGTAGACAGATACAAGAAATCCGCTCCTTTGTTGAGGATGAAACAATGCAAACAGCAGTGTCGCACACCATTTGCTGGTGAGGAACAAGACAAAATATATAGGAAACCTCTAGTCAGGTGCAAATGATTGCCAAGCAAGAGGGCGACCGACATGTTAGTTACACCAATGGTAGTTCAAAGAAGATGATATTTATGATTGGACTAAAAAAAAACTGTGATGCAGCGTGCATACACTCATATCGTACTGTTTTTTCTCCGGTCAAAGGAGGGTCTTTCTAGCCTCGCAAAAGGAAACGACTCCATAAAGTGATCAAATCCAGTGCACGTTTGGATGACGTCATTATGGGCTGCACTAACCTAATGAAAAGAAAGGTTAGGATACAGCAAAAACACAAGTTAGAGATATAGCAACAACGGATAACAAATGAGTAATTTCCCTTGTTTTCACTACAACAATAACGCACTGTAGCGGTGTTGTACGTACTCCCGTAGCGGCACGAATAAAGACAACCGTCACTATAGTTTCGGGATGATTTGTAACGGCGGTTTACAATATAGTCCACCTTTAAAAATTGATTTTTAACGACGAGTCCTTTCTAGCGGCGGGTGATAACATGGGTCGCCGTTACAGTTGTTCCACAAGCCCAAAAAATCGGCCCAACACAAACGCTATAAATAAAGACAAACCCTACCCCCTCCCACCCCGGATCTCCCACCCACTAGCCGCCGCCCCACACACCCATCCACTCTCTCTCTCTCTCTCTCTCTCTCTCTCTCTCCCGTGATGTCCTCCACCACCGGCCTCCTCCTCCATCTCCGGTCGCCGCCACCTCCAACCTCCACCCACGGCTCCCCTCCACGTGGAGGCGGCGGCGCGGCGCGACACGAGGGGGCCGCGGCTCCCCTCCACGCGGTGGCGGCGGCGGCGGCGGCGCGGCACGACGTGACGGCAGGAGCCGTGACTCCCTCCACGAGTGGTGGCGCGTCACGCGGGGGCCGCGGCTCCCCTCCACGCGCCAACAGCGGCGCGGCACAGCGCGCGGGGCCGTGGCTCCCCTCCATGCGGTGGCGGTGGCGGCGCAGCGTGACACGGGGGCCGCGGCGGGCGGTGACTTGGGGCGGCGGCGGACCGGCGGTTTGGGGCACGCCAACGAGAGGTGGCCATCTCTTTGGCGGCGGCGCCCAGATCTAGCACGGCGCGGACGTTGGCTACGTGGGCCGTCCGGGCCCGAGCTTGGGCTTTTTTTTTGTTTTTCTTGTTTCTTAAGTAGCGGCGGGTGAAGATACCACCCGCCGCTACCGTGAACTTCTTTTACGGCGGTCGACGATGTTTTCGCCGTTGTTGAGTTTTATTTGTAACTGCGGAGCGTAGCGGCGGACCGCAATACCCGCCGCTATAGCGGGTTTTGGCCTGTCGCTACAGAGCAGGTTTGTAGTAGTGTTTGTAAATGACAAAATTGAAAAGAAGAAGATACATTTTGAAGAACTAAATGGTGAAAACAGGACAATAATTTTTTTATACCAGTGCATGCACTTAATTAATTGCACTATCCTGTTTTCCCGTTTAGGATGATACGAGATAACAAGAACAAGAGAGGAGAGTGAACTAAAACGGACTCCAAACCCCTCATAGCCGAAAGCGCCACGTGTTAGAAGATAACAAAACCTCCTAGCCTTGTGTGGGACAAAGACATTTGCTTCATGGAATATTCAAGACGACGAATTAATTAGCCTAAACAAACATACCACATGACATGCCGTCAAATCCTGAGCGCTAACACGATCTATCGTGTTTCCCAGCCCAGAAAAATGATTGGCAAGCGGCAAGACGACGCCGGACATGTTATTAGTTCGTTACCCGCATCAGCGGATGTCGTCCAAATGCAGATTCTGCCGCTTCTAGTTGGACTAAAATAGACACCGTACCAGAACCACCATACGTGTCCATGCCACAATCAACATAGTACAAAGGTGTAGTCGGCTCGACACGTCGAGGATAATAATCACGCTTCAGTTACGGTTGCGGTGCATGTATTTGGATGTGGCTTCGTGGCACGGCGGCCAGGGCGGGCATACCATGATTGCAGTCCGCCGGCGCCGGCCGCCCGGGGCAGCGGCCGCCGCGCGCACATGACCGTGCGGACGAAGCAGGCGATGTGAGAGCTCGCGACGTGTCGCGTCAGTGTTCGGGGTCCATGTGCTGCGTGCGTGGTTGTCAAATCTTATCGCTTTGTCGCTTGTGCGTGCATGAACCGCCGGCGAAGACACGCGTGGCCGCGTCGGATGCGATGGCGGGATTGAGATTCGCAGTCTTCTCTCTCGTTCACGGTGACAGCTGTGTGCTTGAATTGTGGTTATGAGAAAGTGGGAAAGAATATGTAGTTCAGCGGCCGTTTCAAGAGGACACACCTTTTCAGCATTCCAACCCTGGCGTGCTCACTGCTAATCGATCCCCAGTAATTCCGATGGACGCCAAAATGGTGCACAAGTCAGGTTAATTTTGCGTGGTACATACTTAGCCATCCTCATTTCAATATGCAAATAGAGAGAAGTGCACCTCACTTAGTACAGGGATCATCTGTCTATATATGGATAACATGATTTACCATAATCTAGAACAAGCTAAAAATTTAAAACTAGCTTGAATAACTCTGACTTAAAAATAATCTTTCACAAAAAGTCTTACGGCAATGCCCATGACATTTGGAGTACTCTTAGTTTTTTAGGTGTGAGCCCCGGCTTTACCTTCCAGATATCTTTGAATATCTATACATCATAAGCAGTTAGCTAATGCGCATCAGAAATATGTAGAAGAACAATTTCAGATTCGATTAAGCTCTTGAAAAAGGCAAATTGCTTTGTCGTGGGAGTTAGATCGATTTTAATAAATTTTGTTCTCAATTATCCTCCAATATACTCGCATTGTCCTATATTATCGTTTTAGATTTGGACACCGAGATTAAGTAGAGGTGAAAAAGATGTGTGCGCATAAAATAAGAAAGGGAGAGATAGAGATAGAAATGTATTGGAAAGAGAGAAACTGCATTGTGGATCACTACAACAATAACGTACTGTAGCGGCGTTGTACGGACTCCCATAGCGGCGCGATAAAAGACACCCGTCGCTACAGTTTCAGGATGAATTGTAACGGTGGTTTACAATACGGTCCGCCTTTAAAGATTGATTTTTAACGGCGAGTCATTTTTAGCGACGGGTGACAACATGGGCCGCCGTTATAGTTGTTGCACAAGCCCATAGAAAATGGGTCCAACACAAACGCTATAAATGAAGACAAACCCTACCCCTCCCACCCCGATCACCCATCCACCAGCCGCCGTCCCCCCACCACCCCCACCCACCCTCTCTCTCTCTCTCTCTCTCTCTCTCTCTCTCTTGCTGTCCTCCACTGCCGGTCACCGCCCTCCCCAGCATCTCCGGTCGCGTGGGGGCAGCGGCTCCCCTCCACGAGGCGGTGGCGGCGCGACACGGCGCACGGGGTCGGGGCTCCCTCCGAGCGGCGGCGACGCGGCGCGTCGCGCGGGGGCCGCGGCTCCCCTCTAGGCGGTGGCTTGGGGGTGGGGGCAGACGGCAACGGCAGCGGCGCCCAGATCTGGCCGCCGCCCTCTCTTTGGCACGGCGCGGGCATCGGCGGCGTGGGCCGGCTCGAGCCCGGGCTTTCCCTTTGTTTTTCTCATTTCTTAATAGAGGCGGGTGACGATACCACCCACCGATACCGTGAGCTTCTTTTGCAGCGGTCTACCATGTTTTCGCCATTGTTGTGATTGATTTGTAACTACGGAGCCGTAGCGGCGGGCCGCTATACCCGCTGCTGTAGCGGGTTTTGGCCCGCCGCTACAGGACAGGTTTGTAGTAGTGGATGTCAGGATAAGTAAATTAAGAAAACTGGATAAGCTGTAGGATGATGAGTAATATGCGACGGAGGAAGTAGATGTTTTCTATCTTTTAGGTCTCCAAAGAGGTGATAGAAAAATTAGGTTGGTATAGATCTGTTTTTATTTTTTATTTTTGGAAAAAATAAGGGACACAAGAAAAAAATATCGCCTTACCACATATAGGGTTCTATGTTTACCAAAGAACCACGGAGGATTATGTATCTTCAATTTGCAAGTTCAGAATAATTACCTATTGAGTAAATAGTTATTTAGGTTATTGAATTTGAAAAATAAAAGTAACGCTTAATAACAAAAATGTGATACCGTTTTTATAAAGACATTACATTTAAAAATAACATAGCTAGACATATACTACCTCTGTCTCATTGAAAGTGTCGTTCTAGCTTTTCAAGAAATCAAATCTTTTTAACTTTGATCGAAAATATATGAAAAATTATAAATATTTATTAAATATAATTAATATCATTAGATAGATAATTGAATCTACTTTCATAATTAACTTATTTAGAGATATAAATATTACTAATATTTTCTACAAATTTAGTCAAAGTTTGAAAAGTTTGATCTAGCACGGATACCATAGTCTGTCGTATACTTGCCTTATGGGTATGCAAATGATAAAGGAATGGATGTGCAAAAATATAGTAACGAATCAATGAAGATAAAGGTGATGGAGATGGCTAATAGACTGGTACCTAACCTGTCTGGAATGACAGAGGATTCCATATACCGGTATGAAGATGAGGCGGGTATCAAGACCGGCGTATGGCAACTTGAGAAGTAAGTTAGGGAATAATTTGTAGTCCGTTAGGACTCTGAATCAATAAAGAAAGTTAGAGATAGAATTCCTTTATATGTAATCCGTGTAATCGTGTAGGACTCCGAATTGATAAGAAAGCTTAGAGATAGAGTTTTCTAAGTATGTAGATATTGTATCCGTCTAGGATTCTACATGTAACCTTGCCTCCCGGACATATAAGGCGGGGGCGGGGACCCCTAGAAGCACAAGTTCTCATAAGTTCGACAAGTTCCTAGAAGTTAGGACAAGTTCCTACACTCGGACAACTTGCAATTAGCAATCCGCTAAAGTCAATACATAACACACAAGACGTAGGGTATTACTCTCCATCGAGAGGCCCGAACCTGTCTAAAATCGCGTGTTCTTGTGTGTTCCGCCTATTGCACCATCGAATTCCACGCTCGTAAGGGACCGGGTAGTTCTAGTGCTGAGTTTAAGACTCGCCATTTGACGCGCCGGTAGGGGTCCCGGCGAGTTTTCAGTGAGTTCGATGGCCTCTTTGCTTGTCGTCGACTTCGCGCCCGGCTTCAAGATCCGCTTCGGGTCTCTCGACTTTGAAGCTAATTCCGCCGGAAAGTTACATCCGACAAATCCGACTTGTAGTCGGGCCGCAGCTTCGAAGCGCGATCACCTGCCACGGTCGACGGCTCTTGTTTGAAACCTTGCGGATCCGACGCAGCTTTAGCGCGAATCATCGGACCACTCATGCCCCAGACCGGTACCCGCAGCAACGCTCAGCGAGTTCTCCCGGCCTTGATAAAGACTTCGAGGAAGGATCTCCAGCCTTCTTCCAAGTGTTCATGACGGGTCCAATCCTTCAAGAACTTACTCCCGAGGAAGCAGCTGCTGAAGAAGCTAGGATGGCGAGAGACGAATCTGATCGCCGTCGCCGCGAAACATACGAAACGAGACGGAGATGAACAGCCTCCACAACCTTTAGCCGCGAATCATCGTGCAAACGTCGCCGGTACTAGTCGGACCGGAGGAAGCGTTCTCGTGACCGCTCCCCCGCCACGGGTCCGCTACCGGAGCTGTCCGGAGACCCGGAAGAAACGTCCCCAGGATATAACAGCCGACGTGGATGCCGCAGTGGAAGGCGCCATCGTTCTTCAAGCGAGAATTGGACTTGAGCTCCATGGAGGTGGAATTAAACGGCGCTCGGGTCTTCACGTCGCCGATCCACAACATTGTGGGAGTGAAGCAAATCCTTGAGACAATACTGGAAGAAGTCTTCAATGCAACGCCGAGGTTACAACGCGCTTTGAATTTGGTAGACGCGGCTGCTCTACAAACAAATCAACTCGTTCACGACGGATCGGAATCTTCCGGCCGCTCGCGTTTCGCTCGGAGCGGCCTGCGACACACCCCGATCGCGGACGAAAATGAACGAGCTCCGGACCAAGATTTACGCGTACCGCTCAATGGCAATCGTGAGGCTCGTAACGCCCTTATCGATCGCCACGTAGAGAGGACGGAAGAGCGCCGGAGACAAGAAGAAGACAAGAGGCGCCGGACCGGTCATGTGGATGATCGTCCGCGGGATCTTGCCCCGCCTCGCCCGCATGTAACTAATTCACCACGGCGTGGACCGGCTGCTTCAGCGCCGCCCCTAGCGGAAATCCTCCGCGCAATGATCAACGAGGGCACGGCAACCGACATGCTCATCGGGACGACCGGCCAAGAAGAGACGATCATCGTGATATCGGAGACCGAAGAGGACGAGACAACCGAGACAGAGACGGGGAGCCTCGACGAGGTGACAATGATCGCCAAGCGGTGCCCCCGCCTCCACCTCCTCCTTCACAGCCTGCTCGAACCGGTGAACAACGACCGCCGGGATGGTTCGGGAGATAGATATCAAGATGATCGATACTACGACTACTCCGATGATGACGGGGATCGTAACTACCGGCATTACCCTCGCCGACGATCCCCTTCACCGGTCCGGACCGATCTAGAAGATGATGAGTACTCCGTGATTCCTGCTTTCACGCGAGATTTACGCATTTGCAAATACCCCGGGGATTTAAGCCCGAGGCCATTGATAAGTACGACGGCAAAGCGCCTCCTGCTCGAGTGGCTTCACATGTATACTACCGCCATCCGGTCAGCAGGAGGAGATACGTTTGTGCTAGCTAACTACCTCCCCATGTGTATGGTGCAGGCTGGACGCTTGTGGTTGCAATCCTTACCCGAGAGATCTATCTCTTCCTAGGGCGACCTCACCAAAAAGTTCGTGGAGAATTTTCGGGCGACTTGTGAGAAACCGGGGAACTACTTCGACCTCAACGAGCTGAAGTAGAAGCCCGACGAGACTCTCCGAAAGTTGCCTAGAGGGGGGGGGTGAATAGGCAATCTAGATAAAAACCTGAAATTACAACACTTAAAAACAAATAGGTCAAATTCGTCATCGACAGAACTTTCGTCATCGACGGAACTTCCGTCGGGGTGGTGAAATGAAAAACCTAGGGAATGGAAAGGGAGAGGAAATCTCACGATTCCACTTGAATGGAAACCTTCCTTTTTGCCTTGAGAGTGTCTTACCTGCAGGAGTTTAGTAGACACGCAATGCACAAGTAGATCGGGCTAAAATATACCCGAGAGATGAACAAGCAAACACACAACAAAAAACAAACAAGAGAGGCGCGGAGATTTTTCACCGAAGTTCGGACCCCTCACAAAGAGATTCCTACGTCTCCGTTGAGGAGCTCACAAAGAGCCGGGTTTCTTTCAACCCTAATCCTCCCAAGCAACCACAAAGGTCAAACTTGGTTTTCTTCTTCTTCCTTGGATTCTTTTCCTTGCGGAGGCGAATCTCAACCTTCACAAACTTCCCAAGGCTCACCACAAGCTTGGGAGCTCTAGGGCAACACCTAGCCGAGTCTAGGAGAACGAATCTCCAAGAGTAACAAGTGAAGAACGAGATTAGTTGCTAGGGGAAGATGTGCTCTAGATTGGGTTGATGCTATCAAGCTTGGAATCAAGATGGGAGCTCACTCCAATGGCTTTGGATCTCAAGAGGAGTGGAGAGGAGTGAGAGAGAAAGCTTGAGAAGATCCGAGAGTTCAAAAAGCACCGGCACTTTTTCTCACGGGTTGGGTCAAAGCTTTATATAGTGTGGGCTCTAAAAGAGCCGTTGCTCAAGTTCAATTATTGGTCCTGACGGAACTTCCATCACCCCATTAGGTCAACTGCGAAACACCCAGGACGGTACTTCCGTTTGAGTTAGAACTTCCGTCCAAAACTCTCCGGAGCCGACGGAACTTCCGTCGGCCCGGACGGAACTTCCGTCGGGCAAGATTTGAACTGGAAAACCCTAGGAACGGTACTTCAGTCACGTTTGGGACTTCCGTCCCAAACTCTCTGGAAGCGACGGAACTTCAGTCAGCCGAGCGGAACTTCCGTTAGGAGTGGAGAAGATAGGAGAAGATAGGCTTTTTGATCGTCGTTGAGTTGGTATTTTGGTTCCAAGTTGTTTGAGAATAACTAGAGCACATTCTTCCCTGCACGTAAGATCGCTTCACCCCTCTTAATAGTTTGGCACACCTATACTCAAGAAACTATAAATCTAAACTTGTCATCTTTGCTTTTTGAGTACTTGATCACTTTTTAATTGAGGGGTTTACTTTCTCACATTGTGGATACTATCATTTCGTTGTCCTGCACAATGACTCAATAACCACATTAGATCTTTTAATCATTTGTCATTTATCACCAAAACCCACTAAGGGGCCTAGTGCATCTTCAATCTCCCCCTTTTTGGTGATTGATGACAAATAATTAAAAGGGATAACAAAAGACCAAAAACGGAAAGAACAAAAACAAACAAAATATAGCGGAGCTCCCCTAAAGAGATGCATGGGTCACACAAACATGTGAGAGAGCTCCCCCTATATTTTGTGCTTGTGGGGTGCCTAAAAAACAAGATTAAGTGTGAAGAAAAAACAGCACAAGCGCAAATAGCTTCACACCACATAACGCAAGCCACATATATCAATAAACTAAAAAACATCACATTAAAGCATTAAGCAACCATCATCCATCATTCAAGCACATAGTTTGCAAGGAATTTAAAAAAAAACTAGCCCTATTACAATAGAGCACAAATCACATAGTTCCTTACATAAGTTCCCATAAGTTCCAACAACTAAGATAGATAAAGAACACAAAGATAAAGAAAGTGGTGATCCCTTTTCTCACTCTCTCCCCCTTTGGCATCAAGGCACCAAAAGGAAGAAAGGAAGGAGAGTAAGATAGGAAATCACTCGTCGCCCTCCTGCCCGCCAAAGTCCTCGTCTTCTTCTTCTTCATCTCCTGCATGGGCTGCATGGGAGCTTTGACCACCATCACCACCAAAGAAGGGAGCATAGTCCTTAGGCTGCCAGCGATAGACGGGAGGGGGTGCATCCTCCTCTTCCTCGGATCCTGGAGGGAGACCTCGGCACCACTGTGACCTCATGAAGTTCTTCATCCTTCTAGCATTCTTTTTGACGCCTTGCACTGGTCCGGTGGATATCAACAGCATTGGCGGTGCACACATGGAAGATTGACTTGAGGGCGCCCAAGATGCGAGCCGTGGGAGAGCCATCCCGGCGTGGAGCTGCACTTGCTAGAAGCACCAAGCGGGGTTGGGGCGCTGCGCTTCTTCTTTGCTCCTCCTTTTAGCTTGAGCTGCGAGTGGACGATGCTTGCATTCCTTCTCAAATGTCAGGCTGGGTAACTCCCTCAATGATAGCCATAATCCATGGAGCATAAGGTAGAGTCATCCTGGTGTTCACACTACGCCTGCTGATCTCCTCAAAGATGAAGCCCATCACACAAAAGGGAGCGGCGTCGGGTGCAAACCTCACTAACACATTCCTTGACCAAGCAACAATCTGTTCATTGTATCCATCCTTGGGCACAATGGTGCAGCGAAGGATCCTGTTAAGGTAGAAGTAGTAGGGCAGAAGTCCCTTTGTCTGTCCATAGACACATGGGCCATCCTCATACATGAAGGCCGGCTCGGTCTCGGGGATGGTTTGCTCATTGATAATGGTCTCATGATTATCATCTCTGTCGGACTACGGCAGGTTGAAATAAGAGGCAAACACTCGCCGGCTGCACTCATATCGCTGTCCTTGAGTCATCCAAACTATCTTGTGGCGGCCGGTGTCAATGTAGAGTGTGGCATAAAGCGACGGACAATTTCTTCATTCCAATCATGGCGGAAAGCCATGAGGTCATAAACTCCACGGGCCCTGCACACATCTATCACTTGATCAAAAATAGCATCATTCTTGTTCTCCATGTACTGCCAATGAATCCACCGATGCTTGATGCAGCCTCTAGGATTTTTTCGCATGTCAATGAAGAATGTGTAGTAATAGTCTTGTTGACCCCACGGGTGGAACCTTGGATCCGATGCCTCTTTCTCCCGTACACTGCGGGGGTCCGTCCTTCTCAACGCATCCAGCACATCGGGGTGCCTCCTCATTTCACATCGGGCTGTGCGAGCCAATGTAGACCGGTGCCCTCACACGAACATCACTAGCTGCAACACCTGCGGCAGCTGCCTCCGACTGGTCATGAGCAACCCCCTTTCCCTTGCCTCCGGTGTCGGGATGAGGTGTGCGCTTGACCACCCTCTTGCGCTTGAGCTGTGATCGAGACGGCAACTCCTCCTCACTCTCCGAAGATGGAACTTCCTCCTCAATCTCCTCATCATGGCTTGGTTCCCGAATGGTTGGCCCGCCGCTCTTCCTGCCCGCGTGCTTGGTACGAGTCATACTCGACAAGAAAGAAGGAATTGATAAGAGCTTGGTCGAATAGGATAGGTAACGTGTCAATGTGGGCAACTTTATGAGTGAAGTTACGCGGGACGGAACTTCCGTCGGGGACGACGGAACTTCCGTCCTGTAAGGACTTCGCCCATGGAGTTGACCAAACCAACACAAAATCTATTCTACCCACTAGTGCTAGACAAATACTTGAGTATACTAAGGTGCTAGACGCTATTCTACTCAAGATAGACCAACAAGCTACTAGCATTGACCAAGATTTTAAAAAAAAAGAGAGTTTTCAAGATCCATACCAAATCCACGCGAAGGAGAGCGCGAATCCACGGATTACTTGAGCTTTTCCTTGGTTGAAATCGCAGATCGCCAATGGAGCTCACGAGATAGGGTTTGGGAGGAGAGAGAAACTGTGGAGAGTTATGAGGAAGAAGAAGGAAAAGAAGGGGTCGGGTTCCCCTTAAACCCGCACATGACGGAAGTTCAGTCACCTGACGGAAGTTCCGTCAAAACCAGAAAGTTTTGCACGGAAGTTCCGTGCGGGAACGGAAGTTCCGTCCTGTCTGGTTCAGCCCGTTTTGGAAGAATTTTTTGAGAAAAAGTTTTGAAGTTTGGAAACCTAGGTTGGAACTTGGGGTTGCCTTCACTTGTGGATAGCCAGCAATCAACCATAGAGAACAATATCCACAAGATGGGCAATATGATCACGAGATCAAACTCAAATATTCGCAATACAAAAATAAGCTTTATTTTTGCAAATAGTTTTTGAGAGGATAAAAACAACAATCAATATCACCAAGATGTGCAAGAATTCATTCCACATTAGAAGAATCAAGTATATTAAGTTCACTCCTAAGCTCACAAAATCTCTTCTCATCTAATGGCTTGGTGAAGATATCGGCTAGTTGTTTATCGGTTCTCACATAGCTAATCTCAATGTCCCCTTTGATTGAATGATCTCTCAAGAAGTGGTGCTGGGATATCTATATGCTTAGTCCTATTGTGATCAACGGGGTTGTATGCAATCATGATGGCACTCTCATTGTCACATAGGAGAGGAACTTTGGTCAAAGAGTATCCAAAGTCCTTAAGAGTTTGTCACATCCATAAGAGTTGTGCACAACAACTACCGGCTGCAACATACTCCGCTTCGAGCTGTGGAAAGGGCAACGGAGTTTTGTTTCTTGGATGACCATGACACAAGGGACCTACCCAAGAATTGGCAAGTCCCGGAGGTGCTTTTTCTATCTACCTTACATCCGGCGTAGTCGGCATCAGAGTACCCAACTAACTTGAATTTGGTGCCCTTAGGATACCACAACCCTATGTTTGGAGTGTGAACCAAATATCTCAAGATTCTTTTAACGGCCACCAAGTGGCTCTCTTTTGGAGCGGCTTGAAATCTTGCACACATGCACACACTAAGCATGATATCGGGCCTAGATACACAAAGGTAAAGCAAAGAGCCAATCATGGAGCAATATACCTTTTGATCAACCGCCTTCCCATTCATGTCCAATCCTAGATGACCATTTGTCTTCATTGGTGTCTTGCTTGGCTTTGCCTTGTTCATATCAAATTTCTTGAGGATGTCTTGGGTGTACTTGGTTTGACTTATAAAGGTTCCATCTTCTAGTTGCTTGACTTGAAAGCCTAGAAAGAACTTCAACTCCCCCATCATCGACATCTCAAATTTCCTAGTCATAATCTTGGCAAACTCATCACGGAAAGATTGGTTAGTAGAACCAAATATTATGTCATCGACATATATTTGGCATACAAATAAATCACTTCCAACTTTTCTAGTGAAGAGGGTAGGATCGGCCTTGCCCATTATGAAGCCCTTGTCGATGAGGTATCCCTTGAGGTGTTCATACCAAGCTCTTGGTGCTTGCTTGAGCCCGTAGAGAGCTTTGTGAAGCTTGTATACGTGGTGAGGTTTCTTCGGATCTTCAAAACCCGGTGGTTGTTGTACGTACACTTCTTCTTGAATTGGACCGTTGAGGAATGCACTCTTCACATCCATTTGATATAGCTTGAAACCATGATGTGTAGCATAGGCGAGCAATATGCGAATTGACTCAAGCCTTGCTACCGGTGCATATGTTTCCCCAAAGTCCAAACCTTCAACTTGTGAGTAGCCTTTTGCAACAAGTCTTGCTTTGTTCCTCACCACCACACCATGTTCATCTTGTTTGTTGCGGAACACCCACTTGGTTCCCACAACATTTTGCTTGGGTCTCTCCACCAATGACCACACTTTGTTTCTCTCAAAGTTGTTCAACTCTTCTTGCATGGCCACCACCCAATCCGAGTCTTGCAACGCTTGTTCTACCTTAAGAGGCTCCAAAGAAGAAACAAACGAGTAATGATGGCAAAAGGTAGCGACTTGGGATCTAGTGGTTACCCCTTTTTGAATGTCACCAAGAATGTTATCAACGGGATGATCTTTTTGTATGCTTTGGCGCACTCGGGGTTGTTAGGGCCTAGGTGCATCTTCTTCTTGTTCTTCTTGTTGTTCGTCTTGATGATCATCACCTCCACCATCTTGTTCTTGGTCTTGGTTGTTGCCTTGATCACGATCGTCACCATGATCTTGGCCACTACCTTGATCTTGTTCATTTTGTGGATCTTAGGGAGGATCTTCATCTTGACTTGGAGAAGATGGATCACCTTGCACTTGAGTTGGGTCTTGTGGCCTTATTTCACCAATTGCCATGTTCCTTATTGCTTCACAAGGAGCTTCATCACCTACATCACTTGGATTAACTTGCTCTACTTGAGAGCCGTTAGATTCATCAAATGTTACATCACGCGTGATCTCAACAATGCCGGAGACTTTGTTGAAAACTCGGTATGCATACATATTTGATCCGTACCCAAGTAAGAAACCTTCATTGGTCTTTGGAGTAAACTTAGAAGACCTTGGCTTCTTGTTAAGAATAAAGCACTTGCTCCCAAAGCCACGGAAATACGACACGTTAGGAATTTTACCGGTGAGAAGCTCATAGGGTGTCTTTTTCAATATCTTGTGAACGTACAACCGGTTGGTTGCATGGCAAGCGGTGTTGATGGCTTCGGCCCAAAAAGTGTCGGGAGTCTTGTATTCATCAAGCATGGTTCTTGCCATCTCAATGAGTGTACGGTTCTTCCTCTCGGCTACACCATTTTGTTGAGGGGTGGATGGTGCGGAGAACTCATGCTTGATGCCTTCTTCATCTAGGTACTCCTCGGCTTGTGTATTCTTGAACTCGGTGCCGTTGTCACTTCTAATCTTCTTGATCTTTACTTCATGTTCATTTTGTGCTCTTCTCAAGAAGCTCTTTAGAACACCTTGTGTCTCACTTTTATCCTTCAAAAAGAATACCCAAGTGAAACGGGAATAATCATCAACAATGTCAAGGCCATACCTGTAGCCAATGCTTAGGTATGTGACCGGACCGAAGAGGTCCATGTGAAGCATCTCCAATGGTCTTGTAGTCGTCATCATCGTCTTGGATGGATGGTTGGCTCCAACTTGCTTTTCGGCTTGACATGCGCTACACACTTTGTCCTTCCAAAAGCAACATCCTTTAGTCAAACAACGTGGCCACCCTTTAGAAGTTTATGTAGATTCCTCATCCCAACATGAGCTAGTCGGCGATGCCATAACCAACCCAAGGTGGTTTTTGCTATCAAACAAGCACTTAGATTTGGACCCTCTTTGTTGGTGAAATCAACAAGATAGATCTTATGCTCCAAGTACCCTTTGAATGCAATTGAGGAATCCGCTTTTCTAAAGACGGTCACGCCTTCATCGGTAAAGAGACAATTAAAACCCATTCCACAAAGTTGTGATATGGACATTAAGTTGTATCCTAAACCTTTCACAAGAAACACATTACTAATTGAAAGGTCATGGGTGATTTGAATCCCACCACGACGAATTACCTTTCCTTGTTGATCATTTCCAAAAGATATACTCCCACTTGGTAGATTGTCTTTGTCAAGTGTGGAGAACATCTTCTTCTCCCCGGTCATATGATTTGAGCACCCGGTGTCGAGTACCCATATTGAACCGCCCGAGGAGTATCCCTACACACAATTAAGCACAAGATTTAGGCACCCAAACTTGCTTGGGTCCCTTAACTTTAGAAACAACACTTTTGGGCACCCACACACAAGGATTCCACCTTGCATAGTGTGGCCCAACAAATCTTGCAACTACTTTCCCATGAGCACCATGGGTTAGTTCATATGTTGCATGATCATACACATAGAAGGATACGGGTGAGCTCTTCTTTTTGAGCTCTTGTGTTGTTTTGGCCTTCTTCACATGCTTGGCTTGAGCAACTTGCTTTGGTTGATTCATGTTGTTGCTCTTGTTGTTGAATCTCTTCTTGGGTTGCTCCTTGAATCCAATACCTTTGTTGCCATTGAACTTTCTTTCCTCACCAACAATTTTCTTAGCTAGCTCAACTTGAGCCGCTCTCTCAAGATTCTTGACCTTGTTAGTGAGATCCTTGATTGTCACCTTATCGGTGACAATGTTGTCAATGTCAACACCTTCACATCTTGTACACGTACTCTTTGCTTGATGAGGATTCCATTGACTCAACCTTGCTTTTGTACGTCGATGTGCTACTCTTGAGGACTTCAATCTCTCCTTCCAAGCAACTTGTGATTCTCTTCAAGAGATTCACACCTTGTTTGGAGTGAGAGGTTGATGTCTTCAAGTTTAGCATTTGACTTATTTACTTTTGTAAGGCAAAGAGTCAACTCCTCGTTCTTCTCTCTTTCTTTCTCAAGCAAGCTCTTCAACTCTTTAATCTCATCAAGCTTCTTGATGAGCATGTTTTCTTGCTTGTCCACCATCTCTTCGCTCTCTTCAACCTTCTCTTGCATTATCCCTAACATTTTCACCATATCTTACAAGGAGGGGACTAGCTCCTCCTCATTATCATGGTTAGAGGAATTGACAAGAGGTTTAGTTTGTACCTTGTTTTCTTTGGCCATGAAGCATTTGGGGGTGTCATCCTCATCGTCGGTGAGGTTGTTGAAGAGTGATGATTTGGCCGGTGTTAGGCCATATGCAAGATTGGCAATCCCTCCTTCTTCATCTTCATCATCATCTTCATCATCATCGGAGACATATTGTTGGCCAATATGAGCTTGACCCTTGAATGGTTTCTTGAAGTTCTTCTTCTTAATGAACTTCTCCTTCTTCTCTTCCTTTCCATTGAGTTGAGGGCACTCCGCAATGAGATGCCCAGGTCATGACGGTGATAGCACTTTCTTGTTGATCTTCTTGCCCTTGCCTTGTCAAAGCTCTTCTTGGTAAACCCATTGTTGATCATGAACTTGTCAAACTTCTTCACAAACAAGGCAAGCTCTTCATTGTCTTCTTCAATCTCAATTTGGTCTACCTCCACAACTTCTTTCTTTTTGGCCTTAAGTGCTACATCTTGCTTACTTGTGCTCTCATCTCCAATTAGCACACTCACTCTCTTTCCCTCATCATCACGGCTTTTGTGAGCAAGAATTCTCCCAATTACTTCGTCCGTGAAGAATCCATCAAATCCTTCCTTTTCTTCAATGATAGTGCAAAGTGTGGAGTTCCACACTCTTAGTGACATTAGAAGCTTGAGATTCACTTCTTGTTCGCTCACGTCATCTCCAAGTGCCCTTCGCTCATTCACAATGTCCAAGAGCCTATCATGTGTTTGTTGAGGGTCTTCGCCCTTCTTCATCACAAAGAAGTTGAATTGATTTTTCAGCACTTGCATCCTTGACTTCTTCACCACATCGACTCCCTCATGAACCGCAATGAGCTTGTCCCATATGGCTTTGGCATTCTCTAGTCGGGACACCTTAGAGTACTCTTTAGCACTCAAAGACGAGAGCACTGCCGACACGGCTTGCGCATTGCGATGTATGTTGATGTTGTCCATTACCGTGTGTCTCTCCTCATCCTCAATCACATATCCTTTCTCAACCACTTCCCACACGGGCGGACCAATTGATAGCAAGTACATCTTCATCCTATGCTTGTACCAACTGAAATCTTTTCCATCAAACCATGGTAGTCGTCCACTACCGCCACTATTCACATTTGCCACATCATTATAGTTGAAGTTGTACCTTGTGTCCAACTTCCCACCACTTGTGCCATCCTTGGCAAATGGATTTCTTTCCTCATCGGTGTTCCCTCTCTTGATGGGACTATTGTCCCCTCCAACAAATTCCCCGACATCTTTTCTTCTCAAGCGGTTAAGCTCTTCTCGAGAAGACCTGCTCGATACCAATTGAAAGTTGCCTAGAGGGGAGGGGGGGGTGAATAGGCAATCTAGATAAAAACCTAAAATTACAACACTTAAAAACAAATAGGTCAAATTTGCCACCGACGGAACTTCCGTCGGGGTGGTGAAATGAAAAACCTAGGGAATGGAAAGGGAGAGGAAATCTCACGATTCCACTTGAATGGAAACCTTCCTTTTTGCCTTGAGAGTGTTGTACCTGCAGGAGTTTAGTAGACACGCAATGCACAAGTAGATCGGGCTAAAATACACCCGAGAGATGAACAAGAAAACACACAACAAAAAACAAACAAGAGAGGCGCGGAGATTTTTCACCGAAGTTCGGACCCCTCACAAAGAGGTTCCTACGTCTCCGTTGAGGAGCTCACAAAGAGCCGGGTTTCTTTCAACCCTAATCCTCCCAAGTAACCACAAAGGTCAAACTTGGTTTTCTTCTTCTTCCTTGGATTCTTTTCCTTACGGAGGCGAATCTCAACCTTCACAAACTTCCCAAGGCTCACCACAAGCTTGGGAGCTCTAGGGCAACACCTAGCCGGTCTAGGAGAACGAATCTCCAAGAGTAACAAGTGAAGAACGAGATTAGTTGCTAGGGGAAGATGTGCCCTAGGTTGGGTTGATACTATCAAGCTTGGAATCAGGATGGGAGCTCACTCCAATGGCTTTGGATCTCAAGAGGAGTGGAGAGGAGTGAGAGAGAAAGCTTGAGCAAGATCCGAGAGTTCAAAAAGCATCAGCACTTTTTCTCACGGGTTGGGTCAAAGCTTTATATAGTGTGGGCTGTAAAAGAGCCGTTGCTCAAGTTCAATTATTGGTCCTGACGGAACTTCCGTGGGTGACGGAACATTAGGTCAAGCTGCGAAACACCCGGGACGGTACTTCCGTTCGAGTTAGAACTTCCATCCAAAACTCTCCGAAGCGACGGAACTTTCGTCGGCCCGGACGGAACTTCCGTCGGGCAAGATTTGAACTGGAAAACCCTAGGAACGGTACTTCCGTCACGTTTGGGATTTCCGTCCTAAACTCTCTCGGAAGCGACGGAACTTCCGTCGGCCTGAGCGAACTTCCGTCGGGAGTGGAGAAGATAGGAAAAGATAGGCTTTTTGATCGTCGTTGAGTTGGTATTTTGGTTCCAAGTTGTTTGAGAATAACTAGAGCACATTCTTCCTCGCACGTAAGATCGCTTCACCCCTCTTAATAGTTTGGCACACCTATACTCAAGAAGCTATAAATCTAAACTTGTCATCTTTGCTTTTTGAGTACTTGATCACTTTTTAATTGAGGGGTTTACTTTCTCACATTGTGGATACTATCATTTTGTTGTCCTGCACAATGACTCAATAACCATATTAGAGCTTTTAATCATTTGTCATTTATCACTAAAACCCACTAAGGGGACTAGTGCATCTTCGCTCTCACGAGACTTCATCGGGCGTTTCAGCAACAAGAAGGCCTTAATCCCCAATGTTCCTGATTAGCGAGGTGATTGCGGCGTTTCAAGGCGGCGTCCGAAGTGAAGAATTAGTTCACAAGATTGGAAGGCGTAATCGGAACCTTACCATGACGGCGTCGAGTGCTTCAAGATAGCGAGATGATTGTGCTGCTGGTGAATCAAACGTCATTAATTTGCGCGGGAACAAAGGGAAGGAACCGAAGCACGACCAAGGCAACCGATCTGGATCTAAGAATAACAACTAGCGCAAGACGAGATCACCTTGTTGCGGTCGTCGACCGGTCTCATGGAGGAGATCGGCCAGCACCTCCTAAGAGAGCTCCAAGAGAACGACTTTCATTTGAAACACTTCTAGAGGGTCCTTGTATGATCCATAGCGGGAATCATAAAGCTAAAGAGTGCTTCCTGTTAAGGCCGTTCGCCCAATTCGCCTTAAAGGTAGCGCCCCGGTCTAGACACATGAACAAGAGAGATGACAAGAGCAAGGATAAAGAGCATGATGACAATGGAGATGACGAAGGTTTTCGGGAACCAGCGAGGGAGGTGAACATGATCCATGGAGGCCGTGATGCGTACGAGTCGAAGCGAAAGCGAAGCCGGCGCTCGGAGAGGTCAACGCCATTGTCCCCGCTACCCCCGAATATCTACGATGGTGCGAGGTGCCGATCACATTCGGTAGGGCTGATCATCCCGAGGTATTACCAAAAGCTAGAAGATACCCGCTCATTCTCGCTCCTATTGTCTAGAAGGTGCGATTGAAGAGAACTTTCATTGATGTAGGAAGCTGCATGGATATCCTTTTTGCTAAAACTCTTCTAGAGCTTGGCCTTTACGTAGCTGACTTGGATCGCAGCGTTTCACCGTTTCATGGTATAATACCTGTTCGAAACAGTTATCCTTTGGGGCAGATCTCTCGCCGGTGACTTTTGGGACAAAGGAGAACTACGGGAAGGAGAATATCATCTTTCGGGTGGGCGACATTGACTCGAGCATACCACGCGATACTTGGAAGACCGGCTTTGGCTAAGTTTATGGCTATCCCGAACTACCAATACTTGATGCTGAAGATGCCGGGGCCAAATGGGGTCTTATCGTTCCGGTCCGATATCAAGACCGCTTACGCCTGTGAAGTACATAGCACCGAGCCGGCCTCTCGGGTCAATTCGGAGGATGAACGGCGAGAAATCGGGGAAGCAGCTGAAGCTCTAGAAGTACGAGGCAAGGTTGGAAGATGAAGTTCCAACCAAGAAGATTGCAAAGGAGAAGCCGAAGGCCGACGCGGTAGTTTCCAAGACAATTCAACTTGATGAGTCGAGAACCCTCCAAGGTCACCCATATAGGGGCTGACTTGGGGGACAAATAGGAAAGCGCGCTCATTCTTTTCTTCCGGGAGAATAGGGATATCTTTGCATGGCGGTCGTCTAACATGCCGGGTGTTCCTAGGGAGAATAGGGATATCTTTGCGAAGCCGGTTAAACGAAGTTCCGAAGGTTTGCTCAAGACCGCAAGAAGGCAATCAAGAAGGAGATAACTACGTAGTTAGCAGCTAAGTTCATTAGGGAGGTGTATCATCCAGATTGGCTTCCCAATCCAGATCCTTGTACCAAAAAAGAACACTAAAGAATTAAGAATGTTTGTCGATTATACTGATCTCAACAAAGCTTGCCCCAAGGAACGTTTCACGCTGCCTCGAATTGACCAAGTCGTTGATTCGACCGCCGGCTGCGAACGTCTTTGTTTCCTCGATGCTTATTCAGGGTACCATCAAATACCTCTAAAAGTTGAAGATCAAATAAAGACCGCGTTTATCACCTCCTTCGGAGCATACTGCTATAAAACTATGCCATTTGGATTAAAAAATGCTGGAGCTACGTATCGAGCGTGGTATACAATGATGTCCGGATACGCAATTGGGAAGGAACGCTAAAGCTTATGTCGATGATATAGTGGTAAAATCTCGAGAAAGCGAGGATCTTCTCTCGACCCGGCGAGAGACCTTCGATAATCTGCGGAATTTTTCCATGAAGCTTAATCCGGGAAAGTGCATGTTTGGAGTTCGTTACGGAAAATTGCTGGGATATTTGGTGTCGTGGCGAGGCATCGAAGCTAACCCGAGAAAAGATTCGGACGATTATCAATATGAAACCTCCGAGTTGCTTGAAGGACGTTCGAAGTTAACGGGCAGTATGGCTGCGCATAGCCGCTTCATCTCAAGACTGGGAGTCCGTGGACTGCCGTTCTTCAATTTGCTTAAAAAGCAAGATAAATTTGAATGGACGGACGAGGCTCGAGGCTGCGTTTGACCAGCAAAAGGAATACCTTAGCAACCCTCCGGTATTGGTACCTCCAGAACCCGATAAGACCATCCAGTTATATATTTCGGCAACAACTCATGTGGTGAGCACGGTATTGGCGGTCGATCGGAAGGAAGAAAGACATCTGCAATTGGTGCAACATCCGGTATATTTAGTAAGTGAAGTCCTTATTGAATCCCGGATGAGGTATCTTCAATTACAGAAATTAATATATGTTGTAGTGATAAACTCTCGAAAGTTGAAACACTATTTCCAAGCGCATCCCATTGAAGTTAAGATTGGGTTCGCTATTGGGGATATAGTACGAAACCGAGAGGCGATCGGCCAAGTTGCCAAATGGGCCATAGAACTTGGGCAATACGAGATTACATTTTCTTCAAGGACAGCTATCAAAGGACAGGCCTTAGCTGATTTCATAACAGAATGGTTGGAGACACAAATCCCGCAAGGGATTCGGACATTTGAGTATTGGGAGATGTTTTTTGATGGGTCCCTGCAGCTTTCGGGCGCGGGGGCTGGTGTCGTACTTCTCACCCCATAGAAGGAGCCGCTTAGATATGTGTTACAAATGCATTTCGAGCTTCAAATAATACTCCGAGTATGAAGCTTTGTTTCATGGACTCCGGATAGCTGTTCCTTTGGGAGTTAGGCGATTAGACATATATGGTGATTCGATGCTCGTGATTAGTCGGGTTAATAAGGTATGGGACGCTCATGATGATCACATGATTGCTTATCGTCAAGAGGTCGGGAAGCTCGAAAACAAATTCGATGGCCTTCGATTTTCTCATATCTTGCGCGGAAATAATTCTGCTGCGGATGAGTTAACGGACCGGGGTCATCAAGACAAGCGGTTCCACCTGGTGTTTTTCTTCAAGTACTAAACAAGCCGTCCATAAAGATGGAACGCAAGGCAACTATTATAGATATAGTAGACGAAGCGAGTCTTAAAGGATCGGGGTGAGGAAGCGGTCTTGAAAGACCGGTGCGAGGAAGCGATCTTGACAAATAAGGCTGGGGATGAGATCTTGGCGGCTAAGCACGAGGAGACGATTTCACCGAGAGGATACTCGATCGCTTGATGTTATGATCATTGACTATGATTGGCGTATCCCATATCCGGAGTATTTACAATCTCGGTAAAACTCTAGATGATAAGGTTGAGAAGCAAAGATTGGAGGTTCGAGTACGCAGTTATTTGATTCTTGAAGGAGAGTTGTATAGGCTTGGTGTTAATATTTTGATGAAATGTGTATCGGTTTCGATGGCATTCAATTGCTTGAAGACGTGCACAAGGGAATTTCCGGCAATCATGCCTCTTCGAAGACACTAGTCGGGAAAGTGTTCGGACAAGGATTCTATTGGCCCACGGCGGTGGACGACGTGCACAAAGTGGTTAAAAATTGTCGGGGATGTCAATTTTTCGCCGGACAGACCCCATGCTCCGGCTCATGAGTTGCGGTTAATTCCAATGACTTGGCCTTTTTCTACTTGGGGGCTGAATATTGTTGGACCATTTAAAAGGGCGCCGGGAGGATTCACGCATATTTTTGTGGCGGTAGATAAGTTCTCCAAGTGGATTGAGGCTGAAGGCTGTTACCGGTACGACTACTGCTCGAGCGATCAAGTTTTTGCAGAATATTTTTGTGCGTTTTGGAGTCCCGCACGGTATCATTACTGATAACGGGCCTCAATTCACCGAGAGTTTTTCAAGGATTACGCTGATAGTTTGGGAATTAAGATACAATATGCGTCGGTGTCACATCCGGAGAGCAATGGAATGATTTTGACCGGTCTTAAACCTAGAATTTTCGAACGTTTGAAGCCGTACGCAGGAAAATGGGTTAAGGAATTGCCCTAGGTGCTTTGGGGACTACGCACTAATGTTAGTAGGGCTGCGGGGCAATCTCCTTTTTCTCTGGTGTACGGATCCGAAGCTATGTTACCTACGAGAGGTGAATATGGTGTCAGCCCGAGTACGATACTACGATGAAGAGCAATATGAGGATCGGCGCTAGGTTGAATTAATTGCTGCGAGAGGAATTACGGGATAAAGCTTTGATTCAAGCAGCCAAATATCATCGAGGATTGCGTCGCTATCATGATTGCAATGTTCGTACATGGGAATTCCAAGTAGGAGACTTGGTTCTTCGGAACATTCAGTCCAACAAGAACAGACATAAGTTGTCACCGGTCTAGGAGGGACCTTTTATGATTAAATCGGTCTCCGGACCGGGGGCTTATAGGCTTATGAGCTTGGATGAGGAAGAAATTCCAAATTCTTGGAACATTGAACAGCTTCGTCGTTTTAATACTTAAAAGTATTTCTTGTATAACTTCTTCATATTATAATAAAGTAATTTTAATATTCAATGTGAATGTGTTCGCTTTTTGTGACTCAATATTTTAATTTTGAATTAAATAATCGAGTCGGGGGCTGTTGTGTTCAGAGCGATCTGTGATATTATGCTATTCCTAAATAATAAGGCCGAGTCACTTAGTCGGTAAACTGTTGTATTGAGAGCGGTCTGTTTTTTAGCTTAAGACTGGTATATTTAGGAAAGGAAATTTTTAAGTATTTTCTTTATGAATACTGATTGGTAGGCTGCTGTGTTAAGAGCAGATCTGTGAAATTTTAAGACCTTACAACCTAGCTCTCTTTCTATGTCACATGATATTGTTAAAGTAAGCTACAACTATGAATTGTGATCTCGTGCTGATTAGAGCGAGAATTTGCTCATAGTTAGTTTTAGCTGAAATAACCATCATGGCTTGGGCAAAAGGAGTTAGGTAAGTAAGATGGTGACATTTTGAAACTAGTATTCACAAGGAAAGGAAGAAGATATTAAAACTTCGTTATCATCAAGAATAAAATGACATATAATAGCATGATGATAAAATTGTTTGAATATAAAAGAAAGCTGGCCCTAAGACAAAATCTACTAAGCGGGACCGCTTGAAGTACCGGTATCACCGGTCTTAGGATTTTCAACTAATCTATCGTCAAACGTTTCTTCGGAATCGGAAGAAGATAACGATAAATCGGCATCTAGATCTTCAAATGCATCTTCCACTGTACGCTTAGCGGTGGTTGCTGCATCTTGAGCATCTTGATCCAAAGCAAAGACCGCTGGTGCTACATTCGAGAGGGACACCTGTCGGATAAAGAGGAACATCCTCTATCAATTCTGAAATAGTACCAATGAGCGAATTCTTCAACTCATTGAACCGATCTTCGGTGGTGTCCGGGTGGGCGCCATCATTGATGAAATTGAAATCACAATCCTCGACCGGAGTCCAAGATTGGATTATGGCGACGATATGGCCTCCTCCTGCAGCAGCAACCATCCTGGAATGTTCTTTGATTCTTCCGTGGAAGGCCCAAACGGCAGTTTCGAGATCCACTTCATTAGGATCAATAGTCGACCGCCATTTAGATACTCCAGCGTTCACACCGTGCCTGCAGCAAGTTACGAAGAAGGCAAAAATATAAGAAAAAATTATCATTGCAGACCAGTATTTTAAAGGAGTTTCATAAGAAAGAATAAGAAAGAAGTAACTTACGTCTATGCCCGATTTCCGCAGCTCTGAATCTGCCTTTGATGTTAACATTGGATTCCCTCGGCTTGGTCTCCACTTTTAGCAAACGCTGGATCTCGCGTTCTTTTGCTTTGAGAGCAAGGCTGGGCAGATTCGTGGGCAGTCCTTAGAGCATTTTCTTTATCCGCCTACGCTATTTTAACTGGTTCTAGGGCTTCGACTAATTCGGCCTTCGGGGAGCATTATCAGCTTCAAGCATCTTGTTGGAGCGTAGTGTTTGCGCCGGGATGTTATCCTTGGCGGTAAGTTCGCCTTCCGGTTCTCTAATTCGAGCTGCTTGTTGTTCTTCAACCCGAGAGCCTTCCTGGAGAGCTTGTTCCTGAGCAATTGCCTTCTCGGAAAGGATTTCCTCCGCCTTCTTATGAGCGGCAACGAGATTTTCAAGTGCTTGAAGATGAAAAGTAAGACCGGTCGAGAGACGAGAGAGAGAAAGAAGAAGGAAAATACGGAATATGCGAATAAGATTAAGAGTATTACTTTGGATTTCTTTATGGAGCTTGATGATCTCTTGCGGGCGTTCCTCTATCAGCCGGCTGGGTGTTTATCGGGTTGGCCTCCTTCTTCGACGATATCGGTTTCCTTCGATTTCGGATCGGCGGTCCGAGATTCAAGTTTAACCAACCGCTCTTGATTGGTGCATAGCTCTTCCTCCGGACGAGCAATTATTGCATTTTTGGCTTCGGAGTTTTTCGGAAGAACCTAAAAGGAGAAAAAAGTAAGAGATTCATTTATTAAAAAGATGTTGCTTGAAGGAACCATTAAAGAAGCGGGATGTACCGACCGGACTCGGAGAAGTTCTTCGAGCTTCCTCTTCCTGGAGTGCGTCCCACCGAGCCGTGGCAATAAATTTTCTAGCTCCATGGAGCTGTCCACCTCCACATCTCCGATTACCATTTTGGCCGATCCGGGTTCTCCCGGAGATTTACGTGTAGTCCTAGGCCGGCGAGGAATTTCTTCCACCCGGACTGGTCCTAGTGAGAGCTCCGGAGGAATTTGGAATAGGGTGGCTTGGGGAGGAAGGTTGCTGGTAGATGACCTTCCAACATTGACGACTTGGTCTTCGATAATTTGGGATAAAGCTTCTATACTTGGAGGCGGCAGGGATTTCCTTTGCGGGTGTCGCACTTTGAGTTTCGGAAGGCCGGCACCGGCTGGGAATGCGGCGAGAGGCGGTTGTGGAAGCACTACTGGTTGGGGCTAAGGGGGAAGCTTTGTTTCTTAAAAAGCTAGCTATGCTAGCTTGGAAATCGAAGGGATTCTACGAGAAGAAGCGAGTATTATAAGACTGGGATGAAAACGATTTAGAAAAGACTAGTGATATAGAAGACTTACGAGGTAGCTTTCTTGAAGCCGGTGGAAGTCTTGATCTTCTTGGCGGGACCTTGAGTGTCCTCAATGGTACCCTCTGCAGTCCTTTTAGCCGCTGGATGGACTTGCGGTGATGGGACTGGTTCTCTGCATCGCTTGGACCGGTCGGCCGCCATACCGGGACCTCTTGGGAACATTGGATAAAGAATCCGTTAGTGAGGGGGCTCCTTGAGATTTTCCGATAGCGGCTTCGAAAGCAGCCGAGTGGCTTGGCGATCCCTTTCGACGGCTTACGCATCATTCCGCCGGTCTTCAAGCTTTTGCGCCTGCGTGCGCGAATCGCTAGGCGTAGCGAGAGGAAATGATGGGTCTGCCGATGGTCAAAGAAGTGGTACGTTTCTTCGTACTTGGTGCTTGAACCACTTTTCCGGATTTGGATATCTTCGAAGCTATGCTTTGGGTGGCAAAGGGAATGGCCGGTCCGAAGTCCCTTGAGTAGGACCGGCTTGAACGAGCAAGGGGAGCGATATTGCCCGCATAGTCCTCCCCCAAGTATCATTCGGAGGTAGAGGGGGTGGCTCTTGAAATTGTCCATTTTCTATATTGAGTAATTGAATTTGAATAAAAAGATGAAGATTAAAATATAACAAGATTCAAAGATAAAGAGAGAGATACTTACGGGATCTCGAGGATTTGACGAGTGAAGGCTAGACCCACTCTTAGACATCCTGATAGATCGGGTTTAGGCTGGAGCATTTGCTTGAGGCGGGCTTCTAACCGTTCCTTATCGGGGAGAAGAGTTCCATCCAACGGAATGGCAACATCTTCGTTAAAACACCATGTTGGGTGTTCTTGCTTCTTGAGTGGCTGGACTCCTCGCACCATGAAGCTCCAAAGAAGCTGTCTCGGCGGTGACGCCCTTGACTTCCTTTAGATATTTGATGCAAGCCAAGAGCACGAGGATTTCTCCATCTTCTTTGAGTTTTTCCCTACTATCCGGGGAAGGGAAATTTTTGGCCATCTTGGCACTGAAAGGAGGGAGCACGAGCTGGGGATTATCGCGAGAAAAACCACCCATTTTTCCAATGGGCTATGCTTTTATTTAAGGAAATAGAGAAATATTCATCCGCGCTCCAGCATTGAATTCCTACTCCTCCAACTACAGCTTGGCGGTCCGAAGAGGGAAGTGGGCGGATTTGGAAAAGATATTGGAATAACTTGAAGTGGGGGAGAACTCCAAGGAAGGCTTCGCGAGAGGTGGATAAAAAAGCGATCTGCGGGATGGAGTTAGGATTGAGATTCACTAACTCCCATCCGTAAAAGAAAACAAGACCCCTAAAGAAGGAGCGAGTAAGAGAGATCAAGGCCACGAAGGAAAAAAACTTTAAAAACTAATTGTTGAGAATCATCTATTCCCCATGGGACTTGGCA
The DNA here is from genome assembly GCA_031894775.1 of Chloris gayana. NCBI lineage: Eukaryota > Viridiplantae > Streptophyta > Magnoliopsida > Poales > Poaceae > Chloris > Chloris gayana. Next base: position 28,038 of record JAUNZO010003259.1, read on the forward strand.
CAGGGTAGGAACGCTCCGGTTTAAGATTGGTTGAGGAGGAAGGTATCCATCACGAACTGTATCATTGAGAGATGCTTCGATGACTTTGCTTGTTACCTAAATCCCGAACACCAAACGGAAGCTGGTCGCGAGGAACAGAAGAAGAAGATGCAGGGGTTAGCGGAGGACTTCTTTTTGCCCATCTTGAAAAATGAAAGAAGAAAATCTAAGGTTGGTTTGTGGGAAAGGGAAGAACGAAGAACAAGGGCAAAAGGCGGGCGCGTATGGACTTTCGGGAATGAGTTTGACCTAGGTCGACCTTTCGCTTTCTTTTATAGGCACTCGAGATGGGCCCGGGGGCTGAATAATTATCGGGCTATTTTACAAGGCCCGATGGATTTAGCATTGAATGACTTATGTCGTGATTGTGCAATTATGATCTAACGACCATAAGGATATTAAAGATCTGTTATTTGCGCTAATTATGACCTAACGGTCATAAGGATAAGTCATTGTAGTTAGCGCTATATTCTCGCTAATTTTTTGTGAATAAGATAGCGGTCTGAAATATGAAATTTTCGGATTGAAATTAATGTAATGCTGAATTTCATAATTTAGCGAGTATGAAAGAGTTAGACTTTACCCGACTCAATGTTAATGGATGCCTTAGGCTGTCGGTGTTAATCATCCGGCTGACATAGGTCCTGGAGACTCGAGTCGATGTGAGAATATAGGGAATAAACTGGTCCGATCAACCAGAATGTTTAGTTAAATTAAGGCTGAATTAAGCGAGTCCTTAAAGAAAATGTGATATCACTCGGTTAGACCGGTCCGATAAATGTTTTCTAGGCGGAAATTGCTAAGAGGAATATGATTCCATGGAAGATGATAAAGCATAGTCTCTCCGGAAAGACTCTTGCATTATTTGCGATCCTAAAATGATACAAGAGTCGGGGCTATACCTAATTAGGTGCACCTGATCGGTGCACCGTATCTAAGAAGCGATGCAGTAACGATCGCGGGAGGAAGAAAGTAATGAAAAATTAAATGGAGCAGTCTCTAAAGATTGCATATTATTCATATTAAAGGAAATAATGAAGAATCAACTAGTGGACTCTTGCATTATTTGAAAGGAGTTCAAATGATCCAAGAGTCGGGGCTATACTCAATTGGGTGCACCTAGTCGGTGCACCGGAAGAAGAATAAGCAATGATTACCTAATTAGGTAATATGAAGGATAAAAAGCACTAATTTTTTGGCTCTTTTAAAGCCTTACGAAGAAAGAAGAATCGTTACAACAGATTAGAGTTCTTTTTAATTTTACCATGAAATCAAGACCAACGAGCGTAAGACTGGTCGGTCTTATTCAAGGTCAAATCAAAAATTACTCGGGGGCTACTTGTCGTATAGTTGCCTTATGGGTATACAAATGATAAAGGAATGGATGCGCAACGATATGGTAACGAATCAATGAAGATAAAGGTGATGGAGATGGCTAATAGACTGGTACCTAACCGGTCCGGAATGACAGAGGATTCCATATACCGGTATGAAGATGAGGCGGGTATCAAGACCGGCATATGGCAACTTGAGAAGTAAGTTAGGGAATAATTTGTAGTCTGTTAGGACTACGAATCAATAAAGAAAGTTAGCGATAAAATTCCTTTATATGTAATCCGTGTAATCAAATAGGACTCTGCATGTAACCCTAGCTCTCCGGGATATATAAGGCGAGAGCGGGGACCCCGAAAACTCTCTCGAGATCTTGTAATTAGCAATCCGCTAAAGCCAATACATAACACACTGGACGTAGGGTATTACTCTCCATCGAGAGGCCTGAACCTGTCCAAAATCGCGTGTTCTTGTGTGTTCTGCGTGTTGCACCATCGAATTCCACGCTCGTAAGGGACCGGGTAGTTCTAGTGCCGAGTTTAAGACTCGACAATAGCGACACTTTCAATGGAACGGAGAGAGTAACTAATAAGGAAGTGTTAAATGTTACTTTTGTATCTAAGTCAGAACATCCAAAATTTATTCTTTGATTTTCATCTAGCAAGATTTATTTGATCCACCATATTTCTTTCTTTGGTATTGCTCCTCCTAGACTAGCATATATTCTCTGATTGATTGGGAGAGTTTGAGTCTCATTTGAAGAAATTAATTATGCTTCATGTATGCACATTGTGTTATTTCACAATAACAACATAGTGTTTTGATAATACAAATACACAACCTTTAATGTATGTTCTCTTCAGAGGAACATATTGGACACATATATGGTTCTTGTTATTGACGAAATGGACAATATATTGATGAACATAATATGCAGAGTGGTTGAAACTGCAACCATGGAGGTCTTGGCGTGTGTCGATAACAGTTCTCTAACCATGTTTCCAATTAAGGAGTTTTTTATATCGATACTTATGAAGAAATTTTTATCTTTGTGATTGCATGATGTGGTTTATGTATTAATTGATACAGTTGCGGGAATTTTAATGTATTCTCTATTTTTTTAAAAAAATGTATATTTGTCCCCTCTTGAAGACTCCACACGGCCAAACTAGTCTGAACTCATCTCGTGGCAAGTTATGCCAGGAATTTCTTTTGCAAAAAAGAATTACCTGATGAATTACTTGCTATTTTATCAGGAGTTCAGAACTAACCGTGATAATAAAAAGAAGGGCCAATCATCCTATAGAAATATCAAAAAATATGGCTTCGTCGCTAGCCCATATGTCCAGGCCGTTTAGCGGGTAAATCCTATATGTAGATCGCTATATAGTTAGCTTGGTATAGATCGGTGCCATATGTCACAATATGATTGGGCGGGGAGGGAGTTCGGAGAAAAAGAAATGATTACGAAATTTTAAAGGTGTTTTTCTCCCTAACCGTGAATCCGTTTTCGAATCCGTTTGAACCTTCATGTTCTTTAGAATTAATTCTACAAAATGAGATCCAATATGAATATTTTTTGATTTTTTTAAAATAATTTTGTCATCAACTTTTTAGATATACTTTGTCAACATTTTATACGTATTAAGTCAATATTTTTGTAACATGTTGACGCAATTTTCCAAACAAAACTACAGGTGCTATATTTTCCTCCGACTCAAAAACAACTTAGTATATTACTTTCTGTATCTATTTATATTTTAGGCCTAATTTTCTTTAATCATGCAGATATGATTTTGGCATATTTGTTCTTCATTTTCTGCAGACCTATAAAGGAGACATTGTTGATCACTTTAGCAATGTAAGTACTATTATTCTGATTTGCATTTATTATTTCCTGCATTTACATCTTATCTTTGTTTGATATTTTAATATTATGTTCAGGTTGATCTCTTACCACTTCATCAAAAGTTGTTGTTCAGGTTGCTACAATCAGATCACAATAAGTTTATCACAATGATCACCAATTCAAAAGTTTATCACAATGCTCACCACTTCATCAGCTACAAAATGTTATGAATCTGTATATGTGTCACCATTTCAGATGCTATAGTTGCTAACATGTGGATTAAAATATCCTGTTTGTTTACGTTTTTAGAATTGTTGAACATGGTTTCCTGAAATGTTGACTCTATTACAGCAACGTTGAAGTGGTTTTCAACATATGTTGATTAATTATGACATCAATGTTGAATATGGTTTTCTAAAATATTGACAATATTGTTAAAAGTCATTGTAGATCTTAGTGGCAATACTCGTCGTAGAATTTAATGCAGCACTCGTAGGAGAATTTAGTGCCATTACAGGTCAGAGAATTTAGTGGCGGCACTCGTCGGAGAATTTTGTTGTAAATATTGTTTGAGAATTTAGTGTTACAACATATTGGAGAATCCTTTATTGCCACATGGTTTGGGCTTCCTATACGTAGAACATTCGTAGGTAGGCATGGGTAGATCAGTGTTTGAGATTCGTGCGGATTACATGAACCCTAACCTGTGACATCCCGTGTCACGATTAAGGTTAAGTAGGTAATTAGTACACTAAACACTGCACTAATGAATCACTAAGCACCAATGCTAATTACCCAAAGAAAAATAAGAAGTATCAAAAGAAATAAAGGAAAAACCTAACTAAAACCCTAACCCTAACCAACCCCTAAGGGAAATGCAAAAATTATAAAGACACCACCCCTATATTTTTTGCACCACTGCATTGCTCATGTCAAAAGATGAATTTACAACATTTTTACAAAATTTTTGAGTAAAGTTTTGAATGCCCAAAAATTCAAATTCAAATCTGAAACGTTCCTGTTTAAGAATTTTGTATGAGTTTTTGGAGGCAAGTTTAGAACTTCAAACTTTAAGATGCAAATTCAAGCACATCATGCTGGAGCCCCACATAATTTTATTTCATATTTTGGGTCAACAGAACTACCACTTTTGATTGAATTTCAGAAGCACAGTTTCAAATTCCAAAAAATCCAAACTCGAGCTCATGCCCGGTGGGCAATGGCGGCTCGGACCGCCGGTCCGGCCAGCCTAGCCGCCGCACCGAGCACGCTCCCGCCCTGTCACGTCGCCACGCCGCTCCCTTGCCAGCTCCCAACCGAGTTGGTACCCGCCGGTCAACGAGGGGCCGCCGGAATTGAAAGCGCCCCCCGCCGCCTGCTACTCCCCTGCCGCCGTCCTCCCCCTCCAGATAATTGGCACGGAGGCCAGGCCGCATCGCCCCTCCCTTGCCACAAAACGCTCCCCCAACTCTCTCCGCAGCTCACCGCACCACCGCCCTGCCCTCTCGCCCCCTGCAGCTCGTGCACGGCCAGAAATCGCCGCCGCCGCCGCCATTAGCGCCACCATGGACGCCGCCTCGAGTTCCTCCATCTAGGCAAGCCGCTCCTCCCCTCTCTTCCCTCCCATCCGGTGCGCAGGCAACCCCTCCGCCCTCCCTCACACTCGGGCTCACTGTTGTGCAGGCGCCACCTCGAATTTGGGGAGAAATTCTCGGGCCGCCGCCGCCGTTCACCACCACCTCCCCGACGAGCTCCTACTTCGGCCCTCCTCAACGCCGTCCGGAGCCCACGCCGTCCGTCCCCAAGGTGAGGCGGATCTCCTGCCCAAAGCCCAACTCTTCTTGCCCCCTGTGCACCGCGCGCGACGGCGCCGAAGGCTGCCTCGTCCGCCGCTCCGTGGCCACCGGCGTCCGGCCGCCGTGCGGGCCGGCCTTCCCACGCGCGTGTTCCCCGTGTCGCGCCGCGCGGTTTGAACCCCCTCCCGTCCTCCCAAACCCACCGCAGCACCCTATGGCGCCAACGCCGGTGAGCTCGGGCTGCCTCCGGCGAGGTCCCGCCGCGCGGGCCCGGCCCCATTTAAAAAACTACCCCGTGGCATAATCGTAATTAGATCCGAACTTCTTTCAAATTTGAAAAATTCATATCTCGCGTTTGAAATGTCCAAAAATTACAAACTAAACTGTTTTGGAAACTAGAAGATCTGTACTTTTATAAAAGTAACATGAGCTGGTCAGATTTGCATGTTTTCATATTTTTACAAAAATAACAAAAGCCAACCCCTGAAAACTTAGCTAAGCCATAACTTTAAAACTATAAATCTAAAAGAGATGCCACTTGGCCAAAACCTTCACCCAGGCATACATGAATTGTTGGCACTGGAAGATCTGCATTTCATCTCATATTTGTCAAGTTATTGCATTTCTTGCATTCTCTGTATTTAATTTTTAATTAATTCTGTATAATTTATTTTTGCATGAAACTTGGTAATTAATTTCCTCTTAGTACTGTTCATGTGTAGAAAAGTCCATGTTAATTTTTGAGCATGTTAAATAATTAATTGGGCAAACCCTAGATCTAAATCCCTAAAAGGTCATTTTCAGCACATATGTAATTAGTTTCATACCTCTAAAAATTATGTTTCTGCGTGTTTATGTGATTCCCACTGTTCACCATGTCCCCTAGCACTTCATGGCAGGTTTAGTCAAAAGATTTCATATATTTCGCGTATGTGATAATTTGTGAGCTCGAATTCTTATTTAAAATGAAATCGTCATCGCATGTGATGCTAAACACTTACGCCTAGGTTTCTTCGTTTTGTATTTTAAAAACTTGCTAAATGTTAGTGCTGAACCTGCAAGAACCACAGCACTCATGTCTATGCAATCAAGTCATTGCTCATGTACTAGTAGGGTTGTGCTTGTGCATGTAATTAATTTCTCGTAAATAGAACAAGAGTTGTATTCATGCTTATTAGGGTTTAATTAAACAAAGCTTTTGGTTAATTCATTCATTTACATCCTTACAAAAACAGCGCATATGCATTGTCATCATCATTGACCTTGTATTCATGTTACTTATGCATTGCATTTCATCCTCTAGGTGACGACGTCGAATTGAACCCGCCGGAAGAGACAATTGCAACGCTCAACGCTTGTGAGGCTAGTGCTAACTTCGATCACTCTCAAGGCAAGCCCTGGTGCATTCCTATTATTTTGAAATGTCTTTCTTTATCACTCTATTAAGGATGATGAATGTGCATTTAAGTCCTAGGAGTTGATTGGAAATCCACGTGCATAAAATTCCTATATGTCCTATGTTGCTTATGTGTCATATCCTCGTTAGAAATGCTATGCTATAGTTATGGAGTCAACGATAGATTTGGGGATCTCACTATATGACTCATGATTAAATACAAACATGATAAATTGGTTAAAATTGAGAACACCCCATTGTGGCTCCGCGAACATAGTTTGAGTTGTGTACCACTTGCATACCTTTCTTATGGGGATTGGTAAACCTATGTAGCTTGCAAGTTGTAAAGTGAGCCGGATATCTCACCGACCCGGAGGTGATGTGTTTGGCACGGTGGTTGCACGGGTTGAGGACCGTTGGAGAGTACATGGGTTAAGCCTTGGGCGCGTTGTTGAACGGTCGCAAGGGGACGTGTACTCGGGGTCGGTGGCCCCGTGTTTTGCTTTATGATGAACTCGCGAACGGTGGCCATACGTGTTCTTAAATGATGCGTATGTCGTGCATTTGGGTCTTTCCTGCAGGATTAATAATTCGATAATTATCGCCGATTCCTCTCGGTTAATGAGTACCACTTGATTCGAGCAGTTTACAATGTGTAGTAAGGAAAAGAGGGTGAATAGCTTGCTGTTTTATATTGCTACAAACTTGTATTGCAAATTCTTGTATTGCTAGTATGCTCACTAAAGTTCCTTCTATGCAATAACCCTATTAATTCGGCTAGGTCATAAAAAATTGCCAACCTAATTAGCATAGGTGCTATTTATACAAAATGCCAAGTTAAACCGGTCAAGCCCCATGCATCTAGGAGTCGGTCTTAGATGACCAATTTGACGGGTAAGACTTGCGGAGTATGTTAGATACTCGGGCTTTGCCACTACATGTTGATTTACAGGTTTCCCGCAAGCCGGGTTTTACGATTGTTGTGGTAAGGTTGTTTGGGATGGAGAAGAGCCCAAAGAGTGGACCATTGAATGGGTCCCTAGCTCTCCGACCCATGATGAGTGAGCCATGGCTTAGGCCGGCATGGTTCATTTAAGTTATCTATGTATCGTCGAGTTATGTAATTCGCTTCCGCACTCTATTTCGAACAAAGATCTTGGCTATGTAAGACTTAAATTCAAACCTAATGTATCTTTATTTGGAACCCTATGTTGTAATCGAGACTTAATTATGTAAACTTGCAAATCGTGGATGTTTGTTAATGTGATGCTATGTATGGTTGCTTCATCAATCATCTCCCAAGGCGATCCGTACCACACTTAACTATCTTTAGGGATAGGGGTGTGACACGTGGTATCGAGCCGACTTGGGATTTGCGTCACGCTAACACTCATTCTGAAAATCATGAACCCCGTTTTTGTGTCACGGTGAGGTACGAGTCTAGATAAAAAGGCCAATATAAGGACTATATAGAATGGTGGCAAAACTAACCCCGTGTTATGATTGTTTACATATTTTGCAACTACGGCTTGAGCAAAGGTATGCAATTGTGTGTGGTCAATTTTCGCATAATATTATTGGTGTGACTCGAATACACTCTTATTCGAGAGCTCCCCATGTGAGGCGAGGTGACATGGATTTATTTTTGGCTTGTTTCTTTTGAATTTGATGTAATGTTTCTGGAATCCATCTCTTGCAGGTACATAACAACGCTTTAGTTCGTATAGTATCGTGTGAGAGGTGTGTGTGCCACCGATGCGCTTGTCCGATATTCGTATCGGCGGGCGCGGTCTTTTAATTTTATGAGGACGTACGAAACGACATATTGAGCATTCATCATACTTGCATGTCATCTCATCATGTCAAACATATGCATATGAACTTGCCTAAATGGAACAATCACAAAAGTTTGCTCACATAGCTTAATTGTCACAAAAGTTGGAACCGAAACCTAAAACGTGGCAGAATTTCAACTTTCACGAAAATGAGCATAACTCTCTCAATACTTATCCAAATAAGGCAAATAAGGACTTTCTGGAAAGCTTGTGTTATTCCCTTCAACAAAATTCTAGTCTCAGGTCTTGAAAAAATTTGGAACGTAGCTGGAATTGCCCATTACAGAGAGCTGTTCTGGATTTCCAGAATGTGCTCCGGTTCTGTCCCTGTCGTAGATCGGTGATAACTTTCAAACGACAAGTTGGATTGAGCTGTTCTAGAATGCGTTGGAAAGCTTGAGAAATGGTCTAAAACTTTCGTAACAATATAAAAATTGAATTCAGCCCAGAAAGAGGAGCAATAGTCGAGTTTCCGTAACGGGTCAAATCTGTCCAGAAAGCTGAACCGTGTTAGGTCTTGTGCGAAAAGTTTTGTTGCGTTCTTTTGCAAGCTTGTGCCATTCCATCATTCATGCTTTACTTATTAGCATGTTTTGTTGTTGGATATTTAGTTTTGACTTGTGTTTCAAAATTCTCCGACAGATGGCCCCCGGCAAGCTCATGTTGGATCGCGAGAACCTCGCGCGGCGTGTGTTCGAGTTGGAGCAGGAGCGTGCTGCCCTGCAGGCCACCCTCGCCACCCGCGACGCCGAGCTTGCTACCCGCGACGCTGAGCTTACGGCTCGCACCGCCGAGCTTGCTGCCTGCACCGCCGAGCTCGCCGAGCGCACCACCGAGGTGGACACCCTCCGTACGCAGCTCAGAGTATAGTGAGGCGGAGCGTTGGAGTTTCTTTGAGCAGCTCCATGATGCCAACCTTGCCCTTGAGGGCAATGGAGCCGCCGCTCTGCAGGCCACGCTGAATGAGCGTGAGGCACAGCTTACCGCCGCGAATGAGGAGAACTACATCCTCTCCGGCCAGGTGGATGCCCTTCTTGAAGAGAAGGATGAGTTGGAGGTTACTCTCCCGGAGACTCGGGCGCTAGGGATGCTTTGGAGGGAGACCTCCAGAACGCCCAAGCGACTATAGCGCATAACAACGCTACCATTGAGCATCTCCAAGCCGCCAAGGACGCCCTGCACGCCATCCTTAATGACGGACCTCCCGAGCCACTTGAGATCATCCCACCCGTGGAGGACGTGGAGATGAGTGATGGCGAGGAGGCTTCCGACGTCGAGGACGGAGCACCACCCTCTCCCATGAGGGATGACGACGACTACTACGGCGATGACGACGAGTAGTTGTCACAACCGGTGGTCATAGCTCTATGTGTTGTAGTGAATTGCAATCTCGTGAGGCATGTAACCGTGTATGGAAAACGATCCGCGTGTTGTTAATTAAGCTCTCCGAGATTTGTGTTTGTTTATGGGTCACATGTGACGTAACCTAAGACCGTGTTGTATCGGATTGTGGTTTCCCGTGTATCAAAAATTTGTATCATGTTGCTAGCTATGTTGGAATCTATGGAACATGTGTGTTGCCAATGCATTATGCTTGTTTCCGAATATTTCTTTCATACATGCAATCTGAAATTTTTGATCCCACATGTCCAATATTGTATTTTCTTGCTATCTTAGCTCTTGATCTAATGAGCTAACGTGAGAAAATTTTTCATATGTGACAGATGGTGAATACCCGCCGTGGTGAAGCTTCCGGTAGTGGTCATGGTGGGAGGGATGAGCAACTCCCTAACCCTCCACCTCTCACGCCGTTGGAGCAACTCGTGTCCAACCAAAACGAGATGTTCCGCTTCTTCTTTGCAAGCCAAACTAATCAAGGACAAGGCCAAGGACCGCCACCCCAAGGGCCGAGGAATTCCACCTATGCCGACTTTTGGGCGACTCAACCGCCAAAGTTTGGCGAAGCTACTACCGATCCTTTGGAGGCGGATAATTTCCTCCGCATCATTGAGTCAAAGTTTGCTCTCCTCAATTGCACATCGGAGCAAAAGGTTCTCTTTGCGGCTCAACAACTCCGTGGCTCCGCTAGTGCATGGTGGGCAAGTTTCACCGCCGCCCTTCCCACCGGTACTCAAGTGAATTGGCCGGACTTTTGCAACGCATTTCGCGCGCATCACATTCCCGCCGGTCTTATGAAGCGCAAGTTGCAAGAATTTCTCAATTTGAAGCAAGGTACCGGAACCGTGCAAGAGTATGCACGGAAGTTCAACTATATGGCTCAATATGCATCCTATCATGCCGATACGGATGACAAAAAGAAAGATTGCTTTCGTTCGGGGCTAAGCCCGAAGTTGCAAGATCGCTTGGCTCAAGTCACTACCGGCACGTTCAATGACTTGATGAGTGCCGCGATTGTGCAAGAAGATGCTATACGTGCTCACCAAGAGGACAAGAAGAGGTAGCGTGTCGTAGGAAATCCATCCGGCTCCGCTCCGCCCAAGTACAAGTTAGCTATCACTTCCCCGTCCGGACAGAAGTTTCGGGCCGCATTGCCGCCGATGGGGGCTCACGCCAATTTGTGCCGCAACAACACCACCACTCTCACGGTGGAAATCAGCAGCACAACACTTCCTTCCGCCCTCCACAGCAGCAATACCAAGGTGCTAGACCCGGTCCTCAAGGTCCGTGCTTTAATTGTGGACGTCCGGGTCATTTTGCAAAGGATTGCCATGTTCCGACACGTAACCCGGGCAACAACACCAACAATGGTCCCGGAAGTGGCAACAACAATCAAAGCCGCAATGGGAATAATGGAAATGGGAACCGCAATGAAGCCTCCATTCCAAATGCTAAGAATGGCCGAGTCAACTATACCACGGCCGAAGAGATTCAAGCGGGAGAACCGGTACTCTCGGTTATGTTTTCGGTCAACAACCACTCCACTTTGGTTCTTTTTGATTCGGGTGCAACTCATGATTTCATTAGTCAAGCATGTGCAAAAACCCTACAACTCACTCCTACCGTTTTGGATATTCCCTACATCATCACATCACCCGGTGGAAAAATAAAAACAAACCTAGAGTTGAGGCAAGTACCACTAAACCTAGAGAGAAAAATATACCCCTCCTCTCTCATAATTTTGTGTGGGCAAGGAATAGATATAATTCTAGGTATGAGATGGATGAAACTCCATAGAGCCGTTTTGCACATCGATTCCCGTGAAGTTCACCTAAACTCCCCACTCCATGGTTCATCTATTCTCCGATTGCCCCATCCAAAATTCTCCACTTCAAAAATCTACCATCTCGAGGGGAAAAGGATTGAGGATATTCCCGTGGTATGTGAGTTTCCCAATGTGTTTCCGGATGACTTATCGGGCATGCCACCCGATCGGGATGTTGAGTTTAAGATTGAGCTCCAACCCGGTACGACACCAATTTCCCGTAGGCCGTACAAAATGGCTCCCAACGAGCTAGCAATCTTGAAGGAACAATTGGGCAAGCTTATGGATAAAGGATATATCCGCCCTAGTTCATCCCCGTGGGGATTTCCCGCTCTCTTTGTGAAGAAGAAAGACAAGACGCTACGTCTATGTGTGGATTACCGCCCTCTCAATGCGGTGACTATCAAGAATAAATACCCGCTCCCTCGGATTGATATTCTCTTTGATCAATTACTTGGTGCTAAGGTTTTCTCTAAGATTGATCTCCGATCCGGTTACCATCAAATCATGATCCGAGCCGAAGATATTCCAAAGACCGCATTCTCTACGCGGTATGGTCTCTTTGAGTATCTCGTCATGTCTTTTGGGCTCACAAATGCCCCGGCTCATTTCATGTACTTGATGAATTCGGTATTCATGCCCGAGTTGGATAAGTTTGTCGTGGTCTTCATTGACGACATTCTTATTTATTCGAAGTCCGACGAAGAGCATGCCGAACACCTTCGCATTGTTCTCCAACGGCTTCGTGATCATCAATTATATGCCAAATTTAGCAAGTGTGAATTTTGGTTGAAGCAAGTTCCTTTCTTGGGTCACATCATTTCCGTGGAAGGTGTTGCCGTTGACCCGAGTAAAGTTGAAGAAGTGCTTACTTGGAAGTCCCCAAGATCGGTGAGACAAATTCGAAGCTTTCTCGGTCTTGCCGGTTATTATCGGAAATTCATTCCCAATTTTTCGAGCATAGCTAAGCCTATGACAAAATTGTTGGAGAAAGATGCAAAGTTTAAATGGAGCCGTGAATGTGAAGAAGCTTTTCAAACTGTCAAGAAGCATTTATCATCCGCTCCGGCATTAGCCCAAGCCGACATCACCAAGCCGTTTGACGTGTATTGTGATGCGTCCGGCACCGGCCTAGGGTGTGTGCTAATGCAAGAATGTCGTGTCATTGCTTATGCTTCCCGTCAACTTCGCAAGCATGAACAACACTACCCTACCCATGATTTGGAGCTAGCCTCGGTTGTCCTTGCTTTGAAAACTTGGAGACATTACCTACTTGAAAATCTTGTCAATCTTTACACCGATCATAAGAGTCTCAAATATATCTTCACCCAACAAGAGTTGAATATGAGGCAACGTCGATGGTTGGAATTAATCAAGGATTATGAGTTGGACATTCATTATCATCCGGGTAAAGCTAATGTGGTTGCCGACGCTTTGAGTCGCAAGGATCAATGCAATCACGTTACCGGTTGTTCTATGGAAGATTCGGAAATTTCAGATTCTAGTGAACCAAGTCTTCGAGTCATTCCCTATGGTTCATGATATAATCTAGCTCTCATTCCTACCCTTCATGAGGAAATTATTCAGGCACAAAAGAAGGATGAAGGTATGGAATTTATTCGACAAAAGATTGAGAAAGATGAAGCTACATGTTTCCAACCAGATGACAATGGTGTGTTATGGTTCAACCAACGTCTCGTTGTTCCGAAGGACATGGAATTACGGAAAAAGATCATGGACGAGGCACGTTTGTCTAAATACTCCATCCACCCCGGTAGCAACAAAATGTATCGCGGCCTAAGAGAAAAGTTTTGGTGGACACGCATGAAGCGTGAAATTGCACGGTATGTGGCCTAGTGCGATACTTGTCAACGAGTGAAAGCCGACCACTTGAGAAAAGCCGGATTACTAAACCCATTGAAGATTCCCGTTTGGAAGTGGGAGGACATTGCTATGGATTTTATCGTTGGATTGCCTCTCACACCAAAGAAGCATGATTCAATTTGGGTTATTGTGGATAGATTGACCAAGTCCGCGCATTTCATCCCCGTCCATACTACCTACAATACCAAGAAGTATGCCGAGCTATACATCTCAAGAGTGTTATGTTTGCATGGGGTACCTAAAACCATTGTTTCCGATCGAGGTCCGCAATTCGTATCTCGCTTTTGGGAACAATTGCATTCTTGTCTTGGTACCACTCTCATTAGAAGCTCCGCATATCACCCTCAAACGGATGGACAAACCGAAAGGTTGAATCAATATTTGGAGGATATCTTGAGAGCCCGTGCTATGGAAAATCGAGGAAATTGGGATGATTGCCTTCCGTTCGCCGAATTCTCATACAACAATAGCTATCAAGAGAGTTCGGGAATGTCGCCATTTGAAGTGTTGTATGGTCATTCTTGTCGTACATCCTTAAATTGGTCGGAAGCGGGAGAAAGAACAAAGTTTGGTCCCGATCTTGTCACTCAAGCCGAAGAAAAGGTTCGACAAATCCAAGCCAACATGAAAGCCACACAATCTCGTCAAGTGAGTTACGCTAATAAGAGGAGACACCCATTAGAATTTGAGAAGGGAGATCATGTTTATCTTCGTGTCTCTCCGAATAAGGGCGTATCTCGGTTTGGAATTAAAGGAAAGTTAGCACCCCGCTATATCGGACCCTATCCGATTGTGGAAAAGCATAGCGCGGTTGCTTACCGATTGCAACTACCGGAAAGCCTTGCTCGAGTACACAATGTGTTCCATGTCTCTCAACTCAAGAAATGCTTGAAGCCTCCGATAGATGTGGTCATTTCCGACACCGATCAACTAGAAGAAGATCTCTCCTACCCAAAATACCCCGTCCGGATTATTGATCAAAACGACCGAGTAACTCGCAATCGCACCATCACCTTCTATAAAGTGCAATGGAGTAACCACACCGAAGAAGAAGCAACTTGGTAACAAGAGGATTTTCTAGAGAAGAATTTTTCCGAGTTCCTCGCGTCACACAAATCGGTAAATTTCGTACTCCCTCTCCTTAATTCGTAGCGATTCTCGGGACGAGAATTTCTTTAAGGGGGAGGGCTGTGACATCCCGTGTCACGATTAAGGTTAAGTAGGTAATTAGTACACTAAACACTGCGCTAATGAATCACTAAGCACCAATGCTAATTACCCAAAGAAAAATAAGAAGTATAAAAAGAAATAAAGGGAAAACCTAACTAAAACCCTAACCCTAACCAACCCCTAAGGGAAGTGCAAAAATTATAAAGACACCACCCCTATATTTTTTGCACCACTGCATTGCTCATGTCAAAAGATGAATTTACAACATTTTTACAAAATTTTTGAGTAAAGTTTTGAATGCCCAAAAATTCAAATTCAAATCTGAAACGTTCCTGTTTAAGAATTTTGTATGAATTTTTGGAGGCAAGTTTAGAACTTCAAACTTTAAGATGGAAATTCAAGCACATCATGCTGGAGCCCCACATAATTTTATTTCAAATTTTGGGTCACCAGAACTACCACCTTTGATCGAATTTCAGAAGCACAGTTTCAAATTCCAAAAAATCCAAACTCAGCTCATGCCCGGTGGGCAATGGCGGCTCGGACCGCCGGTCCGGCCAGCCTGGCCGCCGCCCCGAGCATGCTCCCGCCCTGTCACGTCGTCACGCCGCTCTCCTGCCGGCTCCCAACTGAATTGGTACACGCCGGCCAACGAGGGGCCGCCGGAATTGAAAGCGCCCCGCCGCCGCCTGCTACTTCCCTGCCGCCGTCCTCCCCCTCCGATAATTGGCACGGAGGCCAGGCCGCATCGCCCCTCCCTTGCCACAAAACGCTCCCCCAACTCTCTCCGCAGCTCACCGCACCACCGCCCTGCCCTCTCGCCCCCGCAGCTCGCGCACGGCCGGAAATCGCCGCCGCCGCCATTAGCGCCACCATGGACGCCGCCTCGAGTTCCTCCATCTAGGCAAGCCGCTCCTCCCCTCTCTTCCCTCCCATCCGGTGCGCAGGCAACCCCTCCGCCCTCCCTCACACTCGGGCTCACTCGTTGTGCAGGCGCCACCTCGAATTTGGGGAGAAATTCTCGGGCCGCCGCTGCCGTTCACCACCACCTCAACGACGAGCTCCTACTTCGGCCCTCCTCAACGCCGTCCGAGCCCACGCCGTCCGTCCCCAAGGTGAGGCGGATCTCCTGCCCAAAGCCCAAGTCTTCTCGCCCCCTGTGCACCGCGCGCGACGGCGCCGAAGGCTGCCCCGTCCGCCGCGCCGTGGCCACCGGCGTCCGGCCGCCGTGCGAGCCCGGCCTTCCCACGCGCGTGTTCCCCGTGTCGCGCCGCGCGGTTTGAACCCCCTCCCGTCCTCCCAAACCCACCGCAGCGCCCTATGGCGCCAACGCCGGCGAGCTCGGGCCGCCTCCGGCGAGGTCTTGCCACGCGGGCCCGGCCCCATTTAAAAAACTACCCCGTGGCGAGAATCGTAATTAGATCCGAACTTCTTTCAAATTTGAAAAATTCATATCTCGCGTTTGAAATGTCCAAAAATTACAAACTAAACTGTTTTGGAAACTAGAAGATCTGTACTTTTATAAAAGTAACATGAGATGGTCAGATTTGCATGTTTTCATATTTTTACAAAAATAACAAAAGTCAACCCCTGAAATCTTAGCTAAGCCATAACTTTAAAACTATAAATCTAAAAGAGATGCCACTTGGCCAAAACCTTCACCCAGTCATACATGAATTTTTGGCACTGGAAGATCTGCATTTCATCTCATATTTTTTAAGTTATTGCATTTCTTGCATTCTCTGTATTTAATTTTTAATTAATTCTGTATAATTTATTTTTGCATGAAACTTGGTAATTAATTTCCTATTAGTACTGTTAATGTGTATAAAAGTCTATGTTAATTTTTGAGCATGTTAAATAGATAATTGGGCAAACCCTAGATCTAAATCCCTAAAAGGTCATTTTCAGCACATATGTAATTAGTTTCATACCACTAAAAATTATGTTTCTGCGTGTTTATGTGATTCCCACTGTTCACCATGTCCCCTAGCACTTCATGGCAGGTTTAGTCAAAAGATTTCATATATTTCGCGTATGTGATAATTTGTGAGCTCGAATTCTTATTTAAAATGAAATCGTCATCGCATGTGATGCTAAACACTTACGCCTAGGTTTCTTCGTTTTGTATTTTAAAAACTTGCTAAATGTTAGTGCTGAACCTGCAAGAACCACAGCACTCATGTCTATGCAATCAAGTCATTGCTCATGTACTAGTAGGGTTGTGCTTGTGCATGTAATTAATTTCTCGTAAATAGAACAAGAGTTGTATTCATGCTTATTAGGGTTTAATTAAACAAAGCTTTTGGTTAATTCATTCATTTAAATCCTTACAAAAACAGCGCATATGCATTGTCATCATCATTGACCTTGTATTCATGTTACTTATGCATTGCATTTCATCCTCTAGGTGACGACGTCGAATTGAACCCGCCGGAAGAGACAATTGCAACGCTCGACGCTTGTGAGGCTAGTGCTAACTTCGATCACTCTCAAGGCAAGCCCGGTGCATTCCTATTATTTTGAAATGCCTTTCTTTATCACTCTATTAAGGATGATGAATGTGCATTTAAGTCATAGGAGTTGATTGGAAATCCAAGTGCATAAAATTCCTATGTGTCCTATGTTGCTTATGTGTCATATCCTCGTTAGAAATGCTATGCTATAGTTATGGAGTCAACGATAGATTTGGGGATCTCACTTATGACTCATGATTAAATACAAACATGATAAATTGGTTAAAATTGAGAATACCCCATTGTGGCTCCGCGAACAAGTTTGAGTTGTGTACCACTTGCATACCTTTCTTATGGGGATTGGTAAACCTATGTAGCTTGCAAGTTGTAAAGTGAGCCGGATATCTCACCGACCCGGAGGTGATGTGTTTGGCACGGTGGTGGCACGGGTTGAGGACCGTTGGAGAGTACATGGGTTAAGCCTTGGGCGCGTTGTTGAACGGTCGCAAGGGGACGTGTACTCGGGGTCGGTGGCCCCGTGTTTTACTTTATGATGAACTCGTGAACGGTGGCCATACGTGTTCTTAAATGATGCGTATGTCGTGCATTTGGGTCTTTCCTGCAGGATTAATAATTCGATAATTATCGCCGTTTCCTCTCGGTTAATGAGTACCACTTGATTCGAGCAGTTTACAATGTGTAGTAAGGAAAAGAGGGTGAATAGCTTGCTGTTTTATATTGCTACAAACTTGTATTGCAAATTCTTGTATTGCTAGTATGCTCACTAAAGTTCCTTCTATGCAATAACCCTATTAATTCGGCTAGGTCATAAAAAACTGCCAACCTAATTAGCATAGGTGCTATTTATGCAAAATGCCAAGTTAAACCGGTCAAGCCCCATGCATCTAGGAGTCGGTCTTAGATGACCAATTTGACGGGTAAGACTTGCGGAGTATGTTAGATACTCGGCTTTGCCACTACATGTTGATTTACGGGTTTCCGCATAGCCGGGTTTTGCGATTGTTGTGGTAAGGTTGTTTGGGATGGAGAAGAGCCCAAAGAGTGGACCATTGAATGGGTCCCTAGCTCTCCGACCCATGATGAGTGAGCCATGGCTTAGGCCGGCATGGTTCATTTAAGTTATCTATGTATCGTCGAGTTATGTAATTCGCTTCCGCACTCTATTTCGAACAAAGATCTTGGCTATGTAAGACTTAAATTCAAACCTAATGTATCTTTATTTGGAACCCTATGTTGTAATCGAGACTTAATTATGTAAACTTGCAAATCGTGGATGTTTGTTAATGTGATGCTATGTATGGTTGCTTCGTTAATCATCTACCAAGGCGATCCGTACCACACTTAACTATCTTTCGGGATAGGGGTGTGACATAACCCTAAACCCTAACCCTATACCCTAAACCCTAAACCCTAACTCGAACCCTAACCCTAAACCTTAAACCCTAAACCCTAAACCAAAAACCAAAAACCCTAAACCCTAAACCCTAAACCTGTTAACCCGTTAGAGAATTTAGTGGCAACACTCGTCGGAGAATTTAGTGTGGCAAGAAGTAGGAGAATTTAGTGTTGCAACAGGTTGGAGAATTTAGTGTTCCATCACGTCAATACAACACCGGTCGGAGAATTTAGTGTGGCTAGAAGTCGGAGAATTTAGTGTTGCAACAGGTTGAAGAATTTAGTGCCAACACTCGTCGGAGAATTTAGTAGCAACACTCGTCCGAGAATTTAGTGGCAACACTCGTTGGAGAATTTAGTGTCGCAACGAGGGCAGAGAATTTAGTGTGGCAACAGGTTGGACAATTTAGTGTAGCATCAAGTCGGAGAATTTAGTGGCAACACTCGTCGGAGAATTTAGTGGAAACACTCGTCGGAGAATTTAGTGGCAACACTCGTTGGAGAATTTAGTGTCGCAACAGGTCGGAGAATTTAGTGTGGCAACAGGTCGGAGAATTTAGTGTTGCAACAAGTCGAAGAATTTAGTGGTAAACCAGGTCGGAGAATTTAGTGTTGCAACAAGTCGAAGAATTTTGTGTGCCATCGGGACGGAGAATTTAGTGGTAAAACATGTCGTAGAATTTAGTGTGGCAAGAAGTTGGGGAATTTAGTGGCAACACTCCTTGGATAATTTAGTGTGGCAAACAGAGTCGGAGAATTTATTGGTAAAACATGTCGTAGAATTTAGTGAGCAAGAAGTTGGAGAATCCTTTATTGTCATATGGTTTGTGCCCCAAGAGTCAACATCTAGTTCAATTGAATCAACCTTTAGTTTTGTTGAATCAACATTTAGTTTAGTTAAATCAACATTCATACATATTTGAATCAACATTTTATTTAGTTGAATCAACATTCACAATTAGTTGAATCAACATTTAGTAGATCAATCACCATTCACATGTACTTGAGTCAACATTTACTTTATTTGAATCAACATTTACAGAAACTTCGATACAACATTTACCTAATATCAACATTTACGTAATATCAAATATCAACATTATCCATCAGTTAGTTACATCTTTAGTTTCTTAATTGTAAGTTCCCCAACCTTAACTTCCCCCTACTATCCACTTGCCCCGCAAAAAATATTGGCGCTAACAACGCGCCAAAAAGTCAAAATCGCACACATGCTACCACGAGAATCGCACAGGTGAAAAATATTTCGCAGCATGGTGCCAAAATATCGTGCGTACGGGACAACACCGCGACTCGCTCGCGCGGATTGAAAAATCCGTCGAACGGCACTTAACAACGCGCGTAACGATGCTAGGCCCAAATAGAGCGCGTTCATTTTGACGGGCAGTAGTGGGCCGATCTACCGATCGACTCCGTCGATCGGTCGGCACGTAGTAGGTCCCCGTTCAGCGCCGTGGCTCTTGCGTGGCTACGTCCATAGACCTTGTGCCCGCCTCAATTCTTCGCCGTTGGGCCACATCCACTTCTTTGGGCTTTCAAAGCATAACCATAATATGAATTTAGGCTTAAAAGAACAATATATGGGAAAAGTGAACTTCTATATCACGTTTACCGCCACCAAGCGACTTTAGTTTGTGTTTGGTTTGGCTGTGGCTGTGACTGTGAAAAAGCTACCGTGGCTGTTGCTGTGGCTGTGGCTATGCTTTTTTCATATATTGGCTGTGGCTGTGGCTGTGCCTGTGGGCAGTAGCTTTTTCACAGTCACAGCCACAGCCAAACCAAACACAAACTAAAGTCGCTTGGTGGCGGTAAACGTGATATAGAAGTTCACTTTTCCCATATATTGTTCTTTTAAGCCTAAATTCATATTATGGTTATGCTTTGAAAGCCCAAAGAAGTGGATATGGCCCAACGGCGAAGAATTGAGGCGGGCTGCAAGGTATGTGGACGCAGCCACGCAGGAGCCGCGGCGCTGAACGGGGACCTCCTATGTGCCGACCGATCGACGGGAGTCGATCGGTAGATCGGCCCACTACTGCCCGTCAAAATGAGCGCGCTCTATTTGGGCCTAGCATCGTTACGCACGTCGTTAAGTGCCGTTCGACGGATTTTCCACCCGCGCGAGCGAGTCGCGGTGTTGTCCCATACGCACGATATTTTGCCACCATGCTGCGAAATATTTTTTCACGTGTGCGATTCTGTGGTAGCATGTGTGCGATTTTGACTTTTTTAGCGCGTTGCTAGCGCCAACATTTTTGCAGGGCAAGTGGATAGTAGGGGAAGTTAAGGGTGGAGAACTTTTTTTTTTGAAACAGGGTGGAGAACTTACAATTGAGAAACTAAAGTTGTAACTACTTGCTGGATAATGTTGGTAATACGTAAATGTTGATATTAGGTAAATGTTGTATCGAAGTTTCCGTAAATGTTGATTCAAATAAAGTAAATGTGGACTCAGTACACGTGAATGGTGATTGATCTACTAAATGTTGATTCAACTAATTCTGAATGTTGATCCGACTAAACAAAATGTTGATTCAAATACGTATGAATGTTGATTTAACTAAACTAAATATTGATTGAACAAAACTAAAGGTTGATTCAATTGAACTAGATGTTGACTCTTTGGGCACAAACCATATGACAATAAATGATTCTCCAACTTCTTGCCTACCAAATTCTACGACATGTTTTACCACTAAATTCTCCGACTTGATGGCACACAAAATTCTCCGACTTGTTGCAACACTAATTTCTCCGACCTGGTTTACCACTAAATTCTCCGACTTGTTGCAACACAAAATTCTCCGACCTGTTGCCACACTAAATTCTCTTGCCTGCTGCGACACT
This sequence comes from Chloris gayana, assembly GCA_031894775.1. Lineage (NCBI taxonomy): Eukaryota > Viridiplantae > Streptophyta > Magnoliopsida > Poales > Poaceae > Chloris > Chloris gayana. Next base: position 49,299 of record JAUNZO010003259.1, read on the forward strand.
AAATTCTCCAACGAGTGTTGTCACTAAATTCTCAAACGAGTGATTCCACTAAATTCTCCGACGAGTGTTGCCACTAAATTCTCTAATTTAATGCTACACCAAATTCTCCGACCTGTTGCGACACTAAATTCTCCGACCTGTTGCGACACTAAATTCTCCAACGAGTGTTGCCACTAAATTCTCAAACGAGTGTTTCCACTAAATTCTCCGACGAGTGTTGCCACTAAATTCTCCGACTTGATGCTACACTAAATTCTCCGACCTGTTGCCACACTAAATTCTCCAACGAGTGTTGCGACACTAAATTCTCCAACGAGTGTTGCCACTAAATTCTCGGACGAGTGTTTCTACTAAATTCTCCGATGAGTGTTGCCACTAAATTCTCCGACTTGATGCCACACTAAATTCTCCAACCTATTGCAACACTAAATTCTCCGACTTCTTGTCACACTAAATTCTCCGACCAGTGTTGCCACCGACCCGATGGCACACTAAATTCTCCAACCTGTTGCAATACTCAATTTTCCGACTTCTTGCCACACTAAATTCTCCAACGAGTGTTGCCACTAAATTTTTTGACCTGATGCCACACTAAATTCTCCGACCTATTGCAACACTAAATTCTCCGACGTTTTGTATCACTAAATTCTCCAACATGTTACATATTTTTATGCCCAGGGGAGGAGATATTGGACTCTTGGGGCACAAACCATGTGGCAATAACGGATTCTCCGATCTGGTTTACAACTAAATTCTCCGACCTGGTTTACCACTAAATTCTCTGGCTCTGTTGCCACACTAAATTCTCCATCGAGTGATGCCACTAAATTCTCCGACGAGTGTTGCCACTAAATTCTTTGACTTGATGCCACACTAAATTCTCCATCTTGTTGCAACACTAAATTCTCCGACTTCTTACCACACTAAATTCTCCGACGAGTGTTGCCACTAAATTCTCTAACGGGTTAACGGGTTTAGGGTTAGGGTTTAGGGTTTAGAGTTTTGGTTTAGAGTTTAGGGTTTAGGGTTTAGGGTTAGGGTTTAGGGTTGGGGTTTAGGGTTTAGGGTTTAGGGTTAGGGTTCATGTAATCCGCACGAATCTCAAACACCGATCTATCCCATGCCGGCCTACCAATGTTCTAGCTATAGGAAGCCCAACCATGTGGCAATAAAGGATTCTCCAATGTATTGTAACACTAAATTCTCAAACAATTTTTACAACAAAATTCTTCGACGAGTGCCGCCACTAAATTCTCGACCTGTAATGGCACTAAATTCTCCTACGAGTGCTGCACTAAATTCTACGACGAGTTTTGCCACTAAAATCTACAATGACTTTTAACAATATTGTCAATATTTTAGGAAACCATATTCAACATTGATGTAATAATTAATCAACATATGTTGAAAACCACTTCAACGTTGCTGTAATAGAGTCAACATTTCAGGAAACCATGTTCAACAATTCTGAAAAACGAAACAAACACGACATTTATGTAATATTGGTATTGGAAAACATACTATGTGGTATTAATTTTATTAAGAATTTTGATATCATTGAGTTATTAATGTTATTGAGAATGCGCAAGTGAAAAAAACAATTACTTTAAATATTATACGCAAAGAATATTTAATTTATCCTCAACAATAAACTCATACTATCCATGGGCAACAATGTCTTTTCACCCTCCAAACCAACCTTTCTAGAGCTGGACACACCCTCGTAGCCAAACACCTCCACAGTAGAGCAGCTCCACCTTGGAGTTTCGGAGCAGAGCTGCTCCGAGGTGGAGCAGAGCCATGCCAAACAGGTCCTAAATTATAGAGGTTACGGTAACATGAATCGATTGTTTCACCTTGCCTATAAAGATGAAAGGGAAGTGCAGGGACGACATTTGGGCTCTTCCCATTACTTGTCTGCAGTAACTTAACCGTCTCTATCTCTTCGGAAGTTTGTCCACTAAAAACCACAATGAACAAACTGTGATTACATAAGGTACTCAAGCAAGCTCTACCACTAGCAAAGGGTAATAATATACATGTATTTAGGATGGTAGTCAAGGATTGGGTAAGGGTTTTGTGAAAAGCGCGAATGCAATGGCTCACTACGAGAATCAATGGTGTTTTTGTAAGAGGAAAACAATTTTGTATCTTTTAGTTGGTCGGACCTGCGAGAGATATTCATCGATCCCGACAGTTCCCATAAATTTAAGTTGAGCCTTCGGACCGAAGGTCATAACAACTCTGGCACTCCATGCCAACACCATTTCCAAAACTCACGGTCACAAGGCTACCCACTCACACATCAAGGGTTTAGTATTTGTGGCTAATCAACGAGACCTCAAGGTTTGGTGTGTCAATATACCGTGGCAACGAACATCCGGATAGTTTTATACACTTTGCGAGAGGTTGGTACACTTTACCCACAAGTTATGCGTTCTTTGCAAGTAAGCACATAACGTTGCCACCACAACTAGGCATGCCTACAAGTCCACCTCGAATGCCTAGGGATCCGACGCTTATGACTCCAGCATACCGTCCACTATATGTGCCAAGTACTAGACTTCACAAAATAAATGATCCTTCGACCTCCGTCGGCTACTAGACCCGGTGGAACTTCTTGCTGCGTAACCCAAGGTTTGGTGCACAATCCTGCCCATAACAGGTTATGTGGTTGTACACTAAATCACCAATTTGGGGTCCCAATAACTGGTCCTTATATGGCAGGGCAAAGACTCATCCGTCACAAATAAACAACACCTAAACGTCGAGTACTCTACACCAGTACTAGGAGTTTCACGCATAGCCGATAACATTTCCTAACCAACTTCACCTTACACAGTTGGTCTAATCCCCCACCCATCAACACACACCACCAAACTCATTTCACACATTTTCATAAACAAGGTGTATGATGATAGATAGTAACAATTTCTAAGAATGATACTATAGCATTATCATTAACATAGTTAACGAGTAATATCCGGGTTGATCTAGTGTTCTAATGGCAAACAATGGTATAATGTTCACATCTATAGTGATTTGAACATTATCATACAACAATTCAGCTCTAGCCAAATAGATCCAAGGATAAATGCATATAAGAGTAGCTTTCTAAATAGGTGCGAGAATAAGCCGAGTAATAGGATCAATTTTGATCAAGGGATTAATAGAGCTTGCACGGCAACGCTAAATCCATTAGAAGTCGTGCCTCACGTTGTTACTCTACTTTGCGTTAGAATCTGTCTTGAGACTTGGGCCGTCGGGCGTCGACTCCAGCTTGGGGCTCCTTCGGATTCTCCGCCTCTATAATACGTGAAGCTAATACGGAAATAAAATAAATAAGAAAACAATCAAGCTCCAATGAAAACTCCATTTAGATCGGAAGGTTTGGCGTATACCAATGGCTGGCGGTGATAGGTCGAAGTTTAGGAGGGCAAGATCACGTGAGCGCAAGAATAGCCCTAAACAGAGTTCCGGATCAAAAGATATGAAGTCTAGAAGTTCCAGGGACCTTTACGTCGAGTCTTAAACTCGGCACTAGTACTACCCGGTCCTCACGAGCGTGGAATTCGATGGTGCAACACACGGAACACACGGGAACACGCGATTTTAGACAGGTTCGGGCCCCTCGAATCGAGAGTAATACCCTACGTCCTGTATGTAATGTATTGCCTTTAGCGATTTGCTAATTGCAAGATGTCGAGAGAGTTTTTGGGGGTCCTTGCTCCGCCTTATATGTCCGGGGAGCTAGGGTTACAAGCGGAGTCCTAATCGATTACATGAATTATATACATGGAACTCTATCTCTACTTTCTTTATTGATTCAGAGTCCTAATCAGACTACAAATTGTTCAATATCTTGCTCCTCAAGTCACTCGTATACCGGTCTTAGTATCCGCCTTGTTTCCATACCGGTATACGAGAATGTTCCGTTATCCCGGACTCGAGTCTGTCGCCTATCGCCATCGTCTTTATCTTTCTTAATTTGTCACCATGTCTCTGTGTATCCATTCCTTCATCATTTGTATACCCATAAGGCAAGTATACGACAGCAGCCCCCGAGTAATTTTTGATTTAACCTTGAATAAGACTAACCGAGTCTTCCGCTCGTTGGTCTTTATTCATGGTAAAATTAAAAGAACTCCAATCTGTTGCAAAACTCGTTCCTTTTTTCTTCACAGGTGCTTTTCAAGAAGCCCAAAAAATTATTATTTTTTCACCTTTCATATCACCTAATTAGGTAATCGTAGCTTATTCTTCTCACGGTGCGCCGATTAGGCGCACCCAATTGGGTATGGCCCCCGACTCTTGGATCATTTGAACTCTTTTCAAATAATGCAAGAGTCCACTAGTTGGTTCTTCATTATTTCCTTTAATATGCAATTTCTTCAGACCGCTCCTTTCAATTTCCATCTTTTTCTTTTCCACGATCTTCACATACCACTCTTGAATACGGTGCACCGGTCGGGTGCACCTAATTAGGTATAGCCCCCGACTCTTGGATCATTTGGGAATCACAAATAATGCATGAGTCTTTATTGAGAGACTAGGCTGTATTATTTCCAATCAAATCACATTCCTCTCAGTAATTTTTGCCAAGAACATATTTTTCGGACCGGTCATACCGGTCAAAATTTCTTATCTTCTGTATATTCTCACCAATTTCACATAACAGACCGCTCTGAATCAGCCTGGACTCATAATCCGCTTAGTGAAATTTCACTAAGAACCAAAATTCTGGTTGATCGGACCAGTTTATTCCTGATATTCTCACAGCGACTCGAGTCTCCAAAGCCTATAATCAGCCGGATGATTAACACCCATAGCCTAAGGCATCCTTTATCACCGAGTGATGTAAAATCTAACTCTCTCATACTGCTGATTTATAAAATTCAGCATGACTTTTAATTTTCATATGAAAATTTCCATATTTCAGACCGCCTTTTACTTTCATAAAAGCACGACAGCTTACTCTTATGACCGTTAAGTCATGATTAACGCATATAACAGATCATTAACTTCCTTATGGCCGTTAGGTCATAATTGCATAGTTACGATAATCCCTCGGGCCTCTTAAAAAAAGCCCAATAACTTTTCAGCCCCGGGCCCATCCCAGTGTCTATAAAAGAAAACGAAAGGTCGACCTAGGTCAACCCTGCTCCCAAAGTTCATACGTGCCCGCCATTTGCTTTCGTTCCGTTGCGCTCTCCTTCCTCATTAACCAATTCCAAGCTTTCCTTTTCCATCTCTCAAGATGGGCAAGAAGAAATCCACCGCCGTCCCCTCATCTTCTTCCTCTGTTCCTCGCGACCGGCTTCCGTTTGGGGTCCAAGATCTTGGTCCCGGCAAGGTCACAGAATCCTCCCTGAACGAAGCGGTTAAAGATGGGTATCTTCCTCCTCAACCCATCTTAAACTGGAGTGTCCCTTCCCCCAGCCAAATTCCCGGGGTATAGATGAATCTCGGCAACTAGTCTTCAAAGCCTTTTTCCTTCGTGGCCTCGATCTCCCATGCTGTTCTTTTTTTAGAGGACTTCTTTTCTTCTATGGATGGGAGTTAGTGAACCTTAACCCTAACTCTATCCTTCGGATCGCCTTTTTATTCATTTATGCGAAGCTTTCCTTAGAGTTGTCCCCCACTTCAAGCTGTTCCAATATCTGTTCCAAATTCGCCCGCTTCCATCGTCGGACCGCCAGGCTGCGGTCGGCGGTGTGGGAATCCAGTGCTTGGAGCATGGATGAATATTTCTCCTTATCCTTGAACAATAGCATAGCTCACTGGAAAAAAGGCTGGTTCTTCTGCGACAATCCTTAGCCATCTCTCCCTGCCTTCAATGCGAAGGTGGCCAAGAATTTCCCCACCGCTAAAACCAGGAAAAAACTCAAAGAGGACGATGAAGTTCTTGCACTCCTCGCCTGCATCGGATACTTGAAGAATGTCAAAGGCGTAACCGCCGAGACAGTTCTCCGAAGCTTCATAGTGCGGGGCGTCCAACCACTCAAGAAGCAAGAACACCCTGCCTGGCTTTTCAATGAAGACACCGCTATGCCCTTGGATGGAACTTTCCTCCCCGACAAGGAGCGGTTAGAAGTTCGCATCAAGCGGATGCTGCAGCTAAATCCGGACCTGTCTGGATGTACAAGAGTGGGATTGGCTTTCAGCTCATGCAATCCTCGTGATGCCATAAGTACCTCTTCCTGTTTCTTCAAATCTTTATTGCTTATTGCCATCATTTACTTATAAAGACTCAATCTCTATAATTACAGAAAATGGACAATTACAGAAGTCATCCTCCTCTTCCTCCTAATGACACTTGGGGAGAAGACTACGCCAACAATGTCGCTCCACTAGCTCGTTCAAGCCGGTCCGACTCAAAGATCCTCGGACCGGTCTTTCCCTTTACCTCCAAGCTTAGCCCCAAAAATCACAAAATCTGGGACCGTGGTTCAAGCTCCTAGTACAAGAAAATGTACTACTTCCTTGACCATCGGCAGACCCGCTACTCCTCCTGCTGCTCCCGGCGATACTCGCTCGGAGGCACAAAGACTTGAAGACCGTCGGCGAGAAGAAGAGGTCGTCGAAAGGGATCGCCGGGCAGCCCCGGCCATCCTCGAAGCTTCATTGAGGAAAACTCAAGGCGCTTACGCCTCGGTTGATCCTCTGTCGAAGGTCCCCAAACGGTCCCGGTATGGTCACCGGACCGGTCCTATTGATGCTTGGGGATTCAGCTCCAACTCCGCAAGTCAATCCAGCGGAGAAAAGAGCTGCAGATAGCGAGTGGTGGGGTTATCCAAGGCCCACCCAAGAAGGTCAAATCCTCCACCGGCTTCAAGAAAGCTTTCACGTAAGTTTTCCGGATTATCAATTCTTTTCTGAATTATTCCATCCGGCAAAACTCCTTAAGTGCCGAAGCTCCTTACTCTAATCTTATTAATATTGCTTTTTTCTTACAGGATTTCTCCTAACTTCCAAGCTAGCATAGCTAGCTTTCTAAGAAATAAATCTTCTTCAAAAGCTCCTTCCAGCGATATTCCCACTTGCTCCCCCGACGTGCCACGGACTGGTTCCACTCCCGGCGCCTCCACTCATCGCTCCCGCCACTTCAAGCATAGAAGCTCAAAGTGCGGCTCCCACAAAGGAACACCCTGCCGCCTCAAACCTAGAAGCTGAAAAGCAAGCTTCCAACGTCGAAAGCTCCTCTTCGGCAACCCTCCTCCCCGGGCCACCTTATTTCAAATCTCTCCGAGCTCTCATTGGGACCGGTCTGGATGGAAGAAATTCCTCGCCGGGCCGGAACAACTCGCAAATTTCCTGGAGAACCCAAAGCGGCCAAGATGGTAGTCGGAGAGGTAGAGGTGGATAGCTCCAGTGGAGCTAGAACCTTCACCGCAACAGCTCAATGGAACGCCCTCCAAGAAGAAGAGGCCTTAAAGAATTTCTCGAGAATCGGCCAAGTATATCCCTATCTTTTAACAATTCCTCCAAGCAATTTCCTTTTGATTATCAGATTTCTCACTCTCTTTTTTCCTTTTAGGTTCTTCTGAAAAGCTACGAGGCCAAGACTGCTATTATCACCCGCTTGCGGGAAGAACTCTATACCAATCAAGAACGATTGGGTGAGCTGGAAACTCGGAAAATAGCGGTCTTCCTTAGCCTTCGATCGGACGATCTTCAGCCTTGGCCTCTTCCGTCGAAGGCTAAGGAGGACGATCTTAAGAAGAAAGAGGCCAACTTGCGGAACACCCATCGAATGATGGAGGAGCGCCGGCAAGAAATCATAAGGCTTCGTCAAGTTAATCGGAGTAATATTCCCAATTTTTCTCTTCATATTTCATATATATATAGATATATTTTAACCGGCTCCCTTCCTGACCAGTCTTACTTTTGACTTCAGCACTTGAGAACCTTGTCGCTGCTCACAAAAAGGTGAAGAAATTCTTGCTGAAAAAGCGGCGGCTCAAGAACAAGCATTGGAAGAAGGATCTCGTGTCGAAGAACAACAAGCGGCCCGGATTGGAGAACTCGAAGGTGAACTCACTGCTAAAGATAGCATTTTGGCTCAAACCCTTCGCTCCAAGAAGATCCTTGAGATTGAGAATGCCAGCTTGAAGGCTAAACTTGCTTGAAGCCTTAGAAGCGGCAAAATCAGCTCAAGCGGACAAAGAGATAGCCACGAAGATCGCACAAGAATCTGCCCAACTTGCTCTCCGAGGCGAAAGATCGCGAGATTCAACACTTGTAGAAAATCGAAGCCAAGCCGAGAGCATCAAACACTAAAATCAAGGGCAGGTTCGAGCCGCCGAGATTCGGCATAGGCGTAAGCACCAGTCTTTCTTGTTCATCCTTACGTCATCTTTTGAAAATACCGGTCTTTTCTCTTGAATATTGGCTTGTTTTTTCAAAACTCACTGCAGGTACCATTCATACCCTGGAATATCTTAATGGCGGTCGGACTATTGATCCCAATGAAATAGACCTTGAATCCGCCATCCGGGCAGTCCCTAGAAGGATCAAGGAGCATTCAAGGTTGGTCGCTGCTTCGGGAGGGGGACACATCGCCGCTATAATCCAATCTTGGACTCCGGTCGAAGATTGTGATTTCAATTTCATCCGGAATGGTGCCCATCCTAACACCACTGAAGACCGGTTCAATGAGCTGAGGAACTCGCTCATTGGTACTGTTTCCGAGTTGGTGGAAGATGTTCCAGTTGATCCGTCGGGCAACCCTCTAAACGTAGCACCAGCAGCTTTCGCCCGGGATCAAGATGCTCGGGATGCTGCAACTGCCGCCAGACAGACGATAGAAGATGCCTTCGAAGATCTTGACAGAGATTTAATTGTAACTTCTTCCGATTCTGAAGGAACAACTGGATGATAGGCTCGAAGGAAATTCCAAGACTGGTGACACCGGTACTTCAAGCGGTCCTGCTTAGAAATCTTTGTAACAGGGCCATTTTGTAATCGAACATCTTGACCATTACATTGTTTGCTTTTAAATACCAGTCATTTTTCTTTTTATATGAATACTGATTTCACCATCATACTTACTAACTTATTTACTCAAGATATGATAGTTATTTCAACTTGATAATTATGATCCAATTCTGGCTCTCAATCAGCACAAATCACAATTCATAATTATAGCTTACTTTAACAAAATCATATAGCGTGAGCAAAAAGTTAGTTTGTAAGATTTCCCAAACTGTTCTTAATACAACAGCTTACCAATCGAGTATTCATAAAAAAGAATGCTATACAATATCTTTTCCTGAATATACCGAGTCTTAAACACAAGCTTATAATTTAAGTAGACCGCTCTTATCACAACAATCCATCAACTAAATGACTGGTCTTATTATGGGGAAATTGCAAAATATCACAGATCGCTCTTATCATAGCAGAATAACAACATATCACAGATTGCTCTTATCATAGCAGAATAACAACATATCGCAGATTGCTCTTATCATAGCAGAATAATAACATATCATAGACTGCTCTTATTATAGCAGCCCCCTGGCTCAATAATTTAATCCATAATTAAAGTATGGTGACATAAAAAACAAACATATCATCATTAGATAAAAGTACTTTATTATAATAAGAAAAAACTTTTACAATAAATGCTCTTTAAGTATAAAAACGACGAAGTTGATCAATATTCTAAGAATTTGGAATTTCTTCCTCCTCCAAGGTCATAAGCCTATAAGCCCCTGGTCCGGATACCGATTTAACCAAAAAAGGTCCTTCCCGGACCGGTGACAACTTATGCCTGTTCTTGTTCGATCGAATCTTTCGCAAAACCAAATCTCCTATTTGGAACTCCCGTGTGCGAACGTTACGATCATGGTAACGACGCAGGCCTTGTTGATATTTGGCAGCTTGAATCAAAGTTTGATCTCTCAATTCTTCTGCAGCAACCAGTTCAACCTCGACGTTGATCATCATACTTTTCTTCATCATAATATCAAACCCGAGCTGACACTATATTCACTTCGAGTAGGTAACATGGCTTCGGATCCATATACCAGGGAAAAAGGAGACTGTCCTGTAGCTCGCTAACATTAGTGCGCAAACCCCAAAGCACCCAGGACAATTCCTTAACCCACTTCCCAGCATAAGGCTTTAACCGGTCAAAAATTCTCGGTTTAAGACCGGTCAAAATCATTCCATTAGCTCGTTCCACTTGTCCATTTGTGACGTCCCGCCACTCGGGCCGGGCCCGCTTACCTCGGCAGCTTAATAGGCCCTCAAGATTTCCTCACGAGACCAACACTAGTCTTTTCTACGCACTTTGTCCTCACTCATGCACACCCGGGAATCACTTCCCGGTCGGTCACCCATCCCTAAATTGCTCCAGGCCAAGCACGCTTAACCTTAGAGTTCTTTAGGGATAAGCTTCCGGAAAAGAAGTTGCAACTTGTTGACATGAGTATTCTATCAATCCTATTAAGCCCCGGGCCAGGATGTTACACCATTGCTCTGCGGGTGTGCCACCGACGCATATTGTACCTTGATCCCTAAGCTCTCAGCATAGTCTTTGAAAAATTCTGAAGTGAATTGAGCTCCATTATCAGTAATAATACTGTATGGAACCCCAAAACGTACAAAAATGTTCTGCAAAAACTTGATTGCGCGGGCCGTAGTCGTACTAGTAACTCGCTTCAGCCTCGATCCACTTGGAAAACTTGTCTACTGCGACAAAAATATGCGTGAATCCTCCTGGTGCCCGCTTAAAAGGTCCCATTATATCCAGCCCCCAAGTAGAGAAAGGCCAAGTCATTGGAATTAATTGCAACTCCTGAGCCGGAGTATGAGGTCTGTCTTGAAAAAACTGACATCCTTGACAATTCTTAACCACTCTATGCGCATCATCCGTCGCTGTAGGCCAATAAAACCCTTGTCCGAATATCTTCCCAACCAATGTCTTCGAAGAAGCATGATTTCCGCAAATTCCCTTGTGTACGTCTTCAAGCAATTGAATGCCATCGAAACCGATACGCATTTCATCAAGATATTAACCCCACGCTTATATAATTCTCCTTCGAGAATTAAATAACTGCGGGCTCGAACTTCCAATCTTTGCTTTTCCACCTTATCTTCCGGGGTTTTGCCGGATTGCAAATAGTCAAGATATGGAGTACGCCAATCGGAATCAATAATCATAACATCCAATGGCTGAATTTCCCAGACATTGAATTCGCCTACTATCTTTCCTCGGCAAGCCCTCATTATCGAGTGGTCCTTCAAGACCGCTTTTTCTTTCCGACTTTCTAAGACCGCCTTATCTTCGATTTCTGTAATAGTAACCTTGGGCTCCATCTTTATAGATGGTTTATCCAACACCTGAAGAAAAATGCCAGGAGGAACTGCCTGTCGCGAAGACCCAGTCTAGCCAATTCATCCGCAGCAGAATTATTTCCGCGCAGTATATGAGAAAATCGCAAACCATCAAATTCATCTTCAAGTTTCCGAACTTCTTGACGATAAGCGATCATATGATCATCATGAGCATCCCACACCTTGTTAACTTGGCTTATCACTAACATCGAATCACCATAGATATCCAGTCGTCGGACGCCTAGCGAAACGGCTACTCTAAGCCCCTGAAGCAAAGCTTCATACTCCGCCGTATTGTTTGAAGCTCGAAAGTGTATTTGCAACACATATCCGAGCGGTTCCTTTTGTGGGGTAAGAAGTACCACACCAGCCCCCGCGCTCGAAAGCTACGAGGGACCCATCAAAGAACATCTCCCAATACTCCAATGCTTGAATCTCTCGCGGCACTTATGTTTCCAGCCACTCGTTATGAAATCAGCTAATGCTTGTCCTTTAATAACCGTTCGCGAAGAGAACGTAATTTCATCTTGGCCAAGTTCTATAGCCCACTTAGCAACTTGACCAATCGCTTCTCGGTTGTGAACAATATCTCCGATGGCAAACCCAGTTTTAACCTCAATAGGATGCGCTTGGAAATAATGCTTCAGCTTCCGAGAAGTTATCACTACAGACATATATTAACTTCTGCAATTGGAGATATCGTATCTTAGATTCAGTAAGAACTTCACTTACAAAATAGACCGGATGTTGCACCAATTGCAGGTGTCCTTCTTCCTTCCGATCAACCGCTGAACCGTGCTCACCACATGGGTTGTGGTGGAGATATATAACTGAATAACCTCGTCAGAGCTCCGGCGGGACCAACACCGGAGGGTTATCGAGATACTCTTTAAGTTGATCAAGTGCAGCTTGTGCTTCACTAGTCCACTCAAACTTATCTTGTTTTTTGAGTAACTTGAAGAACGGAAGTCCTCGTACTCCCAGTCTTGAAATGAAACGACTAAGAGCCGCCATACTACCCGTCAACTTCTGGACATCCTTCAAACAATTCAGGGGTTGCATGTTAACAATTGTCTGAATTGTTTCTGGATTGGCTTCAATACCTCTCTATTATACCAAATAACCCAGTAATTTCCCAGAACGAACTCCAAATACTCACTTTCCAGGGTTTAACTTCATGGAAAAGTTCCGTAGATTACTAAAGGTCTCTCGCCAGGTCGAGAGGAGATCTTCGATTTCGAGATTTGACCACTATATCGTCAACATAAGCTTCGCGTTCCTTCCCAATTGCGAATCCAAACAACGTTGTATGCCGCGCCGATACGTAGCTCCAGCATTTTTCAATCCAAATGGCATAGTTGTGTAGCAGTATGCTCCGAAGGGGTGATAAACGCGGTCTTTATCTCGATCCTCAACCCTCAGCGGTATTTGATGATATCCTGAATAAGCATCAAGGAAACTAAGACGCTTGCAGCCAGCGGTCGAATCAACAACTTGGTCGATTCGAGGCAGCGCGAAAGGGTCTTTGGGGCAAGCTTTGTTGAGATCAATATAATCGACACACATCCTTAATTCTTTAGTATTCTTTTTAGGTACAAGAACCGGATTGGCAAGCCAATCTGGATGATACACCTCCCTAATAAACTTAGCTGCTAATAATCTAGTTATTTCCTTCTTAATAGCTTCCTTGCGGTCTTGAGCAAATCTTCGGAGCTTCGTTTAACCGACTTCGCATCGGGACGCACCAACGGTGCGTGCTCAATCTTCTCCCTAGGAACACCCGGCATGTCGGAAGGCTGGCATGCAAAGATATCCCTATTTTCCTGGAGGAAAAGAATGAGCGCGCTTTCCTATTTATCCCCCAAGTCAGCCCCTATATGGGTGACCTTGGAGGGGTCCGACTCATCAAGCTGGACAGTCTTGGAAACCACCGCGTCGGCCTTCGATTTCTCCTTTGCAATCTTTTTGACCGGAACTTCATCCTCTATCCTTGCCTGAACTTCTAAAGCTTCAGCTGCTTCCCTGATTTCTCGACGTTCAACTTCTGAATTGGCCCGAGATTCCAACTCTGTGCTGTGCACCTCACAAGCATAAGCGGTCTTGATATCACCCCGGAATGACAGGACCCCATTTGGCCCAGGCATCTTCAATATCAAATATTGATAATTTGGGATGGCCATAAATTTTGCCGAGCCGATCTTCCAAGGATAGCATGATACGCTGAGTCTATGTCAGCCACACTGAAAGATGATATTCTCCCTTCCGTAGTTTTCCTTCGTCCCAAAAGTCACCGGCAGAGAGATCTGCCCCAAGGGGTAACTATTCCGCCCGGGTATTATTGTGACATCCCCACGTCGCAACGCGAGAGGGATTGTCGAACAGGACCGTATCGGGAGACATTCGACGAAGCGAACGTTCATTGCACATACGTTAACGGTACATCCACCATTTTCATAGGCATGTTTAGATACATGAGTGACTTATTTTACATCTGAAGTTCAAGTGATTATTATACATATAGTTTGAAATTTAGATTTAATATACATTAATATACAATGAGCGGAAGCGTAAAGATAATCTCGACGATAGTTGCCTAAAATGTAACACATCAGCCCGTAGATGTGCCCATTCTTCTCGACAATCTCACCTGCACAAAAATGTTAACAACAAAGCCCTGAGTATCTAATATACTCCGCAAGTCTTACCCGACAAAAATGGTTTCTAAAACCGACTCCTAGTATGCAGGGGGCTGACCGGGTTTGCAGGAAATAGCCAAAAACAGCACCTATGTTTTTCTAAAAATTCATGTTTTAGCCAATTTAAAGGGGTTTGAACATGAATATAAATTTAGTGAGCATTTCTAACAAAACATGGTTGCAATACATGAAGTAATTCTTCAAAATCAGCAAGCTTAATCATCATATTCACTTTGTTACTACGATGCAATCTGCTCGAGACAAGTGGTACTCATCACCGCGAGGGACGGCGATATATATCGATTTACACCCTGCAGGGGAGACCCAAATGCACGACATACGCATCATTTAAGAACACGTATGGCCACCTTTCACGAGATTATCATAGATATGAGCCGGGTCCGCCCTCCGAGTGTGCATTCCACATGCAACCACAGTAGCGTCGGGTCCAAGGGTAATAACACACCCTCCATCTACTCACAAACCCGTGCATCCACCGTGACCAACACTTTGCACAAAGGGTGGAGTGACCGTCCAACACTACGACTCTCAAGTTACATCAGTTTACCAACTCCCATACGAAGGTATGCATTTGGTACACAACTCAATACTTGGTCGCGGAGTCACAACGAACGGTCCTTGATCGACACATATGGGGCTATGGCGCACAAGGGCCAACCTTGTCACCGCATCCTACACATGCATTTCCCGTACGGTCTCCAATTAATCATGTGAGGGTAACCAAAATTTAATCCCTAGACCGGGTGATCTCCAAATCACTCGGTGTTGCTACCGCTAAAATTATTGAGCATAGCACTAGCGATTAGGATTATACTTAACCAAGACCACGAGATACGAGGAATCTAGTGCAACTAGGTTTCCGAGCAACTCCTAAACGTAAATGCACAATACATCATAGACGTATGTGAAAATAAAGAGAACTTTGAAACATAGGTTATGCTCCGGGGCTTGCCTTGGTTCGGTTCGTAGTTAGCACACTCGAACTCGCTCACTTCAAGCTGGTGCCCTCCTTGATCTTCAGCTCTGGTCGGGGTTCCTATATGAATGCATATGCAGTGTATGAGCAATGGGTGAAATTATAACTATATAGTTCATGGAACTTTCTCAATAATATAATGCAACGACATGTTTGCATAAATTAAACATGTTCACGGAACGAGATGACATGGTCACGATGTTGATACGTGTGGTTTATTTCATGGGGACAACCTTCTAATTATAATAATCTTACATTATTTAGTACAATTATGCATGCTGATTTTTAGAGCAAGAAAATAGGGTAGGCTTCATTATTGGGATGAGTGGAGGGAAATATTTATATGACCAAGTGTAGTCATATGATGACGTATGATGCTGTGGTTATACCTTAATAATTAGGTGACCAACTCTTGGATTAAATTAGTAAATTGCACTTCCTGGTGTAGTTCATTACCAATCTGTATTCACTAATCGATTATGCCAAAACTTGATGCTAATTTCCTAGGGCGAAGTTCTCAATACATCTCTAAGTATTTAGCACCAAAATCCATTTATGCAAAATTTATACAATACTTTATACATAATAGATGACTATTCTTGCCCAAAATATAAACATGATTATGACAGGCCTAAATGTATCATGTTAATGTGAAAAAAGTATTTAGCTAAAACTGAAAAGGAGCAATGCAAGCTTGAGTTTAGCAAAATCTCATTCGTCCTGTTTTGGCTAAGTCTGGAGGTTTGGGCTGGCTGCGATGCCATCTTAGGGAGTGTATAATTCAAAATTTGGCTATAGAACTTAGGTGAACCATGTTGGGTCGTGTAAAGTACGTGGTTCAAGGATTACGACAAATGTTCATTTGCATCATTTGAATTTGTATAGCAAAAGTTATTGAACTTTTAAAATGCAAAGTTGTCACGAGCCCTTAACGGATTAGCACTTTAAAGTACTTGGTTCTTTTATTTTTCCCACATAAAGTACTTGGATTATGCTACCATGGCAAAGCACGCATTGTCTATTTCCAACGAGGGCTTGGTCGAGTACTTTGGATCTTCGAGACGAAAGTTACGCAATTTCTAATATGCAATCCTGTTAAGCTTCGTGTCCGTGATAGTAACTTTAGGTTGCTCAAAATTTTATTTTTGCCATATAAACATATATGTACAATGCGTTCATTTCAAAGTACAGATCGCAAAGTTTCCAGAAAGTCTTTATTTGTTCAAACCAAAGTTTTATAAGCGAAGTTATGAAATTTTTAAAATGCTTGACAGTCACTGTTTTTACACTTGTGCCACTGCGATTTCAAAATTCTGCCAAGTGTTGCTTTGAGCAGGGTACTCCTAAATGATGCAAACACACCTCAAATACAATGATTATGCACGCTGAACTTATAAGCATTGCTCGGAGAACTTCACACTTGAATTAATACGACACTAAGGTTATTGGTCATGTTATGCACCCTTTAACCTAGTATTTTATAATTCGCACTATTGGTCATTTTATGCACCCTTTAACCTAGTAATTCATTATTAGCACTGAAGAAACGAACAATTCTAACAACTCATCATGATGAAATGGGATCTTCCCTACGATTGACCATCAGAAACAATTAGACTTTTATTTTACTTATTACTCAAAGTAAAGCAATTCCCCATTTAAACCATCATAGCAACTATGCAACTAGCTACCTTACCGTTTTATGTAAATGTGATTTTTAAAACATCTCTAGATAGGATTTGTTGACAAAGCACAAATTTGCTCATGATGAGCACTAAAGCAATTAGATGAGCATGTCTGTATGTATTTTCCTCACATTTTTCTAAAAGGAAATATTTAAATCGATTAGACACCACATCCAATAATACTTATGATGGCAAAATATGTATGAAAGCATGAAACTCAGATACCAGGGGGTCTCATATGTAATCAAAAGTGCACATACCAATTTGGGTGAATTTTACATTTTTAGGGAATTATATAAGGAATTTATAAGCTTAACAAGGTTCCACTTTAATTTACATGAAACTTTAAATTTTTGCACAGAACCCTATACAACAAAGTTGGAAAATGTAAAGTTCACGCTCTGAGCTTTCCAAAAAGTTATCAAGTGCATTTTTCTGACTTGTATTTTTAGAGCTATGATTTTTGTAGTTTACGAGATTTAAATCTAGGTTTAAATTGCTTAACATGTTGCCACTTCTTTTAAACCAAAAGTTCAATTTATCACACAGAACCATGTATGAAAAGTGAGCTATAGCAGAGTGCATGTTTTAAGCTTTCCAAAAAGCTATTATTTGCATTTTTATTATTTTTATTTTTAAAGATACGATTTTTGCAAATTTGACAAAAGTTCACACATATTTACGAGATTGCCACTGCCCATTTGAACCGAGCCACGTGCGCGGCGGCGCTCCTGCCGGCGTCCGGCGGCGGGGTGCCGGAGTTGGGCGGATCAGCAAGGGGAACCTCGAGATCCGGCCGCCTAGCCCTGGTTTGGCATGACGAACTCAACGGAGGGGAGAATAGGGGTGTGGCTCACCGGAGCTAGCCGACGACGGGCGGTGGAGAACGAAGGACGTTCGGCGGCACTGCTCGTCCCATACAGGGCGTCGGAGAAGGGGCTTCCAGGTCGGGGAGCACCACACGAGCACGAGGAAGACCGGGGCGGGCGTGGTTTGGGTTGGCCGCGTCGGGAAGTAGGTGTTCACCGTGGAGGTGCACACGCAGCCAAGGCCGGCGGTGGGGATAAGCCGGATTCCGGTGAGAATACTGCAAGGTATGGCTTGGGCATGAGCAGGGTGATGCGTCGGGCTCCTCTGCACCTTCCAGGAGAAGGAATCGGCCAGGGGCTGAGCTACTCGACGGTGGCGGCCATTTCCTCCTCGGTGGCGCAGGACGGGGATTTACTCCGATTCCCTTAGGGTCAGGCGGGGAGAAATGGAATTGGAGCGTGCTGGAGGTTGCGGAGGGAGCTAGGGACACATGCGCGAGCTTGGACGAGCTGTGGCAAGCTGGGAGTGGTGTCTGCTGGGGAGACGCTCGAGCCCGCCTTATCCGGCTTAGGCACGGCAAGGACGGTCGGAGGGGGACGACCGCAAAACAGCCGGTCACGCTGCGGCGATGATCGACGCGTGGTGAGTCGGACTGTGGCAGAAGGACGGCGGCCGGCATGAGCAATGGTGGCCGGCGCCGCTGCCGGTGGCCCGAGTCTCCTGTGCGACTACCGTAGCTGCTAGGTTCCACGAAATTACACTTGTGCCATTCTGCTACTAGCTGATTTTTCTCCATAGCAAACGTTCCGGACCGAATTTCGACAAACCAAAATTTGTGGGGGTTCGGTGTATTCTGATGAGCAACTTTTGTTATAGGCATAAGTTCAAATTTTGCTTGCAAAAATTTACAAAAATTCATGAACAACTGCTGTTTTTAAACATAGTTTGAATTTTCTAGGGAATTGTGCCATGAGAAAAATTACACCAAAATGTCCTCAAATCATGTTTTGATCTCCTCTACAAGGATCTGCAAAAATATTTGTATACTTTTGTTGAGGATCATTGAGTTTTAAATTGTTGGGTTTAAACTAGATTTAAATTTTAAAATTTTCAAATACTCTAATTCATCATTTCATGTGTTCACTCCTCTAATCAGTGCTCAATTCCTATAATTAAGGTTTTGACATTGCTTACATGCTATTATGTGACATGGGAAGTCACAATTATACCATGAAACGGAGAGACACTGCGCTCTAAATCAGCCACAGTCAAACCAAGCTCGGGCGAGTCTTGGCAAACAAGATATCCAAGCAGCTTCCCCCATCAATGAATGTTCTCTTCGATCGCACCTTCCGAACAATGGGGGCTAGGATGAGTGGATATTTTCCAGCCTTTGGTAGTACCTCCGGATGATCTGCCCTGCTAAATGTAATGGGGACCTCGGACCACCGGAGATACTCGGGAGTTGCGGGAGCAACAGCATTAACCTCCCGGAACGCCAATTTTTGGTTTCGCTTCGACTCATATGCGTCCGGACCTCCATAGATCGTGTTCACCTCTCGGGCTGGTTCTTGAAAGCCTTCGTCATCCTCATTGTCTTCACGATCCTTATCCTTGCCCTTGTCATCCTTCCGATTCCCGTAGGCTGACCGGGGTGCAACCTTCAAGGCAAACCGAACAAACGGCCTTAACAAGAAGCACTCCTTAGCTTTATGATTCCCGTTATGAATCATGCAAGGGCCATCCGAAGTGTCTCAAACGACAATCGTTCTCTTGGACCTCTCTTAGGAGGTGCCGGCCGGTCTCCTCCATGAGACCGGTCGACAGCCTGCAACATGGTGATCAGCCTTGCGCTTCTTGTCGTTCCTGGATCCGGACTGGTTGCCTTGGTCATGCTTCGGTTCCTTCCCTTTGTTCCCGCGTAAATTGACTACATTAGATTCTCCAGCAGCGTAATCGTCCGCTATTTTGAAGCACTCGACGCCATCATGGTGAGGTTTCGATTTCGTCTCCCAATCTTGTGAACCAATGCTTCACTTCGGACGCCAGCTTGAAATGCAGCAATTACTTGCTGATCGGGAACATTGGGGATTAAGGCCTTCTTGTTGCGGAATCGCTCGATGAAATCGGTGAGGGTCTCGTCGGGCTTCTGCTTCAGCCTATTGAGGTAGAAGTAATTCCCGGCTTCTCACAAGTAGCCCGGAAGTTTTCTACGAACTTTTTGGTGAGGTCTCCCCAAGAAGAGATGGATCTCTCGGGCAGGGATTGCAACCATAAGTGTCCAGCCTGCTCCATGCACATCGGTAGATAATTAGCTAGTACGAACGTGTCTCCTCCTGCCGATCGGATAGCAGTGGTGTACATACGAAGCCACTCAACCGGAGGTGCCTTGCCATCATACTTGTCAATGGCCCCAGGCTTAAATCCCCGGGGTATTTGCAGATGCGTAAATCTCGCGTGAAAGCAGGAATTACGGAGTATTCATCATCTTCCGGACCGGTCTAGATCGGTGACGGAGATCGACGACTAGGGCGATGCGGATAATTATGATCCCTCGTCATCGTCGGAATAGTCGTAATAACGGTCATCCTGGTATCTATCTTCCGAGCCGCCTTGTCCATCGTTATTCACCGGCTCCGCGTGCCGTGAAGGAGGCGGAGGTGGAGGCGCCGCTTGACGATCATTGTTTGCTGGTTCTTCACGTTGCGATGGCGGCGGAGGCGGAGGTGGAGGCGCCGCTTGACGATCATTGTTTGCTGGTTCTTCGCGTTGCGATGGAGGCGGAGGCGGAGGTGCAGCTGACAATCATTGTCCGTGCGCCGGGGTTCAACATCTCTCGTCCCGGTTGTCTCGCCCTCTTCGGTCTCTAGTGTCACGGCGATCATCCCTTCGGGTCGTTCATCCCGATGAGCATGTCTACTACCATGCCCTCGATGATCGTTGCGCGGATAATTTGCGTTGGCGGGCGGTGCTGAAGCCGCCGGCCCGTGACGCGGAGAATTGTTCAAACGTGACCGGGCGGGGCAAGATCTCGAGGACGATCATCGACATGACCGGTCCGTCGTCTCTCATCTTCCTCATGTCTTTTCGCTCCTCCGCTCTCTCCGCATGACGATCAATCAGCACATTCCGAGCATCACGGTTCCCGTTGAGCGGTACACGCAAATCTTGGTCCGGAGCTCGTTCATGTGCATCCGCAATCGGGGTATGCCGGGGTCCAAGCCTTCCTCCAAAAGAAGCTCCTTCGGACCGGGCCCTTGCCGGTCGTTTCGAATGGGAACGCGAGCGACCGGAAGATTCCGCTCGATCATGGACGAGCTGGTTTGTTTGCGAGCCGTCGCGTCAACCAGATTCAGCGCGCGCCGCAATCCCGACGTAGCATTGAGGACTTCTTCCGTATTGTTTCAAGAATTTGCTTCACTCCTACAATATTGTGGACAGAGCGATGTGAAGACTCGAGCGCCATTCATCTCTACTTCCATGGAACTTAAATCCAAAGCTCGCTGGAAGATCGATGGCGTCTCCCGCCGTGACATCCCCGTCGGTTGTTGTATCCCGGGGACTCGTCCGGTCTCCGGACCGGTCCGGTAGCGGGCCCGTGGTCGGGGAGCGGTTGCAGGGCGCTTCCTCCAGCCAGAGCAGCAGCACTTGCGCGCGGATCCGCGGCTGAAGGTGCCGGAGGTTGTTCATCTCTATTTGCTTCTTCCGCTTCACGACGATCGCGTTCGGCTTCAACTCTCGCCATCCTTGCTTCTTCTTCGGCAGCCTTCCTCGAAGTGAGTTGTCGGATAACCGGTCCTGTTATGAATACTTGGAAGAAGATCGGAGCGTCTTCCTCGGAGTCATTATCCAACTCGGGAGAACAGCTTATCACCGCAGCCCGAGCACCGGTCCGAGGCATAGGCGTAGGGAGTCCGATGTTTCACGCTAAAGCTGCGTCGGATCCGCTAATTCCTGAATCGGAGGTATCAACCGTGGGAGGTGATCGCGCTTTAGAAGCAGCGGCCCGGCAACGAGTCGGATTCATCAAAGACAATTTCCCGTCCGAGTCGCCTTCAAAGTCGAGGGACCCGAAGCGAATCTTGAAGCCGGGCTCGAAGTCGACGACAAACGAAGTGGCCATCGAACTCGCTAGGAACTCGCCGGGACCCCTTCTCGGCGCGCCAAATGTCAAGTCTTAAACTCGGCACTAGTACTACCCGGTCCCTCACGAGCGTGGAATTCGATGGTGCAACACACGGAACACACAAGAACACGCGATTTTAGACGAGTTCGAGCCCCTCGAATCGAGAGTAATACCCTACGTCCCGTATGTTATGTATTGCCTTTAGCGATTTGCTAATTGCAAGATGTCGGAGAGTTTTTGGGGGTCCTTGCTCCGCCTTATATGTCCGGGGAGCTAGGGTTACAAGCGTAGTCCTAATCGATTACATGAATTATATACATGGAACTCTATCTCTACTTTCTTTATTGATTCGGAGTCCTAATCGGACTACAAATTGTTCAATATCTTGCTCCTCAAGTCACTCGTATACCGGTCTTAGTATCCGCCTTGTTTCCATACCGGTATACGTAATGTTCCGTTATCCCGCATCGGTCGAGGACCGATCTGTCGCCTATCGCCATCATCTTTATCTTCCTTAATTTGTCACCATGTCTCTGTGTATCCATTCCTTCATCATTTGTATACCCATAAGGCAAGTATACGACACTTTCTCGTAATTACTTTTAAGATCATAGGGACCTATTTGTAATTACATAAAAGTTTCGAGGGGCATTTTATAAAATGTCAAGGACCTAAAAGATAATTTCTAGAAAGTTTGGAGGTCTTTCTACAAAAATCTAGAGACCTAAACATAATACAAAGGAAGTTCAGGGGCTCAAGTGCAAAAATGCATGGGCTTGGGATTTTCTCGGAATTTTCGGAATTTTTTTTATTTTGAAAATTTTGTGGACCGTGTCCATGGGAGTGTGTACTAGGTCTATGTGGGTGGTGTATGGTGGACCAGGGGGTTGAGAGACACGATTTTGTGGATGTTGAAGGGCCTACGTGGAAAATGGAAAAACTCTCGTACAGGGGCTTCTTCTTCCTCCAGCTCGAAAACCATGGATGGGCGCCCATGCTTGGGGGCGCCCAAGCTTGGGGGTGCGCCCGGGGAGAGGGGGAGGGAAGACGGGGAGAGCGGGAATAGGTGGAGGACCTCGACACGCATTTGTCCGGAGTGGAAGGAGGAGGGGAGGTGGCTCGGATGTGAGGTATTTGAGTGGAATGACCATGGCCATGGAGCTCGGGAGAAAATGGGGAAAACTTGGATTGTGGGCAGCTCAAAGGGGGAGAGAGGGTGGCGCTCACGCTGGTGCGAAGAGGAGAGCGAGGGGCGTCCCTTTATAGGCACAGAGCGGCGGGGGATGAAAGTGCATCTAGGACCCTCATTTTATTTTGGATGATTGATATCAATATAATTAAATTTGGACTAATGTTTTGATGAGAATGTCCGTAGTGAAGATCCAAAGAACATGAAAGCACAGCAAGTATGATCAAAAAGAAGAAAAACAATGAGAAAAACAATAAAGAAGAAAATGGAGAAGATCTATCTCAAAGCTTGAGCTTCTTGTTTTATCTTTGCTTTGAGTCATAGGGATGCCGTACTATGAAGAGGGATGCAAATCACAATCTTGGCAAAGAATGAAGATGCTCATAAAACCCAAGAAAACCATCCCAAGCCTATTCTTTTGGGACCCACCGGAAGTTCCGTGTGGTATCGAAAGTTCCGGTAGGCTAACGGAGAGTTTGAGCTCTCCGGAATGCCATAGCGGAAGTTCCGGTTTCGATACCGGAAGTTCTGGTAGGCTAACAGAGAGTTTTGAACTCTCCGGAATGCCATACCAGAAGTTCCGATAGGACACCGGAAGCTCCGGTGCGGGCCGTAAATCCAGCACCTAACCCTAAATCCGACAATACCTGGAAGTTCCGGTGCGGGTTGTTCGGACAGGCCAACGGCTCTTTTTGGAGCTGTGGTATATAAGCCACACTCCACCCCTCACTCATACTCTCTTGCACATTCCGATCTCCAACACACTTGAGCTACACTCCACTCACTCCAAATCCTCTCCAAAAGCAAAAATTTCATCCTTGAGCTAGGATTCGAGTGAGAGACTTTTAGCAAGACATTGAGAGACTTGATTCCATTCTTGAGCATCTTCACTCCCGTCAAGCTTGCGATTTGGATTTATTACTCTTGGAGCTTTGAGCTCCTAGACGGCTAGGCGTGCTCGTGAGCTCCCAACTTGTGTGATGACGCCCGAGAAGTTTGTATTAACCGTTCCGAAAGGGGCATTGATAGTGGAAAACACAAGCTCAACCTTGGTGGTTACTTGAGCGAGAAATAGGGTTGAAAGAAACCCGGTTCGTGGTGGACTTTCTCAACGGAGACGTAGAGTCCTAGGTGGACTTGAACTTCAGTGAAAAATTCGTGTCTTGTGTGCTCTCTCTCTCTCTTTAATTAAGCGCGTTGTTGTTTACTTTGTTAGGTTGCTTGTTAGTTTTCCCTTGTGCCTTTAAATTCCTAGAATTGCATAGGGCTGTGTTTTTCCTTCTTGCAAATCACTAGAATTGTGTAGGTTTTTATTTCGTAATTTACACCCTACACCGGAAGTTCCGGCACTCTACCGGAAGTTTCGGTATTTGACATTTTTGTCTTAGTCTTATTTCGCATAAATTTTTAGGATCGCCTATTCACCCCCCCCCTCTAGGCGACTTTCAATTGGTATCGAGCCGGTATCTTCGTTGAAGCCTCACCGGATCAAAGATGACAAACAACAAAGAAGGGAAAGATGCGACCACTAGTGGTGAAGTTCCAACAAAACCAACTCTTAAAGTAGGTGATGAAAACTCACCGGATGAAGCCATTCTCAAGGCAAGAAATGAAAGGTTGATTGAGAGTGGTAAAGGAATTGCTAAGGATGGAGATGTGTTCAATGCATTGCCAATACACTACAACAAGACGCCCTACACCTACAAGTGATGCAAAGGATGAGCACATTAGACCCGGCTCCGGAAGACTTCCCTATTTCAATGGTCAATACTTTGATCATTGGAAAACAAAGATGCTCCTACACTTGGATCCCATGCATCAAAATGTGAGGAATGTCACTCAAAATGGATTCTTGTGAGAATGTAGAAGCAAGCCAACTGCACAAGACTTGTTCAATGTAAGGTGCAATGTGACGGCGGCGAGTGCTCTTGTGTCCGCACTTAGCCCCGCCGAGTATGACAAGATAGCCGGATTGGAGGATGCTCATCAAATTTGGTTGAAGCTTGAATTGGTTCATGAGGGCATTGATAGTGTAAAGGAGTCTAAGCTAGAAGGGATTAGAGAAGAGTTTAACTACTTTGTCATGAGGTCGAAAGAAGGACCAAAGGAAGCACATGAAAGAATCATGAGGATAGTAAACAAGAGAAGTGTCGGATTTGGATGTCAATAGAAGATTGCCACAAGCCTTGCAATCATGGGATGCTAACATAGTGTCTAACATAAGAAATAAATATGGCTTTAGATATTTCACCACCGATGAGGTGATTGGGAAAGTGCTATCCCAAAAACAGCAAATTGATCAAGGCAATAGGATCAATGCTTTCCTTCGAGACAAGGAACGAGCTAGTGGGAGCAAGAATGATTTGGCTCTCAATGCCGAACAAGAAAAGAAAAAGAAGGTGGTTGAGGAGAGCGATGATGATAGTGATGATGATATGGCTCTCTTTGTGAAGAGGTTCAACAAGGTCATGTCAAAAAGAAGCTTCAAGAAGAATGATCAAGACAAGAGCAAATTGTGGAAAGCCAAAAACAAGTGCTACATTTGTGGAGACAAAGGTCATTTCATGGCAGAGTGTCCGGAGAACTACAAGAACAAGCACAACAAGAAGGGTGACAAGAAGTACAAGAAGCATAGAAAGTACCGTCGGGGTGAACCACACATTGGGCAAGAATGGAACTCCGATGAATCATCATCCTCCTCCGAGTCGTAATCCGCCGAAGAGAAGGGAGGCATTCCATCACTTGCCATTGGACTCACACCGACCAACACCTCCTTGTTTGGAAGCTTGACCGATGATGAAGATGACACCGGGCACAAGTGCATCATGGCCAAAGGCTCCAAGGTAAATGTCAATGGAAGTTCTCAAATTCCTAACATGTTTGACTTGTTGGACATCATTGAGTAGGAAAAGGAGACTAATGAGAGGCAAGACGAGCTTCTTGAGAAACAAGAGCAAATGCTTGTTCAAGAGAAGCAAAGGGTGCTTGAACTTGACAAGCTCCTAGAAGTTGAGAGGAAGAAAAATGAGGACTTGATGAAGTCTCTCAAAGTGGCTGAAAAAGATAGTGAGACACTTAAAGTCACAAATGTGTCACTTCAAGAGAAGTGTGACGACTTGCAAAAGAAGGAGAAGCCAATCAAGAACACTAATAAATCTTCTCTTATTTGTGATTTGCGTACTAACGTGTCGAACCCCTCTTGTACTCTCTTTAATGATTTCAATGCAACCTATGTGCTAATGAGGAACAAGCATGGCCATGTCTATACAAAATATGTTGGGCCACGCAACAAGACCCACAAATCTTGTGTGTGGGTGCCCAAGGCACTTGTTACTAATGTGAGAGGACCCAAGCAAATTTGAGTACCTAAAAACAAATCTTAAATTGTTTTGTAGGAATACTCCTCCGGCGGTTCATCTTGGGTGGTGGATAGTGGATGCACCAATCATATGACCGGAGATAAGAAAATGTTTGAATCATTTGAGCCAAGCAAAGAAAGAAATAAGTATATCACCTTTGGAGACAATGGAAAAGGCTATGTGTTGGGTTATGGTAACATTCCTTTAACTTTTCCTTATTCTCTTTCGAAGGTTATGCTTGTGGATAACGTTGACTTCAATTTGTTGTCTATCTCACAACTTTGTGGAATGCGTTACAATTGCTTGTTCAACAACAAGGGTGTGATTGTCTCAAGGAGAAGTGATGGCTCGATTGCTTTTGAGGGTGTGCTCAAAGGAAAGCTTTATGTTGTGGATTTTACCGCGGATAAAGCAAAACTTGACACATGCTTAGTTGCAAAGTCCAACATGGGATGGTTGTGGCATAGACGACTAGTCCATGTCGGTATGACAAATCTTCACAAGCTACAAAAGGACGGTCACATCCTTGGCTAACGGATGTTTGCTTTGAGAAAAATAAAATTTGCGAGTGCATGTCAAGCCGGAAAGCAAGTTGGAGCACCACATCCATCCAAGAACATTGTGACAACGACAAGACCGTTGGAGATGATACACATGGATCTCTTCGGTCCCATTGCCTACATTAGCATTGGCGGTAACAAATATGGCCTTGTCATTGTTGATGATTATTCTCGCTTCACATGGGTATTCTTTTTTTGTGATAAAGGTGAAGTAAAGGATGTACTCAAATCATTCTTGAAAAGAGCACAAAAAGAATTTGAAGTGAAGATCAAGGCCATAAGAAGCGACAATGGTACTGAGTTCAAGAACACTCAAGTTGAAGAGTACCTTGATGAGGAAGGCATCAAGCATGAGTTTTCGGCACCCTACACCCCTCAACAAAACGGAGTGGCCGAAAGAACCACACTCTCATAGAGATGGCAAGAACCATGCTTGATGAGTACAAGACCTCCGATCGCTTTTGGGCCGAAGCAATCAACACCGCATGTCACGCCTCCAACCGGTTGTATCTCCATCGACTTTTGAGAAAAACTCCATATGAGCTACTAACCGATAAAAATCCTAACATCTCGTATTACCGTGTTTTTGGGAGCAAGTACTTCATGCTCAACAAAAAACCCAGGGCTTCAAAGTTCTCTCCTAAAGTTGATGAAGGTTTCCTGCTTGGGTATGGATCAAATTGTCACGCCTATCGTGTTTTCAACAAAACCACCGGTTGTGTTGAAGTTGCACGGGACGTGACGTTTGATGAATCTAACGGCTCTCAAGGGGAGCAAGTTGTTATTGACAATGTAGATGTTGAGGCTCCTAGACAAGCAATCAAGAGAATGGCCATTGGCGATGTGAGACCGCAAGAACAACAAAATGATCAAGATCAACCTCCTCCCCAAAGTCAAGACCAACCATGCACAAATCATGATCACGTTGATCAAGATCAAGAAGTTGGCAATGAAGATCATGCTCAAGCACAAGATGATGAACCTACATCACATGGTCAAGAGGTTGAACAAGATGGCGATCAAGCAAGCTCACATCCACCACACCCAAGAGTCCACTAAAGTGTGCAACGTGATCACCCCGTGGAGCAAATCCTTGGAGACATAGAAAAGGGGGTAATCACTCGTTCTTGTGTTTGCAATTTTTGTGAACGTTACTCTTTTGTCTCTTCTTTCGAGCCATTTAGAGTAGAAGATGCACTCGAGGATTCGGATTGGGTAATGGCCATACAAGAAGAATTGAATAACTTCACAAGAAATGAAGTTTGGACATTGGAAGAAAGGCCAAGAGGCAAGAATGTTGTGGGTACCAACTCGGGTGTTCCGCAATAAACAAAATGAAGACGATGTTGTGACAAGGAACAAAGCAAGATTAGTGGCAAAAGGATACTCACAAGTAGAAGGATTGGATTTTGATGAAACCTACGCCCCGTGGCAAGGCTTGAATCAATAAGAATACTACTTGCGTTTGCCGCTCATCACAATTTCAAGTTGTACCAAATGGATGTGAAGAGTGCATTTCTCAACGGTCAAATCAAGGAAGAAGTGTACCTGGAGCAACCACCGAGCTTTGAAGACACAAAGTATCCTAACCATGTTTACAAACTCCATAAGGCGCTCTATGGGCTTAAGCAAGCACCAAGAGCATGGCATGAATGCCTTAGGGACTTCCTTTTGAAAAAGGGTTTTGAAATTGGTAAGGCCGATGTAACCCTCTTCACAAATCGTTTTGACCATGATATATTTGTGTGCCAAATTTATGTCGGTGACACAATATTTGGTTCTACTAATCAAATGTTTTATGATGATTTTAGGAAGATAATAACAAAGAGGTTCGAGATGTCTATGATGGGGGAGTTGACATTCTTTCTAGGATTTAAAGTGAAGCAACTCAAGGAGGGCACCTTCCTATGTCAAGCCAAGTACACTCAAGACATATTGAAGAAGTTTGACATGGACAAGGCAAAGCCCGCCAAGACACCCATGGCAACAAACGGCCATCTCGACCTCACCAAGAAGGACAAGCCGGTTGATCAAAAGGTATATAGTTCTATGATCGGCTCCTTGCTTTACCTTTATGCATCTAGGCCCGATATCATGCTTAGTGTGTGTATGTGTGCACGTTTTCAAGCCGCTCCTATGGAGTGCCACATGGTGGCCATTAAAAGAATCTTGAGATATTTAGTGCACACACCCAACCTAGGGCTTTGGTACCCCAAGGGTTCAAAGTTCAACCTTATAGGCTATTCCGATGCGAATTATGCCGGGGATAAAATGGATAGAAAGAGTACCTCCGGGACGTGCCAATTCTTGGGTAGGTCCCTAGTGTCATGGTCATCCAAGAAACAAAATTCCTTGCCCTATCCACGGCCGAAGCGGAGTATGTTGCAGCCGGTAGTTGTTGTGCACAACTATTATGGATGCGACAAACTCTAAGGGACTATGGTTACAAGTTGAACCGAGTTCCTCTCCTATGTGACAATGAGAGTGCCATAAAGCTAGCATATAACCCCGTTGAGCACTCGCGCACAAAGCATATAGATATCCGCCACCATTTCTTGAGAGATCATTCCATCAAAGGTGATATTGAAGTAAGTCACGTGAAAACCGAAAATCAACTAGCCGATATTTTCACCAAGCCACTAGATGAGAGCCGATTTTGCTATCTAAGGAGTGAGCTAAATATCCTTGACTCGTAGTAATGTGGTGTAGATGCATGCACATCCGCTTTTTGTTTTATCGTTTTTGGATCTCAAGTTGGAAATGCATGCTTTCGAAAATATTTGAGTGATTTTGAAAACAATTTCTTGGTTCTTGACCAAAACGTCAAAGCTTGTCAAAATGTGATCATAGCCTTGGTTGTTGATTGTTTACTGATCACATATTGTCAAGATGTCTCACTAGTCCATCAAAACTATCTTTGAAAATTCTCTCCAAAATTCTCCTCTTTTCTCTCTGTTTCACCCCCTACCGGAAGTTCCGGTATGGGTGGTCAAAATTCGTTAGCGCGTCCGGGGCACTCGGTGTTTTTCCTCGTCGGAAGTTCCGGTAGGACACCGGAAGTTCCGACTGGAGGTCGAACAGAAGGACTTTTTCCTTTCAGTCGGAAGTTCCGGTACCCTACCGGAAGCTCCGACAGGGAGCTCACCTATGCTTGTCAAGCCCACACCGAAAGTTCCGGTATGCTACCGGAAGTTCCGGTGCGGGGCGTTGACCTAGGGTTTGATCTCGCACCGGAAGTTCCGGTGCGGGGCTGCAGCATAAAAGGGGGAGCCCGTCCCCTTGTAAAGGACGACTCCCATTTGAACTTTTTCCACTTTCCTTCAGCCTTTTTCTCCTCCACTTCGGTTCTACATCAACCGGAAGTGTTCTTCAACTTCCGGTGGCAATCTTCGGCGAGGCTCCTTCAAGTTCATTCCCCGCTCATTGCTAAGCTTCCTAGCTAGAGGAGAAGGTATTTTTCCCATATCCTTCACTTCTAGATCAAGGGTAGAATCCTTAAATCCCTAGGAGTATTTGTTTCTTAGATGAATCATTAGCAGTTCTAGGACCCTAGCATGCTTTTAGAAAGTAAATCCATTGGCTAGATATCATTTTTTCTCACTGCTAGGGTTAGGGTTGACCCATACCGGAAGTTCCGGTAGGCTACTCGGAAGTTCTGGTACGGGCAACCTTCTAACGGTTGAAGATCCCGTCGGAAGTTCCGTGCACTGTACGGAAGTTTCGACAGGGGATCCTCCTGTTAGCATCTATTTAGTACTCCTTCTTTTTATCGACATTGTGTATGTTTTTTCTTAGACTTGTATCCCTCTAGTCGGATGACTCGTGGAAGGAAGGAAACCGTCACCAAACGCCCACCTCAAAGCTACGCCGACTCGGACCGGACTCGGACTATGACGTGCCTAACCTTCGCCTTGCCAAAAGGCAAGCCACCGGAGCTGGTCCTCGGTCCTCCTCCCGTGGTCTTGGCCTAGGAAAAGGAAAAGGATTAGGCAAGGGCAAGGGCAAGGGGACAGCAAGGAGACCTCCTCCCGATTCGGTTTCAAGTGAGGAAGAAAACGATGAGGAGGAGGAGGTGGGAAATGTGGGCAGGGATGATTGGTTTCTCTCGATAGCCCGTACTTGTGCAGGAGCATGTGAAGTATGAGTTGAGGGCTCCCGCTGTGAGTGACAGTGCTGGGTACAATGTACCATTTTACAGGGATGAGGTGCAGAAGTACAGGAGCAAGTGCCCGTAGATCAAGCCAAAGGAAAGGGGTGTGGATGATGTGAGGTTTTGGGACCACACCCAAGCCGAGTGGTACATGGAAGTGCTGAAGCTTAAGAACAAGGCCACCGAGATGAAATGGATCAAGTGGGAATGGATGGATCGCCGTAACGATCCCGTGTTCAATCAAATCAAGTCCGAGTGTGCAAAGAGAGACTTGGTGGATCTCATGGGACTTGAGCATGGGTGGAATACCGAACTTGTGGTTCGGTTCTATGCCACTCTCTGGCTTGATTTCAATGAGGACTCTCGGGAGGATTCCATCATGCACTCGGACACTTGATGGAAATTGATTTCAGATCATATACGCTGAGTTTGCTGAGGTCCTTGGTTTTGGTCATGAGGATGCAATGAAGAACAACATCAATGTGTTTGATCCTCCGGATGATGCAGCTTTGGAATTCATGTATGAGAACCGCTATGACTTTGGATTCCACCCCTA
Source organism: Chloris gayana (assembly GCA_031894775.1). Classification (NCBI taxonomy): domain Eukaryota; kingdom Viridiplantae; phylum Streptophyta; class Magnoliopsida; order Poales; family Poaceae; genus Chloris; species Chloris gayana. Next base: position 80,770 of record JAUNZO010003259.1, read on the forward strand.
CTACCGTGTCCCGAACAACATATTTAGGTGGACCTTGGATCCTAAGATAGGGGATGCATCTTCCTTGCTTGCTACTGCCAAGACTCTCCTATGTGCTATGCGTCCTGGAGCTGAGCCTTTCTGTGTGTTTGAGCATATCCGGACCTCCATCATCAATCACTCATACACTCACAAGGCCAGCCTCCTATTCTCTCCTTTCATCATGAAGATGATTGAGCATGTCACAGGGATTAACTTCATCCATGACAAGGACCATTCAGGACTTCGTCCCAAGAAGTTCTCTCTTCTCCCCACTCCTCGTGGATCTCCAAGTGAGACAAGCAGCTCCTCCACCTCCTCCACTTTCAGCTCGAGCAGCTAGGGACGCTCCCAATTCTTCCTCTCACCGGACTCGCAGAAAGTCCGGCTTTGTTAGCTCGGTCCTCAAAAAGATCTTTTGCATGTGCAAGGCAAACAAGTGACGATATCTATGAGATGAGGATGGAGCAGCGGCGCATCAATGAAGGACATCACCGGTATCTTACTCACCTTGCTCAGCAGCAACAGCAGCCACCTCCTATTCCCTTGGAGTTTGCTCCCATTGTGCCACGGTAGTGGGAGGATCCTTGGGCTCCTTATCAGCAAGGTCGCAGGAGTGACAGCACAGGCAGCAGCATAGGATGTTTACGGCAGTGAGACAGAGAGTGGTGAGGATGACAAGTGACGAGGATGTCCCGTCAGCCACCGCTCCGTTCCCCGCTACACCATGCAGATTCCACCTCAGGAGAAAGGCAAGGGCACGGCAAGTCATGATGGTGATGACGAGAGCGATGGCGAGGAGGAAGACGACGACGATGATGAGGAGTGATTCTTGTGGGTGTTTCCATTCTTTTCTCTTTTTGATGATTTGTTGTCAAAGGGGGAGAAGAAATTTATCTCTATCTTTATCGTTCGTTTTTATCTTGTGATGGACTATGTGATGGACAAATCGTTATGTTTGAACAAAGAATGCTTGTAATGTTAAGACTTAATTATTTATCCATGTGATGCGTTATGTCTTGATATGGTGTATTGTTGTTCTCTCTCTCTTTTTAGATGCATTTGTGTGACAATGAAATGTCACATTGCATGGTTCTTGTTTTCTCTTTTATTCATGACATGGATGCATAGATAAAGGGGGAGCTCTTCATGTTGGTAATTCAAATGCGCATTTGGCAATGTAAAGGCCAACTCATGAAATTCAATATCATGCACATATTAAGGGGAAGCTCACCTTTTATCTTTGCTTGTTGAGCTTTTTGAACTATCTTTTTAGAAATTTGATTGTATTGGCATCAATCACCAAAAAGGGAGAGATTGAAAGTGCATCTAGGCCCCTCATTTTATTTTGGATGATTGATATCAATACAATTAAATTTGGACTAATGTTTTCATGAGAATGTGTGTAGTGAACATCCAAAGAACATGAAAGCATAGCAAGTATGATCAAAAAGAAGAAAAGAAATGAGAAAAACAATAAACAAGAAAATGGAGAAGATCTATCTCAAAGCTTAAGCTTCTTGTTTTATCTTTGCTTTGAGTCATAGGGATGCCGTACTATGAAGAGGGATGCAAATCACAATCTTGGCAAAGAATGAAGATGCTCACAAAACCCAAGAAAAACCATCCCAAGCCTATTCTTTCGGGACCCACCGGAAGTTCCGTGTGGTACCGAAGTTCGTGTGGTATCGGAAGTTCCGTAGGCTAACAGAGAGTTTGAGCTCTCCGGAATGCCATACTCGGAAGTTCCGGTCTCTGGTACCGAAAGTTCCGATAGGCTAACAAAGAGTTTTGAACTCTCTGGAATGCCATACCGGAAGTTCCGATAGGACACCGGAAGCTCCAAGTGCAGCCCTGTTTTCAAACCCTAAACCTACGTACCGGTAGTTCCGGTAACCCACCGAAAGTTCCGGTGCCGGCCAGAAATCTAGACCTAACCCTAAATCCGACCATACCGGAAGTTCCGATAACCTATCGGAAGTTCCGAGTGCGGGTCGTTCCGACGAGCCAACGACTCTTTTTGGAGCTGTGGTATATAAGCCACACTCCACCCCTCACTCATACTCTCTTGCACATTCCGAACTCCAACACACTTGAGCCACACTCCACTCTGTCCAAATCCTCTCCAAAAGCAAAAATTTCATCCTTAAGCTAGGATTCGAGTGAGAGACTTTTAGCAAGAGATTGAGAGACTTGATTCCATTCTTGAGCATCTTCACTCCCGTCAAGCTTGCGATTTGGATTTGTTACTCTTGGAGCTTTGAGCTCCTAGACGGCTAGGCGTGCTCGTGAGCTCCCAACTTGTGTGGTGACGCCCGAGAAGTTTGTATTACCCGTCCCGAAAGGGGCATTGATAATGAAAAACTCAAGCTCAACCTTGGTGGTGACTTGAGTGAGAAATAGGGTTGAAAGAAACCCGGTCTTTGGTGGACTTTCTCAACGGAGACGTAGAGTCCTAGGTGGACTTGAACTTAGGTGAAAAATTCGTGTCTTGTGTGCTCTCTCTCTTTTAATTAAGCGCGTTGTTGTTTACTTTGTTAGGTTGCTTCTTAGTTTTCCCTTGTGCCTTTAAATTCCTAGAATTGCATAGGGTTGTGTTTTTCCTTCTTGCAAATCACTAGAATTGTGTAGGGTTTAATTCCGCAATTTACACCCTACACCGGAAGTTCCGGTACCCTACCGGAAGTTCCGTATTTGACGTTTCGTCTTAGACTTATTTCGCAGAAATTTTTAGTATCGCCTATTCACCCCCCCCCCCCTCTAGGCAACTTTTAGGGGAGCACGAAAGCTCGTCGGGGATAAGAACGCCAGCCTATAGTGGTTCCGTGCATGCTCATGCAATATTTGCGGCCTTTTGTCGGAGAGCGATGGGAGGTGTGGCGCAGAGCGGCGCACGGCGCGAGGTGGGTAGGGGGTCCGGTGGCCGGAGCCGGTCCGGTTGGCTCGTGGCACAAGCGGAGCTCCCCGGTGTCGTGGCTTTCGCTCAACCGGAGGAGGAAGACGACACAAGCGGCGGCGTCATGCGCTCGCGGCCCGTCGTGCGCGCCATGGTGGGCTGCGCCCGGGTGGGCCGCCCACCCTAGATGGGTCGCATGCCCTAGCTATGAGCCACGCCTTGGTCGGCTCCGAAGAGGAGGGGAGAGAGAAAAAAAATGTGGCTAGACGTAGGCCGCGAGCTGGGCCAAGGAGGAAGAAAGGAACGAGGAGTCGGCCTAGGAAGGGAAAATTGTTTATTCTTTTTTGGATTTTTGGTATTTGGATTTGGGATGAATTTTGGAGAAATTTTAGAGTTTAAATTCGGAGCAACACTCACAAACAATTCGAGGAAATAAAACAACAATCACTCATCAACGTTATTTTTATAATTTTCAAAAGAGTCAATTTTCCTCTCTAGTTTAACTAATTGTGAGGTTTTATTGTCGAATATTCATGAAGCGTAAAATAGAATCCTAAAATTTAAATTTAGCGTGAGTTTTGAATTTAATTTTAGTTTTAAAATTTTGGGTGTTACATTTCTCTTTAAGTAACATGGAACAAATGCTTGAAAATATCTCTTATCTGGTTGTTTGTATTCATTAATTACGTGCTGTGCGCAAACACAATGGAATGTGATACCTATGTGACTCTGTTGTTCATGAATACATCCAATATTGTTACTTTCAATCAATTCAGTAGTAATTATCTAGACCACGGTTCTATTTTTGGGCGGGCCAGGCATTGGTATTCCCTTCAAGAAATGCTGAAACAGTACGAGAGCTTGTCGCGGGCGGTGGAGAGGAACCTCGTGCCCGGCACCATGGACTGTTACCAAGGTCAGGCCAGTGTACACTTGACTCCATCCACCAACCTATTCAAATGTCATATCGATAACATCATGCAGCCGTAGTAAGGGAAGAAAGGCTATATGTGTCACACGTATATAAATATATGAAATTAATATAATTCATTAAGATATCTTTTTTCTCTGCAATGTGGATAAATAATACCATCAGTTTAGAATTATACATGAAACTTTTATGCCCGTACAGGTTGAGTGAAATGAAGCTCACCTGTTCGTTGTCATACCATGGATACCAGTTGTTTATAGTTGGCAGGCCAAGAGCGTTGATGGAATATCTTGTTGCGGTCAGAGGGATAATTTGGTCCGTATCACCACTGAAGAGAAAACAAAACCCGGCCGTTGAATAAGTTATTTTGAGAGTGTTAAAGAGAAATTATTATAGAATTACAGTTTTTTTATTTAGTGCTGAAAGAAAGTCGCCTGCTACACGCGCCCTATTTGTATACCGCTTTCCCCGTGAACAGTTTCGAACAAATGAGTCTTTCAATCCTCACAATGGACAATCTAGACCCAACTAATACATGTCACCAATATATTGTGTGTAATGCAAAATGAAAATAAATGTTGGTTTAAATTTTTGACTCAGATGGTGGTTTGTCAATACTGTTGACGAGACATGTAACTACATAGGGAAAGAATCAGGGAAAGACGCAATGGGTAGTTGAGTTGTGACTTTCTGCTATTCAAAATATGAGTCAATTTGGGAAGTATAAAGTCCAACTTATACCTCTAAAGTATAGTTAAAACCTGGACAACCCCTAAACAATTTTTTTGTTCATTTTACTGTTAAAATAGTAAAATGTGGTTCATTTTATCTCCTAATGTGATTTTTCTTTTATGTTTCTTCACAACAAGTCGATTCTTAATGTAAAATTTTGTAGGGTGTAGGACACATTATAACCCATGATATAAAAATGCATCACGATTTTTTTATCATTATTTTGATAGGGAATAGGATTTAATAATATATCAATCAATGTGATACAAAACTTCATGAAAAATAATAAAAGCCTAATAATACAACTTTCGAGATGCGTCGTGGTACCAACTATCACCCTATATAATTGGACTTAAGACTCCAGTTGTGTATGGAACAACAAAAAAGACAAGTTGTATTAAGGGATAAATTGAACTAAATACTGTTTTGGTGGGTAAACTGAACCAAAGAATAGTTAGGGGTTATCCAGACTTAGGATAAACTTGAGGGGAGCTTTCTCCATTTGGGAATAATCTGCAAATGATACAATGCATCTTATTGTGCTCTATGTAGATGCATGCAGCAGGTAGCATTTCTCTACTCTATAGTAATAATAAATCTAAACCATTGGAGTTGAACCATAACTTAGTTTATTATCTCCGATCTCGCTTGTTAATATTATATAAGTAGCCGCATCAATTGCAGATTCTTTTTTGACTATAAAATTGTATACACGGATGCTATAGCTTAGTAAGGCTCCCATGTAGGAACTCCAGATGAAACTGTTCACCATAGGACAGAATTATGAAAACAAGCTATTTTTTTTTTTTTTGCAAAATCAGTCCATCAATCCAAAAATTTAGCTACGCCTCAAGTACATGTGCATCAAACTAGATGGAAGGTCCCGTTCGTTTTCTGTCCTCTAAAATTTAGCACTGTCACATCAAAGAGAATCTTACTATTTATAAATATTTCGACCAATTTAATGACAAAACCCTTTTGACAGATTGGTGCTAATTTTTGAGATGAATCTAATGTGCTTAATTAATCTATGTTTTGAGAAAGTGATGCTACAGTAACCGTCTTCTAATCACGACTTGATTAATCTCATTAGATTCGTCTCGAATTAATCTAGAGACCTGTAATTTATTTATAAATAAACTTTATTTAATACTCCTAAATAGTAAGATTCTTTTTTATATAATAGCTATAAAGTTTAGAGGCCAGGAAAGGAAAGGAACACACCCTAAATTTACTTCGCAGCAGAAATATGGTCGATACATTGTGTGTTCTCAGTTGTAATTACCTGTATGGAGGTTGTGTTACTTGCGAAAAGTGACAAAAGTATCCATATTTTATTCAATAAAACACTGTAGGAGCTTGGGCTCCTCCAGTTTCATTCAAAGAGAAAACAAAAAATATACATGTCCTGAGTACAAGGAATAACTGACCTGAACACCCATATGCGGAGGCCAGCTGCAATAAGCTCCTTGTAGATAGGAAGAACGGATCTTGGTGCATCTCCCCAGTTAAAATTTATGGGATCACTGCATTCAGTACAGAAGTATATAAATCAGCATAAACAAACGTACAACCACATGAACAGGAACACCATGTTTCCAATTCAAAGCCTTGGATCTAAAAACAGGGTTCAATATGTTCGGAAATATACTTTGGTTGGTGGACATATGAAAAATAATTATTGATGTTTAAAGTTTTGTTTATCCCTCCTAAAGTATGCATCCACATATTGATGAACAAACCTGCAGCTCGCCCAGGTATAATTTATGCCCACGACATTGGCGTGGAGAGCCCTCTGCACTTCCGGCTGATTGTAGTACACCGTAGAGTACCTTTCGAGGCAAGGGTCATACGATCCGGTCATCCATGGCTGCATGTGTACGCTCCAACACATGGATAGACGACGACCACATGATCAGTGAACACAAAGGAAAGGCAAAAGACGCGACACAAAGCGTGCGATACAAACATTGCAGTAGACTCAATCAACTTGTTCCAGTCCATTTCAGGTAGAAAAAAACTGTTCCAGTCCAAATTGACAAGTAGCTAGGGTCCAACGGTTTGGAGACGGTAATTAAGATACTCACGTAGTGCCTCCTAAGCATCCGTTTTTTTGCCGACGACGACGTCTGCTGGTTGCAAGGAGGCGTGTAGATGCTGTACATGTCGATGTTGCCCTGCTCCGTGGTGGCCGCATCGAGCACGTCCAGGCACGCCGTCGACGGGTGCACGAGAGACTCGTGGATGCAGGATGCTCTCAGCTGCTGGTACGTGGAGTCGGAGACAAGGCCGTGGTTCCACCACGACTCGAACGTGCCCATGTAGTCGTTGTAGTCGTCGGTCACGGCATTCCCAACCTGAAAACAGTTTGAAGCCACTGTAACAGCCATATGCGTCTGACATATAATAGAATGTACATTTCACGTTTGGAATGAAAATTATACTCCCTCCTCTAGAAATGTTGACGTTTAGGATAGCACAAATGAACTAGCATCAAGTTAATTTTGTTGTCTGAAACATCATCAATTTCATAACAGAGGAGTATTTATCAAACGGGTACCATGAAGCCTTTCAAGTTTATGATTGGTTTTGATGTGCCTTTGTTGTTCCGGTAGATAAGCTGGGAAAGCTGCGGAATGTAATGCCCTGTTGATTTTGTGTCATCATGTTTTTGGGAGTCAGAAATTTAGTACGATACAGCAGTGGGCTAATTTGAAATGGAAGGATGGAGTAAACATATTTGCCTGCGTAGCTCTCCCCGACAATGTACAAGTCCCGGTACTTGTAATGTGGGAACTTCTCGAACCATTTGACCAGGAAGGTGAGAGACTCGTAAGCTGTGATATTAGGGCAAAGCGTTAGATACATCTTTGCTAAGCAGGAGATAGCGTCAGTTACATCGTGTTCAAAAGATTGTGACTATTTTAATCTGTAGGGCTTTAAGCCCTCCAGTTACATCAAACAAAAAAAGATTGTGACTCTACCGGTTCTGACATCACCGGAGGTGTGGAGGTCGGAGGAAGTGTTGGTGTAGGAGAATCCGACGCCGGCCGGCGAGTCAAGGAACAGGATGTTGGCCGCTGCAGCATTATATTCCAGAGAATTCGGTCTAAATTAAACCTGAAAAATTATTCCAACAAGAAGGCAATGGGTCTACCTCTGTTCCACCGATGCTTGTTGAGCGTGAGCGTGGCGCCATCAGGCTCAATGCGGAAGGCACCGAAGCTCCTCCGACGCGCCGTACGCCACCGACGAGCAGCCTGGCCCGCCGTTGAGCCACAGCACGAGCGGCGCCGGTTGCACCTCCTTGGGCGCCTCCTGCAACCAGTAGAACAGAGCCCTCCCGGCACGCTCCTCCACCGTGACGTACCCCGAGTACATCGCGAAGTCCACGGCTGGCTGCCCCGGCAGCCGGACTATGCGATCCACTGCGTACCCTTGGCCACTAGACGCTGCCGCCGTTGGCCGGAGGAAAGATGATAACCCTAAGAACACGGTGACGAGTACAGGAGCTGGAAGCGAACGACTGGTCATCCTGCTTAGCTCTTGGAATACAATTTCCATGTCCTTGCTGACTCCCTTCCTAGTACTGGAACTGTGAGAGTAGTGAGTATAAATAGTGGAGTTGGTATCATTGCTTGGTTTGGAACGCACGCTTTCCTGATGTTATCTACTCTCTTTTTTTTCAATTTTCAATTTATCGATCAATACGACCAAGACAATCCATATAAAGAGGAAGAAGATTGTGAAAATCATCAGAGGCACTTATGAGATGATCAAACGTCAAAGTAAGCTACCGTAGAGATGGAAAAGCTGCATACTAGCTAGTTTGCTTGCTAACTCGGGGCCTTTCTAGCCAGTTGATCTTTATACAATCCCAGGCTCGGGTCAGCTCAACCGTGTCAGCTGAATAGAAAATGTAGAGATTCGAGTGTCTTTGCAACGCTGGTCTCATGGCAAAACTCTTATGAAAAATATAAAATATTGGATGGTCTTTTGTCAAGGTGCAGATTATGGATGAGCACACTCTGATAACCATGAGCTGCTTTTAATACTACTTCCGACGTTGCTTGCAATTTCAATTTTTTCTTTTTTGCTGAAATTTTAAGGTTAACTCATTGTCGACCTTATCTATTGTGTAACCACTTGTTATACACAAACATTAGGGTACACAAAGAGACCAGGTTAAATTCTAGGCAACTATAATTAAAAAGATGGAAAAGAATTATGTATCATAAACACGTAAGAGATCCATTCAAAATAAACAAGGAAGAGAAGGATATGGATAGAGCTGTACCGGAAAGCGAGGAATGTGCATGAGAATAATAATTATTTGAGTTAATACCTTATTTGCACCCAAACTAAGTTGATATCCCTTATTTGCCTCCGCCAGATTTAACTTCCCTCCTATACACAAAACTTAACAATATATCCCTTATTTGCACCCAAACTAAGTTGATATCTAAGCGTTTTTTCTACTGACAGGTGTAGTTACTCCCATGTGTGTATCTTAAAAATTAGAGGATATCTTTTTATACTTGAGGTTTCTAAATAAAGTATGTGCATATACTTGAATTTTAAAAGCGATATGTAGATATACTCCTTTTTTATAAGAGGATAAATCAAGTATATATACATACTCCTTTTATATGTAGGAAATGCAATATATAACAAGGTGCATAGATATACGATTTTCGCATAATTTTTTTCATGATTAGCATTTTGAAAATTCTTATTTTAGGTATGTGTACATACTCAAAATGATAAATAGGTATGTACTCATACCCAAGGTAGTTTTTTGAACGTGGGAGTAACTACACCCGAAAGTAAAATATAATTACCCTTATATATATATATATATATATATATATATATATATATATATATATATATATATATATATATATATATATAGTAGTACTATATCACTCCCTGGGAGTGATATAATACTCCACTCCCCAGCCAACTCATCAGCCATGTCACACACCCAACCCAGCCCAAACCATTGATGTGCCCAAGCATGTTGATAAAAATCAGACAATTAAATAAATCTGGTTAATTGTGCGGTTTAATACATGTCCATTACTCGTACAATTATGAGTATTTAGTGAGCATGTTATATTTTCAACCATATAACAACGTGGTTTCCTCGTCCTTGATTCCATCCCAAGGAGAGTGCATGTCGCATTCCATATTTTCTATTGCCATGGCATTCTTCTCCGCCGTCTTGCCTGGCAGCGGCTCTGGTTGCCTTCCTCTCCGATCTGAACAACGACGGTACGCAATGTGTAGTACCCGGCCATGCTGTATTTGTTTCTTCTGCTAGAATCTCAATTATTTAACGATTAATTCTTATTTGTCTCTAGATGGCTCTGGACATAGACGATCCTTGTCGAACTACAAAAAGGGCTCTATGAAGATGCAAAACAAGAAGTATTGGCCATCTGACGACTCATCGCGAGAAGTGCCGGATCCTGATGCGTTGTTATATTTTTGTACGTACTTGTTCGATTCGTCTTTATTGTCCTGATCTAAATGTTTCTTTGATTGAGAATCATGAAATGTGTTCTCTTCAGTCAAGAGGATTCAGAATCCCGATCTGAGCATCACCAGGAAGAGAGCTTCACACACTATCCACGGATCTGGTAGACACGAAGCCAATCAAGACTACTCATGCCTCTAATCATCCAGTATGGCAGGCGCATGCAGCCGTAAGCGGCGGCCACAAATCGAATCGAAAAGGAAAAGCAGCAACGCAAGCTTCCAGACACACGAAGAAGGCCCTATACGTATTCCTTATTTTGCTTCGATTAAAAATAAATGTCATGCAATTTTATATGCATGTAGGAAGATTATGATAGACAACGAATTTTTATCTCCCATATATATTAGCTTGAGATGTGTTGTTTCCAATCAGCTGTAACTATTATATTCCATAGCATAATTGAATCCATGTACGCTAGTGCTTATTCGATGTGCACCAGATTATTTCGTGACTAGCATAAGAGTAAAATCCTAACTAAATCACAACATCTTCCAGCAACGTAAAATCGTTATGGAACAAGCGAGTTGCGAAAATAGCTACTGCAAATTCCAACAAAAAATTATCATCGTGGACGTGTCGTTATGGGTCTAAATTCTGTCCATCAGTTACATGAAACTATTTTTCCTATCACGATAGTTTGTGTCTGTTAATAGTTAAATTCCACCAGGTCATAAGAAATTGTTGTTTTCAATCATAATATTTGTCATATAATCAGTAAATATTATAGCATTTTACAATCATGCATGTCCGTGTCTTTTTTCTTTTTTTGCTATCAAGGTATATCGGTTACAATATGATTTGAGAAATTAGCTACTAGAGCTTGATCAAACAGCAAAAAATAGACAAAGTTTTTATGATTGATTAAATTCATTCTCAATTGTCAGATCATGAATAGTATTTGAAGATTCCACTTTACTTATTTTTTTGAAATATGAAGTTTAGTGTGAGCAGAAAAATGACCTGATCACAAAATCTGTTGGTCTGCAGATTATATCACACATGCTGAGAGGCCAAAGAAAAGAAGTCTAAACTGGATATCAGGGAAATGGTATTGGACGCTCAAGACGAGGCTGTTGGCAAACTGGCAGTTGGCCAGATGCTAGCTTCCTAAAATTGTAGGAGCACTAGAATACTTGTGTGTTGGAAGACTTTTATGGGCACTAAATTTTCTCTTGATGTATTTCCAAAACTCATATGTGCATTTGGCGATTCTCTTTTGTTGCAATAATGACACAATGAAATCACAAATAGTGCACTAGTTTTGTGAATACGATTCGTTTATAAAGGCCTATGAAATGTAAAATTTATGACTAAATATACCGTCTTTATGTTCAAATGGCATTATACTATCAGAAGGGAAAGTAAGCAACAACAAAAGTGAATTTCTCCTTAATTTTTTTTGACTATTTGCAACTAGGAAACAAGCCCACCACTATTGTTTATACTTTCATTCTGAGCACAATATTAATTCTTAGCAAGCTATTTTTGAGAAAAAAATATTATGTTTAATAATAAAGACTGTTTGCTTTTAGGCTAGTCCAGTACCATATAGTCTAGGTTTTTATGGTTGGTCAACTTCATGATGAACTAGACAATAGCAGACGTTCATGGATTGTGTGTTAATGCATGTCATTATTTTTCACTCATGTATACAAATACAATAGTAGTTCCTGAATATGTATACTCTTGTGATCAAACATAAAACTATTTGCGGTGAAGGTACTATGGTTACGTTCTTAGAAAATACTGTATACATCACATTAATCAATGAGCAAATAATAGAAGTTTTTACGGTTAACCAACTTCATTCAAAATTGTCCCATTACACGAGAATGTGGATTTTGGAAAATTTCATTCAGTTTGAACTAATTTTTTTAAAGCTAATCTTGTACATTATTATTGGTGACCAAGGTACTATGGTTACATAATATATAATGTCATACACACTGATGTTTACTATCCAGGATAAGTAATTAAGTTTTTTATGGGTATCCAGCTTCATTTTACATTGACAAATTGCAAGAGAAAGTGGAATATGTGATAAAATCATGTTATTAGTATGTAGAAAATAATATTTACTATCAAATGCTAATATAGTAAATGGAATAGCCGATGTTTTTTATGGTCACATACAACACTATTTACTATACAGCAAAAAATAGATATTTAAATGGTAAGACACAATACTGTTTTCTGTCGATGTTGCAAATTCCCAAGGTTTTTATGGTTCAGGAGATACATCCTGGATTAACAAAATTTAACGAGTGAAATTTGCAATAATATCACTATTATGTGGAAACTGAAGTTTGCCAATGCAATAAATGTTTTTATTTAATTTCCTTATTTGTATTACTAGTATGAAGGTAATCAAGTAGAAAATAGTCACGGTTTTATGCTTACAAATAAGAAAAACAAACACACACACACCAAAATATTTCTACCAAAGTAGCAAATGGTCGAGTTCTCATGGTTATCCTAGACTATATTTCACTACCTTCAACCTAGATCAGAAAATTGTATCATTGATCACAAAAATCGAAATTCTTATACAATATATGTTCAATCGGCCATAGAAACAATTTATGACCCAATTCAGCATATTGTGATTCCATGGTTCTTAAAAAGATATCTAGCATTTGCAAGCACCAAGAAAATAATAATAAAAAAGGGTAGGTTTGGTCTCTCGTCTCTAATCGTAATTAAAAGAATATGTGATCAGATGCACTCTGGGTAGTGCACCGACCACACGTGAAGGAAATAAATTTCCCACGGACCAGCATGCATGCATGCAATTAATGAATATAAAAGCCTAACAATACGGCAGCTAGCACTTGCCTTCTAATCTAACACTTTTTTCATGCATATTTTTTCTAGTTTCTATAAAATTATAATTTTCCTCACATCCCATTTGCAAACAGTTTTCACCAATAGGTTAGTATGAATTGTGTACACAAAAGGAGACCTGTCATGACATATTTCAATAGAATATATACTTTTATCGTTATCATATCAAGATATTACGACTAAGATCAAGCATTTTCCTTAGTAATCACGGAACTCACAGGAGCACATGCACGCACATAAAAAGGTAACTCCTTTTATTGTAGACATTTACTTCTCTAATGGCAAAACTTTCCTTAGTGCACCGGTAACATGAGTATATAGATGCAGCAAGGATTTTCCTCTTAAAATTCACAGACATTTACTATTGTGTGATGAAAATTCTTCATTGATTAAAAGAATGTCAGTTTCTATGATTTCCAGATATTGAATGTGCAATCCCTAATTGAAGCCAATATTGTATAATTCTCTCTGTGCAAAATGAATAGAATAGTGAATTCACTAGTCTGAAACCATAAAACTAACTAGCTATAGTATAAAAGGTACCATTGTTAAATCATAAATCTCAAAATGTTTAAGATAGGTGGTCCGATCATTAGTTGGTCAGAAGCAATGATCCATGTATTAGGCCTATGGCTCATCGGCACTTTCAAGACTATTGTCGACTTAAGAACCAAATCATTGGTGTGGGAGTGGAATCTTCTCATTGGTAACCCAAATATTGATTATATCTCAGTAATAGTTCAAATATAAAAAGATTATTTGAGCATCTGTAAATGTAATATATTTTATTTTTTGAAATATTTGACCATAAAACATAGATAATTTAAATTTTACAAGTGAATGAGTTCACATAATAATATAAAATTTTAGATTTACATGGAAAAGGTTTTTGTAAGCTTATTTACTCGTAACCGTAAAATGTATATGGTTTTGCACTATAACTTTTTTACTATCAAAGGGTTATGACCATAAAAGTGTTAATATTTTACTATTATATCCAAATATTTGTATGGTTCAAATATGATTGATATGAAACCAAAGTCTCATGCGACTCCGTTAGCAAAAAATTGTTGATGCGACTGGAAAAAGCTCATTTGAACATATAAAAAGATTTATAGGTGTAGTAATAAATTACTCTTTTTTCAAGTCAATGCTATGCTGCTAGTATCCTTTTATGCGGTAGCCCGTGAGTTTTTACATATGTAAATGTGTCTGTTTATTCTTGTCACTCCATAGCATGTGAAAATGACAACCATAACATATCAAATATGATCCTAACATAAATTCACTAATGTTAAATTATAAAGTTCAGCCTGGCTGGATCATATAGCATGCAATTGTTTAAATTTCAAAATATGTACGCGAAGAATATGTTCATTATCTTATAACAAAGATACCCATTTGTTAGATCATAAAATTTTCAATTTTTTTTATTATAGTGACATAGAAGGTTTATAGGTATAACATAAGCATGTTGCAACTTCGACACGTAAATTGACCATTGCAAAAAAACTTTATTATTAGAATCTTAAGTTTTTATTATTTAAAACATCAAGCAAATCATTGGCTATCCAATCAGCTATTAGCACAAAATAATTTGTGTACCAGTAATTATAAAACCCAGATCCATGCCCATTTGTCATTTTCGCATGATAGGTCATAAATTTAAATTTTAATAGATAAAGAGAATTAATCTTTGTGTGTAAGTCGTCATAAATATTGTTGAGACATAAAACAATTGATTTGAAATCTATTAATAATATTGAAGCCAAAATCATGGATTATCTTTCAATATTAAATACATATTGTGTTGGAATGAAAAATCAGTGGTGCGCGAAATCATAAAGTACCAACATTATGGATTATTCATCTGCCAAATATATGTTGAAAACATAACAACTATTGATGTCACCTATAAATTTCTAGTTGTACATCCCTTGAAGATGACTAAGTGTTTCGGATGAAATACTAGTGACACCAAATCATAAAGATAGCATATGGTGACTGATAAAAAATATTTGTTTAGATCATAAATATTAAATTGGGCACGTATTTCTGTCCAATTAGCTGGTTTAATAATTTGGGATCATAAATTCGATGATTGGTATGAAGGTTACTGTTCTTCAAGCATAAAACATGTGCTACCAATCATAAACCGTTGAATGTTAGTCATAATAAATTATATGATCGATATTAAGGTTATTGTTGTTGAGCATAAATACTAGTGCTATGAATAATAAACCTTTCAATTTTAGTCATAAACAATACATTTGCGATCATAAATCCCTGCCCATGTAATCATAAATTGGTTATTTTAATCCAAAGATATTGATACAAAAATTT
Organism: Chloris gayana; assembly: GCA_031894775.1. NCBI lineage: Eukaryota > Viridiplantae > Streptophyta > Magnoliopsida > Poales > Poaceae > Chloris > Chloris gayana. The sequence continues at coordinate 96,079 of JAUNZO010003259.1, forward strand.
TCCTTATCAGGAATATATTCTTTACACTAAAACACTATAATTATTGTAATCTATGCTTGACATCCAGATCCTTGTGGAATAGGCAGTCACTTGTCATTAACATCATCGTTGTTCCAGCTTGCCATCCTGCTCAATAGGTCTGCAAAGAACATGGAGCGTGGAGGAACTCGCATCCGTCGATCGAGAACAGCCATGTCACATGCCTTGAGATGTGCTCATCCGTTTTATACCCATCATGCACACTAGAGGTACATCAGCCAGCTAGTTCATCTCTGAAGAAATTAGATGATGGATCCATAGAGGCACAGTTGCAAATCTTTTTCCATGATGCAAAAAAAAAAGAAGAAAGAAATCATCATGCGTGAGCAGGGCTGCGGAGAGGAGAAAAAATTGAACAAAAAGAATGGGAAAATTGAAGTGCAGGACCAATTGCATATTTCTTTTTGCATAATGTAAACAAATGTTAAGAAATTGAACACATGGAGTCATTTGCGCTGTGCCGCCTCTCGTTGCGCTCGTCACTTACCTGCTCTCCTAGGTTCTACGCGGATGCACACACCTGCAAAAGGGAGGGAACCAAATCAGCTAATCAAATAAAAAGGGATATGGCTGTACCTCATGATCGTGGATCCTCAGCCTTGCATACGATCTGAAAACAGGATGCATGGTGTGATCACTAAGGGATATGCTCCGCGCCGGTACCTGGCCCCAATGCATGGAGGTCCTCATATTCGAGTGAGCATGCAGCCACGAGCCAACCTGGTTTTGCATACAAGCTGCAAATTGTGCTACTTATATAGAAGTCGAGAGTCTGGGACAATAAAGGGAATTATTTAATACGGCAATGAAACACAATGATTATTTTTACAATAATCAATCCCAGAATTATGGACCATTTAATTACCTTACTAAATTACGCATGCGTGTGTGCTTTGGCTATTTCGGTGAGGGTGTTTGGCTCGGTTGGTAGACCTAGGTACTAAATATATTATTCAGTACCCAAGATATAATATAGGAGTTATATATATATATATATAAAAGAACTATTCTACACCCAAGTGTCGAATAGCTATTCTAATACCCAAACCAACCCATCGCACCACGACTCAGCCACCTCGCCTGTTCCAATCGGACCCGCCTGCGCCGTTCTCCACTCGTAACGGGTCCGATCCCCAGCACCAATCGACCCGGTTCTGCAACTCGATCCCCAATCCCCTGCGCTTCTTCCTGGTCGCCGTGCTTCAATCCCCAGCGAGAAGCAATTATCGTCTTCACCGGCGGCCACGGGAGCGGCGACGATGTCCCCGGCAATCCCTCCCTGAGCTCCGTGGCCGCACACATTTGGCGTTGTCCCCGAGCGGCGAACCCGCCCTAGCGCGCCGTCGTTGAGCTCCCTATCGCGCTCGGTCCTCCTCCCCGCTCCTGGGTTGAGCCGCGCCCCTGACGCACTTGGTCCTCCTCGCTGTTCTAGGGTTGAGCCGTGCCCGTACCGACCTGTCCCCAAGCCCGACGCCACAAGACCGGCGAGCGCACCTCAGAACACTTCCAGATCTGAATGTAGCTCAGAAGTCAGAACATCGGCTACTAATCTGAGAATGGAGAAATTTCAGGCCAATAATCTCATGGCGCATTCCCTTGTCTGACCAGGCGCGTGCGTCTTTAGCTCGCGTGCTTCCGTTCCATGATAGGAGCAAATTGTGAGGAGCAGGGGCGAAGCCATAGCTCGAGCACCAGCCTCGTAGCTCCCGTAGAGCACTGCTCTCCTGCCGCCCAACGCTAGAAAAGGTTGGGGCACGACCTGTTGTGTGAGCATGGCGGTAGCCGGTGATTAGCTACCAGAGATTCGCTGGGGCGTCCAGCGTCCTCAGCATGCTATGGCCATTGAGAATGTGACATATTTCGTTGTGTATCATTTCTGTTCTCAAAAATGCAGCTCTCCGTGCAATATATGTGGAACAAGTGAGATGGTAATTCAATTTGCATAAAAATGTAAGCTGTTTGACTTCTGTGAGCTTTGTCGCATGATTAGATGGGATGGAATATAATATCCTTCCTGGGTATAAATTTGTGGTCGTGGAAGCCGTATTTTGCATTCATGGAGTTGCTATGTGGCATGTACTGCTTATACAAAAGAATGGATGTACTTGGCTATAGGAAAAAAATGCTTCGCAAAATGCTATAACTTATCTGCCAATGATTGTTTTTATTTAAGTTCATCAAACGATAGAAATCAGAGGATGAGAATGAAACAAGGGAACAGAGCCATGATATGTCAAACTACAGAGGATTCCATTGTGCAGTTGACACTCCGTCCAAGAAAACATAGACTAGAATCATACGGAGTTGAATCTTCATAGAAGAGAATTAAGGGTGTGTTCGTTTTTTGGGATCGAAACTTTATAGTTGTCACATTAAAAAGAATCTTGTTATTTAGGAGTACTATACAAGTTTAATTATAAAATAAATTACAGACCCCTAGACTAATTTACGAGACGAATCTAATAAGGTTAATTAAGTCGTGATTAGAAGACGGTTACTGTAGCATTACTTTAGCAAAACATAGATTAATTAAGCTTATTAGATTCATCTCGAAAATTAGTACCAATCTGTTAAAAGGGTTTTGTCATTAAATTGATCGAAATATTCATAAATAGTAAGATTCTCTTTGATGTGACAGTGCTAAATTTTAGAGGACAGGAAACGAACGAGGCCTAAGAGCTATATATGATATGCTAAAATTATTGAGGAATCAAATAATGAGATGGAAGTTCACCATTATTGATCAGTTTTTTCTATAGCTTTAAATTTAGGTTTCAGTTATGCATATCTCAAGAATATCAGTAGTATCATTCCTATTCAAAACCTTACTAGTTTAAATTACTGAACTCAAAAAGAGAATAGAATTATGGAAGCACGGACAAAAGAACGAATATGGTTCAGAATCATTTGAGCCAAATTACTGAACCATGAAATAATAAAATTACTGAAATATGAAGAAAAGGAAGAAGATGACACAAAATTACTGAACGAGAAACAGTGAAGTTACTGAAAGCATTCCCGAAAAGAAAATAAATTATTTGAATTACTGAAGCAAGAAATGATGAAACTACTAAAGCATGAACGAAAGTAAGAGCATGACTCAAAATTACTGAACTGAAAAAAACTAAAAATACTGAATCCGAGAAACAACAATTACCTAAGCACGCACAAAATGAAGAACATGCCTCACAATTACTGAACCGAGAACCAATGAATTACTGAAGCCTAAACGAAAAAGAAACAAAAACTACTGAAGCATTCTATTCCATTCCGTTCATATCATTGAGAGAAAAAGTATTGAAAATCAAACTCATGTACAAATCACATGTTACAGGTCATTCACATCTAAAATATACAGGTCAGCACATATTACAATTCTTCCGAGAAATATAGGTAGTTGTGAAACATTTGCTTTATCATTGGTAGCTCCAATGATAAACACCTACCAACTTTCCTTCCTCAATCTAGAAACTAGCCAGTTTGTTGCAACATATTTACTTTTTTAGTTATAGCTACAATGGCCGGCATAGCATGTCTGATTGAGAATCAACATGAGTGACGGTGACAGCCAGTTATGAGATGAGGACTTCTAAAACCTGCAAAGGATAGTGCCATCAATTACCAATCTAGTGATCAAGAAATAAATTACTGAATAATGGTGAAGTCAATCATTGAATAAACACAGCTAATTCAGAATGAGGCATCTGCAGAACTCTGAATTTTCATTGTTCACCAGGCCCATTGCCAGATAATAAGCACCACTAATATATCACTGTTACTTGCCAGAAATTGCGATCTCCACAGCCTAAGCATATAGAACAAATTGCTATATCAGACGCCATAACAACATGAAACAAAACTGGGGTCAATAGTCCAGCGTGAAGGAATCACAAGGTAAAAAATGTCCAATGTGGACTCAGGAACACTAGAAGATATGAAATTACTGAAGGAATGAGCTGCATCATATGAGTCACACAGAATCGCACATAATAAATGACATATCACAATAGTTCTTGCATTTCTCAAAAGAAGTTTCAATGAGGCTGAACAATCTGACCAAATATTAATAAAAAAAGGTTCATGCAGAAGCACACATCAGACTGCATTATATTGATGGTCTGACCAAATATTTACATACAAACTTTTAGTATGTCCTACATAGCTAGATCACATATTATGCCACATATATAGACGCAACCATTACATTTCTTCTCCTAACCGTGACACATTTGTCTTTTTCATGGATAGCTCCAACGGTCACATGCACAGACAGAAAGTGCTTTCATATAAAATTCTCCTATGAAATTACTGACTTGCAACTATCGAGTACAAAGTGCTTTCATATAAAATTCTATAAATAAAGTTATTGACCCTATAAAATTACTGACTTGCAACTGTTGAGTTCAAATTACTGACCTTATGAAATTACTACCTCTGATATTGAATGATTAAACTATTGAACAAGTAAAAATACAGAAAAGCATAGAAAAGTACTAAGTAAAATAGAAGAAAAATTATTGAATAATTGTTTAACCCTGTAAAATTACTAGATAAAATAGCAGGGGAAATGGAGACCTAACTAATAAATTAACTATCTCTTTTTTTAGTAAAAAGAAAAATCAAACACATTTTTGCAGTAAAGAAAGCAAACTGCATAGGTTTTATACCTCAAGCTGTCGCAGCTGTGAAGAATTCTGGTCGTCGTAGTTCTATTGAATCCTTCTTGTAGATTATCCATAGAAATCCCAGCAGTACGTGAATCAAACAATCAAGTGAATGAACAAAGAGGAGAATCATAGCAGACGGTGGGTACAGTTTATGCTCACCAACAATGCAGAAGCTAGGACGTAGAAATTTACTATTCACATGTGTACCCAACAAATATAAGAAGCCCTATAAATAAAATTACTAGGAAAAAAAATATTGATGTTTTTTACTAAGAAATGCTAATGCCAATCATAACATTCATGAGAATTACTAGCATACGTTTACTGGCTGTAAAACAAGAAAAAATACTGCCAATCTTTAGTTATGAGAATTACTATCATATGTTTACTGGTGATATGCGATGCTGCACAAAACTACTGACTGTTTAGTCGTGAGAATTATTGACATACATTTAGTGGTCTATCAAAATACTATATAATTCACTAGACATCATGTGCATGTCATATTACTATATGAATTTGCCAGCAAGGGACAACATACATAGTGGGACAAGAATTACTGAGTATGATACAAAAAATATTGAGCACAACACAAAGATTACTGACCCTAAATCTACATGAAAAATACATGATAAAATTACTGAGCATTACAGTACAATTACTGACCCCAAATAAAAGTTACTGGGTATTACACTACAATTACTGAGCATCAAATTTACTAGTCAAGCTTCTTCAAAATGCAAAACAAAGTGCAAATCTACTGAGGGCACATGACAATTCAGAATGTGATGAAACAAATAATTGATGCAATTCGGATCAAAACAAGATCAACATAGACAATCATCAATACAAAAAAATTACCGAGGTAGCTCTCAAAATTACTGAAGCTTCAAAATTACAGGGGAAAATCAGATAAAAACCCAGAAACATAGACAACAATCGATACAAAAGTTTTTTGAGGCACCTAACAAAATTGCTGTAACATCAAAATTACTGAGGCTACCCAACATTTACAACAACCAAACATGAAAATGCGTACGTAGCAACAAAAGGCATGTTCTACAAAGGACATAACCCTACAGATTTTGAAGAACAAATTTACAAATAACCAGATTACACAGCACAAAATATTTCTATAGGTAGTACATGACAATTTTTTTTAAAGGCATCTACTACAAAGACACATAACCCTACAGATTTTTAAGTACACATGTACATTTCAACAGATGATATGACATAATTTTTTTCTATAGCTATACATGACGCGACGATTTCTGAATGTCATCTTGTACATAAACACATGACAAAAATTTTCTATAGGTAATACATGACAAAATTTATTTTAAAGACATCTTTTACAAAGGCACATAACCCTACAGATTTTCAAGTACACTTGTACATTTAACAGATGATATGACACAAAAATTTTCTATAGCTATACATGACACAACAATTTCTAAATGTCATCTTGAATATAGACTTATGACAAAATTTCTCTATAGGTAATACATGAAAAAAATATTTTAAAGTTAATCTTCTACAAAGTCTTTTACATATTCAGTTATGATGATACATGCAAACATACTTTGGATTCACCGCATGCATACCGTTGTAAGAATAACCATTCCGTAAATATCATCGTTGTGAACAGATTAATAAAAGTGGTTAATTCACAAAAATGCCAGCAAACAAAGGAGGCCGAGATGGTACTACATCTCACATCCGACTCACAAGATTTGACGAGACCTGGCGGTGCAGCAATGTTTTTTCTCGAATTTTTTGTTACAAAATTGAGCGCTTACCTTTCTGTGAAATGTAGCGTACACCCAATCAATTATAGACATGGTGGTCATGGCTCATGAATTTATGGTGGCAGAAGAGCTAGCAAGTACGTGGTAGTGTAAAACCATTGATGGTAATTCTCCAATGTACTGATTATAAAAGCATGAATGAAAAAGAAAGTAGAAAAATTGTTCGACCTTTTTTATTCAGATCTCAGATGATAGCATTGTAGTAAACACAAATTACTGAAGGTTGCACCTTCTTTTGTTCTAATTTTAGTAAAATCTAGAGTTTTGTTGGCAACCTTTTTATCCTTTCCCTTCTCCAAACTTCCGGTTAGCCTCAGTCAAATTAGTCGCTGATAAAGCAAAATAAATTCATATATTTAGCACAAACTGAGATACTACTATATTTTCCATGTGGGATGACACAAAGAGTAAAAGGTATAACTTAAACGACGGACACACATCTAAGAAATTACTATAACCAACTGTGTCCGTAGCTGACAAGTACAATAAGGCTGTCGGTAAACTAGATTTCATTTCAACACCATGATGTACACATATTTTTGTTTACAATATGGACAAGCAACTTTCTATACATGAAGCTGAAACATTCAGCATGTCAACAAGTTCTATGGACATTGCCTTGTCTCCTAGAAATACCATGTTTTCTTCAAATCTAGAAAAAGAATTACCAGCGGTAACTGTTAGGATCTACTAGGGGGATCATAATTAGTTAGTATAAGGAAGAAATTACAGATAATTAATGGTCATAGAAAAAGAATTACTGGTGGTATTAAATGTCAGGAACTACTAGGGGAAATCATAATTAGTTACTTATGAAAGAAATTAGAGGTAACTACTGGTGATAGAAAAAGAATTACTGGTGGTTTCAAATGTCAGGAACTACTAGGAGAAATCATAATTAGTTAGTTATGAAAGAAACTAGAGATAATTACTAGTGACAGAAAAAGAATTACTGGTGGTAAATTTCAGGAACTACTAGGAGAAAATGCAATAGCAGTGACAAACCCCGGTTTTGATCTGGTTTTGATCTGGTTGAATTCTGTTAAAACCTGAATCCATAATTTATCGGGCACAAAATAAGTCAAACAAAACAAATAAACTTGCTTAGAGCTGCAATATGCTGTTCATAGCTGGACACCATATAGCTCAATAGTAAACATGTGTAACAATTTTATATCGGAGGTGCTAGTTTTCAGGCGACTGAAAGTTGGGGAGATTTCAGTCACCCAGGTTTTCGATATTGGATTTTCTACTTTTTGAGACCCGCTAAGAGAAAATAGATAAAACAAATGACAAGCTCCAGCCCTCCTCGTCCATCCGTTCGAGCTCCACACGCCGTCGAACCCCACTGCTCCGCCATTGCCGCCGGTGAGCTACTTCCCGTGAGCCCCAGTCCTCGGGACCACTCCCACTTGGTCCGCTGGCTCATGAGCTATATGCAGGTGCCCTACTCATCGAGGTCCGACCAACTCCGGTAGATCCCTCCGCCGCGTGCCGCCTTACTCCGACGAGCCGCACCGCTGGCCACACCATCCCAGATCCCGCGTGGCCACAGGCACATCAGATCCGCAACCCTGTGACCCGCCCTGTCGCAGCCAACACGCTGATTTTAATTCAAAAAAATTGCAATGGAAATTTTGTAATTAGTGTTGAACTTTGAATTAAATTAGAAAATTCATAACTTGAGTTCCAGGACTCCAAATTGAGTGAAACCAATTTTGTTGGATTCCTTGTAAGTAGATCTATCCAATGGTGCTGATGAACAACATTTTTGTTGCATAGTTTTTCCAGAATAAATAGGAGTTTGTAAATAATAATAAATTCATATCTTTTTATCTAAATGTGATAAAATTTCAAACTAAGATGTGTTGAACTCCTCTGAGCATGCTCTTTAATGTAGTGCATCATATTGATCCTGATTTTACTTGTATAGCATTGTATGGTTAATTCCTTTTTTAGCATCTTTAAATTCTAATAATTAATTTATGCATTAATTGAATATTCTACCAGAGCCTAAATGTCCGTTGTATCATGTAGTATTACCATGTTTTTGCCTATACTCATATCTGCGCCCTATAATTTCCTAGAGAATTATGTTAGTATAAACCGTTGCTTTAATATCCAAATTAAAACCCTTCTTGATAAATTCATGAAACTTGATTATCATTTTGTTATTTCATGCCCACATCACCGATATAATGCATATGTACAGAAACCATGCAAATGTGTTCATGTGAATTAAACGTCTTTGATTACTATGTTAAGTAGTTCTTTTATATATATATGTGAAAGTCGCGTAGAGGGGGGGGGTTGAAGAGGCGATAATCCTAAAAATCACTTAACTTAACAAATTAGACACGTAGGAAAGATTTGTCCGACTCAATGTCCGACTATAGTAGGACAAAGTCCGACTCGGACAAATATCCGACTAGAGTAGGACAAAGTCCGACCGCCTCGTGCGGAAAGTAGATCGGCGACCAAGTTGGACAAATCCACGGGTAATAAACAACAAGCAAGCAGCTAGCGACACAAGAAAGCTAGAGCAACAAGGGCACAAGCAAGAAAGCCACCTACACAAGTTAATCTAGGAATTTAAGCAAGAACAACCTAGAGCTATAGCACATAAATTACAAGAAACTAAAGGGAGACAAGGAAACACGCGATTTTTCACCGAAGTTCAGCTCCACCAAGAAGCGTACGTCTCCGTTGAGGAGTCCACCAAGGACCGGGTTGGTCTCAACCCTAAACCTCTTCAAGCCACCACAAAGGCCGGCTTAAAAAACACTAAAACAAAGCTCCACGAAGGGAGGGGCAATACAAATGACCCGAGTCTCAACCACAAGCTTGGGAGCTCGCCGGGTAACGCCTAACCGTCTAGGGGAGGAATCTCCAAGAGTAACAAACACAACAAGCGCCGGCGAGAGAATGAAACAACTGCTCTTGAGATGGTGATGAAGCTCAACGAATTCTCCTCAATCTTCTCACAAATCTGCCAAGGATTGGAGTGGGGAATCAAATTGGAAGAGGAGAGGTGCTTGGGAGAGTTTAGGAGTGGTTTGAGTGTGGGGAGAGTGCCAACCGGCCAAATGGGGATGAAGTCCCCTTTTATAGTCGGGGCACTCAAAAGAGTCGTTGGGCTCGATCCGACTCGGACTTTGTCCGACTAAAAATGATATTTTCGCTCCGGAGTCTGATCGATAAATCCGACATAAGTCGGATATGTCCGAGTAGAGAACGGGTCGGACTTTATACGATCCGACTCCTCCGACTCCTAGGGTTTCACAAAGTGTGGCGGACTCTCCGGAGTCCGAGTGGGTCGGACTGCGGCATAGTCGGACTTTGTCCGACTTCCCGGAGTGCAGCCCTCCGGAGTCCGACCCTAAAATCCGACCGAGTCGGACTTTGTCCGACTCCCACTGGACTTTTCGATTTGGCAACTCTCCGGAGTCCGACTCCAATGTCCGAGGGACTCGGACATTGTCCGACTCCTAGTTGGTGGGAATATTGATTTTTGATTTGTAGATGGAACTTTGAGCACTTGAATTCTCACACTTCATACTTGTGTATCCCTCTTGATAGTACGGTGTTTCCTATACTCAAGACATAAATAAAAAGCTTCACATCTTGATCTTGAGCATAATTGGACCATTTTTCAAATCTTGCAAATATGACGTACTTGGCCAATTCCTTTTTGTGTTTCTTTGCTCTCAATTGAATTTTAAGAAATACACTCACGCACAAGCTCATTTGAAACATTCGTCCTTTTTAATTGTATTGACGTCAATCACTCAAAACCAAAATTAGGGGCCTAGATGCACTTTCAATATGCTAATGAAGAAGTACTTTGAAATAAATTTACATTTAAGCATATGTCTTCAAGAACTATCTTACATAACATATTATCTCTCGTTATTGAGTGTATCATTGATGCCTCGACATCATACATATTGCTTGCATGCCTTTGCATTCATCGATATTGACATCTCATTATTTAGGAAACTTTGAAGTGTCAGTGAGGATCTTTAGAAGGATATATCTCTTAATCAAGACCCGGCACCGGAAGACCCTAACTCTATTGTAGTAGCTCCAGGCAAGCCCCGGTGCATCCTCCCGGTTTTAAAGTCTTTATTTTCAGTACAACAATTGCTAGACTGTGTAGGATGTATTGTGCATTAAGTCTAGGTATTGGCTAAAAATCCACTTGGATTGTCCCGGATAAACCCTATGTAGATGATATACTGAGTACGGTTAGCCTACTAGAATATTTGCTATGCTTAATTCTAGGATCAATAGTACACAAGGTCAATTGCTAACAGAACAAGTTGTTAATCACATGATTAAGTAAATGGAAACCGAATCGAACGAGTCTGTTTTGGAAAGAGCGAAGGCAAGAGCCTTGACGGGGCTTGTCTCGCAAGGTGGCAAATCGTTCGTGTAAACAACTAAATGTTGAGAGGAAAGGGCAAGCACATGTGCCTTGCGAGGGCATGGTTTGCAAGGTTGTAGCCTTGTCTCGTGTCGGTTAAGGATCGTACTGTTGTTGGCCCCTTAGGACAGGTTTTGAATTGTACGGAGTACATACTAGTTTTATTGGTGACTAGTAAGCTGATGTAGCATTGGATGTTGTACTATGGAAGATTACCCGGGTTTTCGGTCGTTGTGCCCGTGCAAGGAGTGGGTAGTATGCTCACGATGTTACCGATGAGCTGTTGGCCACTTTGAGAGTCCGGAACCCTTCCCGCTTGAATGATACCTTTGTGGAAGGTTGAGATACGTGTTCTTGAATGATCCGTATGTCGTGCGCTTCGGGTTTTCCCAGCTGGTGTAAAATTGATATGTATCGCTGTCCCTCGCAGTAATGAGTACCGACTTGTTCATCGAGTCACATCATAGTAATAACTCGAATCTAAACGATAATGGTACTTGCTTGGTTATTATTGTTTATGTTGTTACTTTGATATATTTATGCTATGCATTTATTTATGTTCAGCTTGCATGACCACCTGTATGTTGACGGTCGTTACGGACTAATTTCGACCGTCAATTAGTCAAATAAATGAGAAGGACTAGGCATGTCTTACACGCATTTTACTTAGAAATAACCTAGTTCCACTTGTACCTCTAGATTTTTAGTGTGCAGGTGGATAATGATGAATTCCAGGCCCCGAGGCGACAAATCAACACTTTTTACAAAACTTCCACTTCGCCGCGGGAATCAACTCCAAGATAAAAGGCCAATGACCACGAAATACAACACAAAGAAGGCCACAAGCACCTGGATCAAAGACCAACATCCAGTGGGGAGCCAACTGCCAAAGCCCAGCCCAGGAGGGGCCGGGACCGGTTCGGCCGAACCCACCGGGGTGGTTCGGCCGAACCAGGATGGTGGCCCCCCGGCCCACTTTTCTCCGGCGGTTTGCCCACCGCCTCCGGAGGTCGGTTCCACGCGCATTAAATGCCACCGACCTACGAAACCGCCTCCAGGAGCCAACCTTTCAAGCCTATATAAGGAGGGGTACCCCCCTCCTTAACACACACAACAACACAAGGATCATTCTCTCCTCACATTAGAAGTTTAGAGGCTTTCTAGGTAGTGCTAGGCTTAGTAGTGGGCTGCCTCATTGCTCCCAAGGTCTTGTGGAGAATTGGGTATAGCTCTTGTATCCTCTCTTTGTAAGACTTGATCTTTTATATATGGAATACTTTCGTTTATATCCTTGTCATGAGCTTGACAGAGTAGTCATGATCTTGCTTGATCGTTCATCGTTCGTTCATATGAGTTCATCGTTCGTTCTTCGTTCTTCATTAATAGAAGATGAACACATATCGAATGTTCTTCGTTCGTTCATACTTGATCATCGATTACTCTTGATCTTACTTGGTTGATTGCCGTTCGTCGCTCATTCTTGAGCGACGAACGCCTTTGCATGACTTAGTGCTAGCTTTGATCCTTTCATCCGGCTTATGCTAGTTAGACTAGTGTTCTTATGAATAGGTTTCGGGTTCATCGTCCCGCAAGGGTGCTCTAGATTTACCACCATGTCGATCCGTAGGATTGGGGTGCCTCGAGGGATCTAGAGTTGTGGTTAGTGACGCCGGCATGGTGCTGGGGTTATCTACCCACCTTTGAATGTGCTTCGTGTCCCACGGTTTGTAGAGGTAGGTGACAAGAAGTGACAGCCTTGTCATCCAAAGTAATCCTCCACGTTCGGGCATGGCATAGGAGTCTAAAAGGCCGGAGTCGCGAGGCGGACCTCGCGTAAGACGGATCTCCCGATGATGCCTAGGTATTAGACGCTTGCTTGCGCTTGCATGATCTTGGATGTTAGGTAGAAGCTGCGCACTCATATGAATGTTGTATCATTAGGAGTAGTGGTCTCGCTAGTCTAGTTTAGCTTTATCTATGATTGCCTCTATCCCTTTTATTAGAGAATGCATTGCCTTGGTGTGTGTCACACTATCCTCAATTTATTGCTCCTAACCCCTGCATTGGAATGTGATTACTTCATCACTCTTTTGTAACACCATGAGCATAAGTACTCTTATCAACCATGTCTTCCTTTGGGAAAATATAAATACGATACCCTTGAATACTCTCGGGTGAAATGCTACAACGGGTTATCCGTCCGCTTGCGGATATTCATTACCCACCTTATAATACATATCTAGTACTTGTACTTGGATGTGGATTATTTGGTTAAATAGTGCAAGTGACTTAAACCCTTGGCTCTCCCGCGGTCACGTGTTTCTTTCCGCGTGACCTTAAGAGATGCCAACAAGCATTTCCGGCGCCGTTGCTCGGGGAAGACATTGGTTAATAAGAATACAATGAATGTTCATGATTACACTTGATGATGCTTTAATCATTACCTTTGCAGAGCTAACCTTGATCTGTTTTCTCTTCAATGTGAAAACAGGATAGTGCATGCGTGGATTCAACTTGCCGAAAAACTTCGTTGATAATCCCGAGGCTCTTGCGAGAAAGACTCGACCTCGCGTCGTTGTCTCTCCTCAAGAACCCACGACAAGCGAGCCCGCATCTTCCGCACCATCAACCTCAACACTCATGGCTGAAAGGACCCTTCGTGACTACTCTGCGCCCTCCGTCGCCAATGTGCCCATTGGGCCCAACGTCGACGCTGGTGCCGCAGGACTTGACATCAAGTCCAGCCTCATCACTATGGTGCAAGCCATTCCCTTTTGTGGAAAGGCCTCCGAGGACGCCAACTCTCATCTCCAACAGTTCCTGGAGATATGCAACACATCGACCACGGCCGGAGTCAACCAAGATGCTATCGGACTTCGCTGTTTCCCCTATCCCTCCTTGGGAAGGCGAAACAGTGGTTTTATGCCAATCGTGCAAGCATTGACACTTGGGACAAATGTTCCACGGCGTTCCTCGCCAAGTTTTTCCCGATGGGCAAAACCAATGCCCTTCGTGGAAGAATTGCAAGTTTCCAGCAAGCGACAAATGAATCCATGCCCGAGGCATGGGAAAGGCTTCAAGAATACATTCTGGCCTGCCCTCACCATGGGATGGAGGAATGGCTCATTCTTCAACACTTCTACAACGGGTTGACACCAACAACCCGTGGACATATGGATGCCGTTGCTGGAGGAGCCTTCTTCTCCAAAACCGTTGCCCAAGCAAAAGAACTCATAGAGAAGATGGTCTCCAATCAAGGGTGGAGCGATGATCGACTCCAAACACGCTCAAGAGGCGTACACCCTGTCAAGGAGGTGGACATGCTGTCCGCCAAGGTTGACCTCCTCATAAAACGCTTGGATGAACACAACGCAAATGGTGGTGTTCATGCATTGGACTCACACATGACGTGTGAGGAATGCGAGAACACCGGCCCCATGGGGAAGGATTGCCCCCATACCCATGAAGAAGCATTCTACATGAACAACAACAACGGGTATCGTCCAAACGGAGGACAAGGGTACAACCAAAACCGACCATCATATCAAGGAGGTAACAATTTTTCTGGCTTTAACAATAATCAGCCTTCCTTGAAAGATTTGGTTTATGGCCAAGCTAAAATCAACGAATCTATCAACAAAAAGCTTGCTGCCAACGACAAAGTCTTAGAAAACATAATCGCACAAATAGAAGGTTTCTCCTCTCGCTTTCAAAAATCAGCTGAGCTTTAATAAAATGATTGAAACCCAAGTTGCTCAGCTAGCTGCTCTTATTCCTGGTTCTAATTCGGGAAGATCCCGGGGCAACCCGAGTCTTCTTTGGAAAATGTTAATGCGGTTACCACGAGGGGAGGAAAATCCACTCGGGATCCGCCATATCCTAACCATGCAGCAAAGAAGAACGAGGAACGAACCGGAAGAGGAAAGCCCTTCTACTACCAAAGAAAAAGAAGAAGAACCGAAGCCAAGTGACGGGAAGAATGGAATTGAATTTCAAGACACAAGCTTCTTGCCATCCCCTCACGAAACAGGAAGCCAAAGGAGGATGAACAATTCGCTCGATTCGTCGAGACCATCCGAAGGATTCATGTCAACGTGCCATTGTTGGACATGGTGCAAGTGCCCACATATGCACGTTACCTTAAAGACATCCTCAACAACAAGAGACCATTACCAAACGAGGAAATGGTCAAGCTCACGAGAGGAGTGTAGCGCAGCTATACTCAATCGGCTTCGAGAAAAGAAGAAGGACCCTGGCTGCCCCACAATATCATGTTCCATTGGGGCACACCACTTCGACCAAGCCTTATGTGATCTTGGGGCAAGCGTCGCGTGATGCCCAAGGAAGTCTTTGATCGTTTGAGCTACACAACCTTGACTCCTACACCAATGAGGTTGCAATTGGCGGACTCTTCGGTCCGCTACCCGCGGGAATAGCCGAAGACGTGCCGGTAAAATTCGAGGCAACTTCATACCGGTGGACTTTGTGGTGCTTGAGATGGATATTGACAAGAACACGCCCCTCATTTTGGGACGTCCCTTCCTCGGTACCACAAACGCCCAAATTGATGTTGGGAATGGAGAAATCCGATTCCACATCAATGGGAAGGAGGAAAAGTTTGAGTTTCAACCAAGAAAAGAACAATGCTCAATGATCAAGATCAAATATGGGCCAAATCCCTCAAACATCCGTGAAGTTGAAGTGACACCAAGAAAGACGGATAGTCTCGTCGCCTTTTGGAAGCAACTTGACAAAATTGAGAATCCGTCATGGTACCAACCCAAGAAGCCTGCAACAGCAAGGCCGGGATTATGGGCCAAGAAGCCGGTCCTTCAAGACACAAAGCCACCTACATCAACAAAGACCAACCAAGTGTGGCAAGTGAAGAAGGTGCAGCCATCTTCATCCTCCTCTCCAGGGAAAGGGCCTGCACCACAAGGATGAAAAGAAATGGAGAAGTCCTCGCTCGCCGGACTTAAAATGGCGAAGCCCTGGCCGACAGGATAAATCGGTATTATCTTTCGATTTCTTTTTGATTTTGTTTTCCACCACATGCATTTAAAAACCTCCCTGCATACTCTATTTTATCACAAGAAAATTTTCATTTCATTTATTTGGATTTTCCGCCAGCATATTCGATTTTTTTTCACTCACCATGCATATAAAATTTGAAAACCAAAATCCTTTTACGTCCAAATTTTCCTACTTTTGTTTGAAACTTTTGGACAACCCTTGTATCCTTATACAAAACCCAAAAACAATTTTGCATGTTGGAATTTTCTCCAACACTTTTTCTCGAGATTTGATTTTTCGAATAAAGTTGAATTTGAGGCAACTTTCTTTGGATTTCTTATTGAGCAAATATTTCGAGGAATATCCGGACGTAGCAACCATGGTCAATGATCATTTGGCCGTTGGGGGCTATGGGCCAAAAGGGGGAGCAAGAGGGACCCACAGCAGGCCGGCCGAACCCACCTCCTTGGTTCGGCCGAACTGCTATGACCGTTGCTCGGTCTGTCTTTTTTTTCCAACGGTCATATGCCCCTCCTAACGTTCAAAAACGGCTACTTCGTGAGCTATAAGTAGAGGTGGCCGGGCCAGAACTCTCTCCCCCTCTCACACTATCATTTCCACTCCTCACTCACTTCATTCTCATTGCTCTCAAGTTTTCCATTGCCCTCACTTGCTCATTGCCTAAAAATTCTGCAGAAATCTTTTGTTCTTGGTGTGCTTTCTAGTTTTTGGTTTGATTTGTTTTTGTTTGGTTTTCTCGAGTTGCGATTTCTTGCTCACATGAACAACCGACGGTGTCGCCAATTTGATTTTTCCCTCACATAACCCGTTCGGAGTTGTTGTTCTTGTGTTCTTGCTCTCTTTATGTGCAGCCATGACCGGTGCCAAGAAGCTGTTCGGGTCGATCAAGAGGTCCTTGAGCTCACGCTCAAGTTCAAGCTCTTCACGTCGAAGCACCCGCGCACGCCCCGTAGTCGAGTCACCGCCAAGTTCACCACCACAAGTCGAGGAAGAAGGGCAAGAGGGCAACATCGAGCATCGTCTCCTCACCGACACCGACCTCGACTTAATGGGCGAGTACGAGACGCACACCTACACGCTTCTCCAACACCGCCTCTTTGCTCCTACGCGAGCATTTGACACGGAGCTGCTGCACAAAATAGGTATGGATGCTGAATTTGCTCAAGTATTTAAAGCCTTAGGGTGGACAGATTTTGCTAGTGTAGATGAGCCGGGTTCCCGCTTGCTTACACTTCAGTTTTTATGCACCCTACGAACGGTAGATGAAGGAATTTCTTTTCGGTTTTTCCGTGAATCCTACCGTTTGACTTGGAAAGAACTTAGCACTCTTCTTGGCTTTAATACTCGCTGCAATACCGACTTGGATGGTGCCCTTCCTCAGTTTTCAAAGCATGCTTTTTGGGAGAGGATTACGGGTCTTCCTAGTTGCGTGCGACCTAGAACTAATCACATCCATCATCCTACCTTGCGTTTTATGCACATGTGGATTGCTATCACTCTTTTTCCAAGGAGTCATATTCGAATTGTGCGCGAGGATGAGCTAAAAATTCTTTTTGCTGCGGTTGATAAAATTAAGATTGCTCCCGTGAAAGCCATGATTCGCCAATGGATAGAAAATCTTGGGACGATAGGACCAATTGAATGTACCTCTTTAGTGACACGAATTGCCATGCGGGTGGGAGCTTTACATGATGCTAACGTTGAATACCTTGCTACACCTCGCTCTCTTATAAATAAAGATTATCTTATTCAAGGTCACTCTCTTAAGAATGGTCCGAACGATTCCCTCATATATTATTTTGTGGGATATACAAACGAGTTTCGGTTACCTAACCCGGACCTTCGTTTGTATACTCTCAAAAATCTAACCATTGAGCTCCAAGAAGCGGAGCGGTCTCGCAGGAGTGTATCTTCTCGCAGGGGGCGCACAGATCGGAACAGCCATCTACCTCCGAGATGCCCACACCGCAGCCCACGGCTCATGGCGGGCCGGGTACAGCCACCCCGGGCTTTCTCCCGGTGGGTACCCAGCCCCGCCACCTCACATGGCCGGGGGATCGGCGTGGCAAACTCCGGGATATGGCCCGGGGCTGTTTTCTCCACAACAACAATGGGAGGAACACTCCACCGACTCCGGATCAGCCCAAGGCTACAACTTTGAGCAGGAGATGAACAACCTCTCCTCACAAATGGGAAGACTCCAAACCACGGCGGAAGACACCGAGTATGCGCTCAACCAACACATCTTGCAAACTCATCAATGGCAAGAGCGCACCGACACCCAGCTCACCGCCCTCACCAACATGACGGAGCAACAACGAGCCGATCTTTTGGCTTACTTCCGTCACATGGGGTTCATTCCACCAAACCCATGAGCAAGAACAAGCTTGGGGGGCAGCACCCTCGCTAAGGTATCATGTATCGCAACTTGTATCCTTTTTTTGTCTCCTGTTTTTGCTTGTTCTTGCCTCTCATATGAAAAACAAAATAAAAATAATAAAACTAAAAAGAACAAAAAAAGAAGTAGCTTAGTTTCCTTTTATGCGCTGCAAGTATGCTGCTAGTCTTTCTATGTTGAGATGATGAATAGTTGCTCTATTTCTCTCATGTGCCTAGTTTATAATTTAGAACTCTCCTAGTTGTGAGTTTGTTGGCTGGCAAAACTTGCTTAGAACCTGAAACTTGTGGGCTGCACATGCTTGAGCTGCACCTAAGTTGTTGTGAGATGATGATATGGTAAAAAGAGCTGCTATGATCTTGTCCTAAGTTGAACTTGAAATCTCCGGAATTTTGTTCCCAAAAATTGCGAAATCTATAAGTTCCCAAGTGATGATAAATTCCTACCAAAGCCATATGCAAATTTCCTTTGAAAACCTTACTCATTTGCTACTTGTTACTTCATTGAGCTTTATCAAAATTGTGTGACCCTAGTAAGATGCTTTTCATACTCTCATGATCAAGATCACGTACACATTCCACCTCATATGCTACACTTCTACACCGGAAGTTAGCAACATGTCATGCCATCCACCAAAATAAAGACACTCCTCACATTTTATCACCTCTCTTAAAATATCAAAAGAAGGCATGGCTATGCAAAAGAAAAAGAAAATAAGGCTCACAAAAGATGAGCATGAGAAAAAGAAAAAAAAAAAAAAAAAAAAGCTGCTCTCATTTTCGAGCATGGAAAAAGAAAGAAGAAAAGATAGCCATGCCCAAAATCCAAAATAAAAAGAGGTGAAACAAAAAAAAAAAAAAAGGAGTAGTCACATACACCACCACCATCATTTTCACACTTGCACATCTTGATCTACGATTGTATGACTTGCTATCTCCGTGGATCCACTCTTTTGGTTTTGCAAAATATGAATGCAAGTATGCCTCATTTCATATCCTACCTTGAGCTCCACAAAAGCCTATTAGATGTAGGATGAGGCAATACACATGCCTTGGTGAGGAATACAAACACCACTAGAGCGATTCGAGAGTATCACTTGTGGAACGTGGTTTTACTTGAAAAAATCCTTTGAAAACTTCCGGAGAATAAAAAGCAAGACAAGGGAAGAGAAAATAAATGCTCTATACACCGTTCTCTCTCTCAACCGCCCAAGGTAAAGTGAAAAGCACAAAGCCCCATGAGGACTAAGGGGAAGGGTGAGTTACCATTGCCAACTTATTCAACTCAAGGATGAGTATCTTTGTTATACACTTGGTACCTTTAAGAAGTAGGCATTATAGCAACTCCTGATAAACAACCTAAAGTTCCACTACTTGCTCGGGACGAGCAAGGGGTAAGCTTGGGGGGACTTGTTGACGGTCGTTACGGACTAATTTCGACCGTCAATTAGTCAAATAAATGAGAAGGACTAGGCATGTCTTACACGCATTTTACTTAGAAATAACCTAGTTCCACTTGTACCTCTAGATTTTTAGTGTGCAGGTGGATAATGATGAATTCCAGGCCCCGAGGCGACAAATCAACACTTTTTACAAAACTTCCACTTCGCCGCGGGAATCAACTCCAAGATAAAAGGCCAATGACCACGAAATACAACACAAAGAAGGCCACAAGCACCTGGATCAAAGACCAACATCCAGGTGGGGGAGCCAACTGCCAAAGCCCAGCCCAGGAGGGGCCAGGACCGGTTCGGCCGAACCCACCGGGGTGGTTCGGCCGAACCAGGATGGTGGCCCCCCGGCCCACTTTTCTCCGGCGGTTTGCCCACCGCCTCCGGAGGTCGGTTCCACGCGCATTAAATGCCACCGACCTACGAAACCGCCTCCAGGAGCCGACCTTTCAAGCCTATATAAGGAGGGGTACCCCCCTCCTTAACACACACAACAACACAAGGATCATTCTCTCCTCACATTAGAAGTTTAGAGGCTTTCTAGGTAGTGCTAGGCTTAGTAGTGGGCTGCCTCATTGCTCCCAAGGTCTTGTGGAGAATTGGGTATAGCTCTTGTATCCTCTCTTTGTAAGACTTGATCTTTTATATATGGAATACTTTCGTTTATATCCTTGTCATGAGCTTGACGAGTAGTCATGATCTTGCTTGATCGTTCATCGTTCGTTCATATGAGTTCATCGTTCGTTCTTCGTTCTTCATTAATAGAAGATGAACACATATCGAATGTTCTTCGTTCGTTCATACTTGATCATCGATTACTCTTGATCTTACTTGGTTGATTGCCGTTCGTCGCTCATTCTTGAGCGACGAACGCCTTTGCATGACTTAGTGCTAGCTTTGATCCTTTCATCCGGCTTATGCTAGTTAGACTAGTGTTCTTATGAATAGGTTTCGGGTTCATCGTCCCGCAAGGGTGCTCTAGATTTACCACCATGTCGATCCGTAGGATTGGGGTGCCTCGAGGGATCTAGAGTTGTGGTTAGTGACGCCGGCATGGTGCTTGGGGTTATCTACCCACCTTTGAATGTGCTTCGTGTCCCACGGTTTGTAGAGGTAGGTGACAAGAAGTGACAGCCTTGTCATCCAAAGTAATCCTCCACGTTCGGGCATGGCATAGGAGTCTAAAAGGCCGGAGTCGCGAGGCGGACCTCGCGTAAGACGGATCTCCCGATGATGCCTAGGCATTAGACGCTTGCTTGCGCTTGCATGATCTTGGATGTTAGGTAGAAGCTGCGCACTCATATGAATGTTGTATCATTAGGAGTAGTGGTCTGCTAGTCTAGTTTAGCTTTATCTATGATTGCCTCTATCCCTTTTATTAGAGAATGCATTGCCTTGGTGTGTGTCACACTATCCTCAATTTATTGCTCCTAACCCCTGCATTGGAATGTGATTACTTCATCACTCTTTTGTAACACCATGAGCATAAGTACTCTTATCAACCATGTCTTCCTTTGGGAAAATATAAATACGATACCCTTGAATACTCTCGGGTGAAATGCTACAACGGGTTATCCGTCCGCTTGCGGATATTCATTACCCACCTTATAATACATATCTAGTACTTGTACTTGGATGTGGATTATTTGGTTAAATAGTGCAAGTGACTTAAACCCTTGGCTCTCCCGCGGTCACGTGTTTCTTTCCGCGTGACCTTAAGAGATGCCAACACTCGTATTTATTTTCTTAGTAATAAACTCTGCAATAATTCTGAAAGTAAGGATCCACTGCTTAGTCGCTGTTTTATACCCTGAAAATCAAGACACTCCTCTAAGCCTTCCATGTCTAGGAGTCGGTTACGTGAGTAATTTGACGGGTCGGTCTTCTTCAACTTTAGTTGCTCGGGCTTTAAGCCTATGTTGTTTTACAGTGTAATACGAGATGATGCATATGAGTTGCCTTTTGGTGTACTATCCTAGGACTTGCAGATCCCAGCGGGCTGGTCTTCTCACTGGGAAGCCTAGCCTTTGCCGTTGTAATTGTGTTTGGCTATGTTGTCGTATACTTGCCTTATGGGTATACAATTATCAAAGGAAGGAATAATCGGAGACATAGTGGCATAACAATGAAGATGAGACTGGTGGAGAGGGTCCACGAGTGGTGCCTAACCGGTGTGGAATAATAGAAGGTTGCATATACCGGTATGGAAACAAGGCGGATGTAAAGACCGACATGATGTGGCTTGATCAACAAGTAAAGAAGCAATTTCAGCTCTAGACTCCGAATTAACAAGGAAAGGTTACGGATAGAACTTCCGAGTATGTAATCTTTGTAAATCGACTAGGACTCTACATGTAACCCTATCTCTCCGAATATATAAGGTGGAGAAGGGACCCCTCAAAATCTCTCCGACAATTGGCAATTAGCAATCTGCTAAAGGCAATACACAACATACATGACGTAGGGTATTACTCTCAATCGAGGGGCTCGAACCTATCTAAAATCTCATGTTCTTTTGTGTTTCGTGTGTTGCACCATCGAATTTCGTACTCATGAGGGATCGGGTAGTTCAAGTGCCGAGATTAAGACTCGACATTTGGCGCGCGAAGAAGGGGTCCCGGCGAGTTCGATGGCTTCTTCGTTCGACGTCGACTTCGCACCCGGCTTCACAATCCGCTTTGGATCTCCGGAGTTCGAGGCTGATTCTACCGGCAAGCTTTACTTGATGGATCGTGCTCATCATCCGGCCGCTGCTTGTCTTAGCGCGACCTCCGGATGCGATCTTGGGTTCAACATCGGATTCGACCAATCCGACGTTGCTGTCTTGTGGAGCGACCAATTAGAGCGGTCAAGTTTCCCTTCGGTCCGGCCAATCGAGGCTTAGATCTTGACTGCTACCTAGTCCGTAGCGATAAGCGGCTCTTTTGGGCCGGAAGTGACCTTGAGGAAGGTCCTGAGACCTCCTTTCAAGTTTTTACGCTTGGGTCGATCGTCTTTCAGCTTGACCCCACCGAAGCTGCGGCTGAAGCCGAGAGATTGGCTAAACAAGCGGAGGATTGACGTCTGCGTGAGGAAGCGGCAATGGACACGGATAATGACGACGATCAACCGCCTCCGCCTGGAACAGCTCTGCTTCCTCTCATAGATGCTAATGCCCCGAGAACCAGTCTCTGGGGCCCTTGGAACGGGAAGAACGGCGGGAAGGGCAGCTAGGGCAACTAACAAAGCAGCTAATGCACCGGAAAGTTCGCCTTCGTACAACGACCACCGCGGCAGCCGTGGTGGGAAAAATCGTAGTCGTTCAAATAGGGCTCGTAATATGAGCTCCTAGAGGTTGAATTGAACGGTGATCGGTTATTTACTTCACCGCTTCACAATATTGTGGGAGTGAAGCAAATCCTGGAGATTATTCCGAGAGGAAGTCTTCAATCGGACACCCGGATTGAGGAGAGCTCCGAATTTAGTTGATGCGGCTGCATTACAAACCAATCGGCTCATTCAAGACCAGAGAGACTCATCCGAGTAGGTCACTTTCTCGCTCGGAGCGGTATGGTAGAACCGTGTCCGAAGGAGCTTCATCCGACGAGAGAGCCGGCGACAAACGTACTCCAATTGCGGATGAGCATGAACGAGCTCCGATCGTGACTTGCGAGGTCCGGTTAATGCGAACCGCGACGCAAGGAACAATTTGATAGATCGCCATGCTGAGCGAGCTGAAGAGCGTCTAAGACAAGAAGAAGATGAACGTCGCCGGACCGGTCATGTTGACGATCGTCTAACCGTTCCAATGCTGCCACTAGTCGGTAATCAACAGGCAATGAATAATCATAGATATGATGACCACCCATCGTGACGTGGTAAGCGGTCAAGAAGGGATGACCGTTATGACAGATGCGGTGATTGATATTACGATCGGAACCGAAAAATCGACGAGGGCACGATCGTGATGATAGAGACAGGGAGCTAGGGCGGGGTGATAATGATGTAAAGCTTCGTCGCCGCCTACGCCACCGTCTCCGCCTTCGCCTCTATCACAGCCAGCCGAGGCAAACAACGATCGCCACGCCGATAATAATGCTGGACAAAGGAATAATCATCATGATGATGATTCCGATGATGATCGTGACAGGAATTACCGTCATCACGGTCGCCGCTCACCATCACCGGTCCGGACCGGGTTTGAGGATGATGAATATTCTATTATCCCAATGTTTACGCGGGATTTACGCATATGCAACTATCCCATGGGTTTTAAACCTGAGAGCATTGATAAATATGATGGCAAAGCTTCTCTGCTGAATGGCTCCGCATGTATAGGACTGCCGTCCGATCTGCGGGAGACGATACATTTTGTGACACCCACGGTGTCACGAACGTACGAACTAAAAATTCTACAATTATCTACTGACCCTGTAAAGCCCCAATATAAAATTTGTGGTCACATGCATTGTGATTTGAATTTCAAATTCAAACAAATTTATATTGGGTTGAACTACAAGTCAAAACTTTCCTATAAGAATTTGCCGTGGAAAGAATATATGTTGTAGAGGAAGACAAAAGAAAAATCTAGGAACAAGTCCCATGTCATTTGGATCAGTAGAACTCCCTATAAAAATTCGAGAACCATAAGAATAACCCCTTTTAGTTGAATTTTAGAAATTAAACCCGGAGTAGTTTTGACACAAATTCTTCATGCATGTCTCTTCTAAACTGAGTACCACACACTGGTATTTTTGTTTGGAATTATAGAGCACCTGAATTATTTTGTTTAAGCTCCTACTTTTGGAGAAAGGTCACAAACTCAAAATTGGAAAAAAATCCTCCGGAATATCCTTGGGACCCACCTGTCATCCTCTTCCTCCCATCTCTCGTTCTCCTGCTGGCCGACCGAAGCAGGAATCGACTGCCACCTATGCCCGTACGTGGCCGTTTTCCTCTGCCCAAGCCCCACCCGATGCCAGCACAAGCCCGGCCTCCCCCTGCCGCTCCTCCGCCACTCACTCTCTCTACTCTCCTCTCCCAAGCAGCGCAGCAACAGAGAGCGAATAGAGCCGAGCTCCCCCATTGTCGTGCCCCGCCTCGCGCCGCCCGGCCTCCTCACTCGCGCCCCAGCTCCAACCAAGGCCGCAAATGGATGCGTATCGAGGCACCGAAGCTGTAGAAAGAATCCTCGCTTGATTTGGTTAAGTGTGCAGAGAGTATTTCGAGTTTTTCCTCTCCGACGCCATTATCAATCGCCTCGAGCTCCGGCGCAAAATTCGCCTCACCCGGTGAGCCTTTGCCCTCCTCCTCCTCCTAAGATGTGCGCAACGCCATTGCGGACCTTCTCGGTCCTTTTCCCCCTTTGTTTCCCACTCCAAGAAGGCCGGAAATCAAGTTTTCCCCAACCACCATGCGCCGACTTGTCCATGCTCGCCGACGACAGCCTCAACCGTCGAGCCCCTGTGCTAATGGTGTCGAGTCTTAAACTCGGCACTAGAACTACCCGGTCCCTTACGAGCGTGGAATTCGATGGTGCAACACACGGAACACACAAGAACTCGTGATTTTAGACAGGTTCGGGCCTCTCGATGGAGAGTAATACCCTACGTCCTGTGTGTTATGTATTGCCTTTAGCAGATTGCTAATTGCAAGATCTCGAGAGAGTTTTCGGGGGTCCCTGCTCCGCCTTATATATCCGGGGAGCTAGGGTTACATGCGAAGTCCTAGTCGATTACACGGATTACATATATGGGAACTCTATCTCTAGCTTTCCTTATTGATTCGAGTCCTAATAGACTACAAATTGCTACTTTACTTGTTTCTCAAGTTATCATACGTCGGTCTTGATACCCGTCTTATCTTCATACTCGGTATATGGAGTCCTCTGTTATTCCAAACTGGTTAGGAACCGGTCTGTTGGCTATCTCTCGCTAGCTTTATCTTCAATGATTTGTTACCGTGTCTCTACGTATCCATTCCTTTATCATCTCGTATACCCAAAAGGCAAGTATACGACAGCAGTCCCCGAGTAATTTTTGATTTGACCTTGAATAAGACCGACCAGTCTTCCGCATGTTGGTCTTGATTCCATGGTAAAATAAAAAAGAACTCTAATCTGCTGCGATGTTTCTTCTTTCTTCAAGGCGCTTCAAAAAGCCCAAAAAATTAGTGTTTTTGTCCTCCATATCACCTAATTAGGTAAACATGAATTATTGCATATTCTTCTTCCGATGCACCGATTAGGTGCACCCAATTGGGTATAGCCCCCGACTCTTGGATCATTTGAACTCCTTTCAAATAATGCATGAGTCTATTAGTTGATTCTTCATTATTTCCTTTAATATGCAATCTCTACGGACCACTCCCTTCAATTTTTCATTATCTTTTACTTCCCGCGATCTTCACGGACCGCTCTTGCATACGGTGCACCAGCTTAGGTGTACCTAATTAGGTATAGCCCCCGACTCTTGTATCATTTGAGGCTCGCAAATAATGCAAGAGTCTTTCTGGATAGACTATGCTTTATTACTTTCCATCAAATCATATCCTTCTTAGCAATCTCTGCCAAGAGCACACTTTTAAGACCGGTCAAACCAGTCATACCACATATCCTTTTAAGACCGCTTAAGTCGGTCTTAACTTTATCATTTTTAGTTAATTTTAACTAAAAGGCAAAATCCTGGTTGATTAGACCAGTTTTATTCCCAGATTCTCACATCGACTCGAGTCTCCAAGGGCTATAATCAGCCGGATGATTAACACCCATAGCCTAAGGCATCAATTAACAGTGAGTTAGGTAAGATCTAACTCTTTCATACTTGCTAAATTATGAAAATTAGCATTACCTTAATCCAGATCCGAAAAATTCAAATTTCAGACCGCTTTTCTATTTATAGAAAATTTCTCATGACCGTAGTAATCATGATGAATCCTTATGGCCGTTTAGGTCATAATTAGCGCAAATTACTAGCAAATCTTTAATATCCTTATGGCCCTTAGCTCATAATTGCACAGTCACAACATGAGTCATTTAATGCCAAATTCATTGGTACGTAAGAAATAGCCCAATAACTTCTCAGCCCACGAGCCCAGCTCGGGTGCTTATAAAAGAAATCGAAAGGTCAACCTAGGTCAAACCCATTCCCGAAACTCCATACGCGCCCGCCATACGCCCTTGTCCTTCGGACATCACGATTATTGTTCTTCCTTTCCGCACAAACCATTCGGTGTTCAAGATCTAGGTAGCAGCAAAGTCACTGAAACATCGCTCAATGATGCGGTTCGTGATGGATATCTCCCCCCCTCCCCCGGCCAATCCTGAACCGGAGTGTCCCTACCCCTGGCCAAGTCCCATGGGGAATAGACGACTCTCAGCAATTAGTTTTCAAATCTTTTTTCCTCCGTGGCCTCGATCTCCCTTGCTGCTCCTTCTTTAGGGGTCTTCTCTTCTTTACGGATGGGAATTAGTAAATATCAACCCTAACTCCATCCTTCAAATCGCTTTCTTCATCCACCTTTGCGAAGCTTTCCTTGGAGTCCTCCCCCACTTCAAGTTGTTTCAATATCTTTTTTCAAATCGCCAGTGCTGCGAGTAGGTGGGGTAGGAATTCAATGTTGGAGTGCGAGATGAATACTTCTCTATTTCCCGGAATAAAAGCATAGCCCATTGGAAAAATGGGTGGTTCTTCTGTGATAATCTCCAGCCTGCACTCCCTCCTTTCAGCGCCAAGGTAGCCAAAAATTTCCGTACCCCGGATAGTAGGGAGAAACTCAAAGAAGATGAAGAAATTCTCGCTCTCTTGGCTTGTATCAAGTATCTAAAAGAAGTCAAATGTGTCACCGCCGAGACAGTTCTTTAGAGCTTCATAGTGCGAGGAGTCCAGCCACTAAAAAGCAAGAACATCCAGCATGGTGCTTCAATGAAGATGTGGCCATTCCACTCGGATGGAACTATTCTCCCCGACGTAGAGCGGTTAGAAATCCGCCTCAAGCGAATGCTCCAACCAAAGCCGGACCTATCAGGATGTCAAAGAGTGGGTCCGGCCTTCGATATGTCAAACCCTCGAGATCCCGTAAGTATTCCTCTCCTTATTTTCGAATTTTGTTACATTTAATCTTCATCCTCTTATTCAATTTTAATTGTGTAATACAGAAAATGGATAATTTTAGAAGTCATCCCCCTCTTCCTCCTAATGATACTTGGGGGAAGATTATGAAGGCAATACCTCTCCTCTCGCTGTTCGGACCGGTCTTACTCAAAAGACTTCGGACCGGTCGTATCCCTGCCGCCCAAGCATAGCTCCGAAGATATCCAAATCCGAGAAAAGTGGTTCAAGCACCTAGTACCAAGAAACGTACTACTTCCTTGACCATCGGCAGACCAATTGCGCCTTCCGCTTCGTATCGGGTGACACGCGTACGGAGGCGCAAAAACTTGAAGATCGGCGGAAGGAAGAGGAAGATGTTGAGAGGGATCGCCAAGCCGCACCGGCTGCTTTTGAAGCCGCTATCGAAAAATCTCAAGGAACCCCCTCACCGACGGATTCTCCGGCCAACGTTCCCATGAGATCCCGGTATGGCATTCGGACCGGTCCTTCGGCGAGTGGCGCGAGAGGAACCAGTCTCATCGCCGCAAGTCCAACCAGCAGCAAAAAGGGCTATAGAGGGCTCTAGTGAAGATACTCAAGGTCCCTCCAAGAAGATCAAGACCTCTACCGGCTTTAGGAAAGCCACTTCGTAAGTTCTCTACATCACTAATCCCTTCCGAATCATTTTGATCCCAGTCGTATAGTGCTCGCCACTTTTTCGTAGAGTCCCTTCTAATTTTCAAGCTAGCTTTCTAAGAAATAAAGCTTCTACTCCAGCCCCGACCGGTAGTGCTTCCACTACCCCCGCTGCTGCATCTCTAGCCAGCGCCAAGCCTTCCGAAGCCCAAAGTGCGGCATCCGGAAAGGAAATCCCTACCGCCTCTAGTGTAGAAGCTTCATCCCAAGCGACTAAAGAACAAGTTATCAACGTCGAGGGCTCATCTACCGGCGACTTTCCTCCCCGAGGCTACCCTGTTCCAAGTTCCTCCGGAACTCTCATTGGGACCAGTCTAGGTGGAAGAAACTCCTCGTCGGCCTAGGACGATGCGCGAAGCTCCGGAGAGCGCAGATCGGCCAAAATGGTAGTCGAGAGATGTTGAAGTGGACAGCTCAAGTGGAGCTAGAAAGTTCACCGCAACAGCTCCGTGGGATGCCGTTCGGGAAGAGGAAGCCCCGAAGAACTTCTCCGAATCCAGCCGGGTATATCCTGTTACTTTACTAATTCTTTTGAATAATATTTTCGTTATAGTCCGATCCTTTACTTCTTCCTTCTTTTAGGTTCTTCTTAGCCAAAAATGCAATAATCGCTCGTGTGGAGGAAGAACTGTATCATAATCAAGAGCGGTTGGTCGAACTTGAATCTCGGACCGCCGATCCGAAATCCAAGGAAACCGATCTCGCTGGAGAGGGAGGCCAACTCGATGAGCACCCACCGATTGATGGAGGAACGCCGACAAGAGATCATTAAGCTCCGCAAAGAAGTCCAAAGTAATTCTTTTAATCTTATCTCGCACATTTTGTATTTTCCTTCTTTTCTCTCCGACCGGTCTTGTTTTTGTTTCAGCATTTGAAAATCTTGTCGCCGCCCATAAAAAGGCGGAAGAAACTCTTTCGGAGAATACAGCTGCCCAAGAACAAGCTCTGCTGGAAGGTTCACAAATTGAAGAACAGCAAGCAGCCCGGATCGGAGAGCTGGAAGGCGAGCTCACTGCTAAGGATAATATCCTTGTGCAGACTCTATGTTCCAACAAAATGCTGGAGGCCGACAATGCTCGTCTCGAAGGCTAAATTGATCGAGGCTCGGAAGCCGTAAAGACAGCGCAGACAGAGAAAGAGAGTGCCGTAAGGACAGCCCATGAATCTGCCCAAGTCGCGCTCAAAGCTAAGGAAGAAGAAATTCAGCATCCGCTTAAAATTGAAACCAAGATGAGAGAATCAAATGTCAACATTAAAGGCAGATTCAGGGCCGCAGAAATTAGACACGGACGTAAACTTCTTCTTTTTCTCATTTATTAAGTAAATCTTTTGAAACCGGTCTATACCGACAATTTTTCCTTTGTCCTTTTCCGGAACTTGCTGCAGGCACGGTGCGGACGCTCGAGTATCCGAATGGCGGTCAAGCTATCGATCGGAATGAAGTAGATCTCGAGACCGCTATCCGGGCTTTCCCAAGAAGGATCGGAGAGCATTCCAAGATGGTTGCCACGACAGGAGGAGGTCACATTGCCACCATAATGTAACATCCTGGCCCAGGGCTTCATAGGATTGATAGAATACTCATGTCAACAAGTTGCAACTTCTTTTCCGGAAGCTTATCTATAAAGAACTCTAAGGTTAAGCGTGCTTGGCCTGGAGCAATTTAGGGATGGGTGACCGACCGGAAAGTGATTCCTGGGTGTTGGCATCTCTTAAGGTCACGCGGAAAGAAACACGTGACCGCGGGAGAGCCAAGGGTTTAAGTCACTTGCACTATTTAACCAAATAATCCACATCCAAGTACAAGTACTAGATATGTATTATAAGGTGGGTCATGAATATCCGCAAGCGGACGGATAACCCGTTGTAGCATTTCACCCGAGAGTATTCAAGGGTATCGTATTTATATTTTCCCAAAGGAAGACATGGTTGATAAGAGTACTTATGCTCATGGTGTTACAAAAGAGTGATGAAGTAATCACATTCCAATGCAGGGGTTAGGAGCAATAAATTGAGGATAGTGTGACACACACCAAGGCAATGCATTCTCTAATAAAAGGGATAGAGGAAATCCTAGATAAAGCTAAACTAGACTAGCAGACCACTACTCCTAATGATACAACATTCATATGAGTGCGCAGCTTCTACCTAACATCCAAGATCATGCAAGCGCAAGCAAGCGTCTAATGCCTAGGCATCATCGGGAGATCCGTCTTACGCGAGGTCCGCCTCGCGACTCCGGCCTTTTAGACTCCTATGCCATGCCCGAACGTGGAGGATTACTTTGGATGACAAGGCTGTCACTTCTTGTCACCTACCTCTACAAACCGTGGGACACGAAGCACATTCAAAGGTGGGTAGATAACCCCAAGCACCATGCCGGCGTCACTAACCACAACTCTAGATCCCTCGAGGCACCCCAATCCTACGGATCGACATGGTGGTAAATCTAGAGCACCCTTGCGGGACGATGAACCCGAAGCCTATTCATAAGAACACTAGTCTAACTAGCATAAGCCGACGAAAGGATCAAAGCTAGCACTAAGTCATGCAAAGGCGTTCGCCGCTCAAGAATGAGCGACGAACGGCAATCAACCAAGTAAGATCAAGAGTAATCGATGATCAAGTATGAACGAACGAAGAACATTCGATATGTGTTCATCTTCTATTAATGAAGAACGAAGAACGAACGATGAACTCATATGAACGAACGATGAACGATCAAGCAAGATCATGACTACTCCGTCAAGCTCATGACAAGGATATAAACGAAAGTATTCCATATATAAAAGATCAAGTCTTACAAAGAGAGGATACAAGAGCTATACCCAATTCTCCACAAGACCTTGGGAGCAATGAGGCAGCCCACTACTAAGCCTAGCACTACCTAGAAAGCCTCTAAACTTCTAGTGTGAGGAGAGAATGATCCTTGTGTTGTTGTGTGTGTGTTAAGGAGGGGGGGTACCCCTCCTTATATAGGCTTGAAAGGTCGGCTCCCGGAGGCGGTTTCGTAGGTCGGTGGCATTTAATGCGCGTGGAACCGACCTCCGCAGGCGGTGGGCAAACCGCCAGAGAAAAGTGGGCTGTGGGGGCCACCGGACCGGTTCGGCCGAACCACCCCGGTGGGTTCGGCCGAACCGGTCCCGGCCCCTCCCGGGCCGGGCTTTGGCGCTTGGCTCCCCCACCGGATGTTGGTCTTTGTTCCAGCTTGCTTGTGGCCTTCTTTGTGTTGGATTTCGTGGTCATTGGCCTTTTATCTTGGAGTTGATTCCCGCGGCGAAATGGAAGTTTTGTAAAAGTGTTGATTTGTCGCCTCGGGCCTCGGAATTCATCATTATCCACCCGCACACTAAAAATCTAGAGGTACAAGTGGAACTAGGTTATTTCTAAGTAAAATGCGTGTAAGACATGCCTAGTCCTTCTCATTTATTTGACTAATTGACGGTCGAAATTGGTCGTAACGACCGTCAACAAGTCCCCCTAGCTTACCCCTTGCTCGTCCCGAGCAAGTAGTGGAACTTTAGGTTGTTGATCAGGAGTTGCTATAATGCCTACTTCTTAAAGGTACCAAGTGTATAACAAAGATACTCATCCTTGAGTTGAATAAGTTGGCAATGGTAACTCACCCTTCCCCTTAGTCCTCATGGGGCTTTGTGCTTTTCACTTTACCTTGGGCGGTTGAGAGAGAGAACGGTGTATAGAGCATTTATTTTCTCTTCCCTTGTCTTGCTTTTTATTCT
This sequence comes from Chloris gayana, assembly GCA_031894775.1. Lineage (NCBI taxonomy): Eukaryota > Viridiplantae > Streptophyta > Magnoliopsida > Poales > Poaceae > Chloris > Chloris gayana. The sequence continues at coordinate 128,409 of JAUNZO010003259.1, forward strand.
CCGGAAGTTTTCAAAGGATTTTTTTTCAAGTAAAACCACGTTCCACAAGTGATACTCTCGAATCGCTCTAGTGGTGTTTGTATTCCTCACCAAGGCATGTGTATTGCCTCATCCTACATCTAATAGGCTTTTGTGGAGCTCAAGGTAGGATATGAAATGAGGCATACTTGCATTCATATTTTGCAAAACCAAAAGAGTGGATCCATGGAGATAGCAAGTCATACAATCGTAGATCAAGATGTGCAAGTGTGAAAATGATGGTGGTGGTGTATGTGACTACTCCTCTTTTTGTTTCACCTCTTTTTATTTTGGATTTTGGGCATGGCTATCTTTTCTTCTTTCTTTTTCCATGCTCGAAATGAGAGCAGCCCTTTTTTTTTTTTTTTCTTTTTCTCATGCTCATCTTTTGTGAGCCTTATTTTCTTTTTCTTTTGCATAGCCATGCCTTCTTTTGATATTTTAAGAGAGGTGATAAAATGTGAGGAGTGTCTTTATTTTGGTGGATGGCATGACATGTTGCTAACTTCCGGTGTAGAAGTGTAGCATATGAGGTGGAATGTGTACGTGATCTTGATCATGAGAGTATGAAAAGCATCTCACTAGGGTCACACAATTTTGATAAAGCTCAATGAAGTAACAAGTAGCAAATGAGTAAGGTTTTCAAAGGAAATTTGCATATGGCTTTGGTAGGAATTTATCATCACTTGGGAACTTATAGATTTTGCAATTTTTGGGAACAAAATTCCGGAGATTTCAAGTTCAACTTAGGACAAGATCATAGCAGCTCTTTTTACCATATCATCATCTCACAACAACTTAGGTGCAGCTCAAGCATGTGCAGCCCACAAGTTTCAGGTTCTAAGCAAGTTTTGCTAGCCAACAAACTCAAAACTAGGAGAGTTCTAAATTATAAACTAGGCACATGAGAGAAATAAAACAGAGCAACTATTCATCATCTCAACATAGAAAGACTAGCAACATACTTGCAGCGCATAAAAGGAAACTAAGCTACTTCTTTTGTTCTTTTTAGTTTTATCATTTTTATTTTGTTTTTCATATGAGAGGCAAGAACAAGCAAAAACAGGAGACAATAAAGGATACAAGTTGCGATACATGATACCTTAGCGAGGGTGCTGCCCCCCCCCAAGCTTGTTCTTGCTCATGGGTTTGGTGGAATGAACCCCATGTGACGGAAGTAAGCCAAAAGATCGGCTCGTTGTTGCTCCGTCATGTTGGTGAGGGCGGTGAGCTGGGTGTCGGTGCGCTCTTGCCATTGACGAGTTTGCAAGATGTGTTGGTTGAGCGCATACTCGGTGTCTTCCGCCGTGGTTTGGAGTCTTCCCATTTGTGAGGAGAGGTTGTTCATCTCCTGCTCAAAGTTGTAGCCTTGGGCTGATCCGGAGTCGGTGGAGTGTTCCTCCCATTGTTGTTGTGGAGAAAACAGCCCCGGGCCATATCCCGGAGTTTGCCACGCCGATCCCCCGGCCATGTGAGGTGGCGGGGCTGGGTACCCACCGGGAGAAAGCCCGGGGTGGCTGTACCCCGGCCCGCCATGAGCCGTGGGCTGCGGTGTGGGCATCTCGGAGGTAGATGGCTGTTCCGATCTGTGCGCCCCCTGCGAGAAGATACACTCCTGCGAGACCGCTCCGCTTCTTGGAGCTCAATGGTTAGATTTTTGAGAGTATACAAACGAAGGTCCGGGTTAGGTAACCGAAACTCGTTTGTATATCCCACAAAATAATATATGAGGGAATCGTTCGGACCATTCTTAAGAGAGTGACCATGAATAAGATAATCTTTATTTATAAGAGAGCGAGGTGTAGCAAGGTATTCAACATTAGCATCATGTAAAGCTCCCACCCGCATGGCAATTCGTGTCACTAAAGAGGTACATTCAATTGGTCCTATCGTCCCAAGATTTTCTATCCATTGGCGAATCATGGCTTTCACGGGAGCAATCTTAATCTTATCAACCGCAGCAAAAAGAATTTTTAGCTCATCCTCACAGCACACTCCGAATATCACTCCTTGGAAAAAGAGTGATAGCAATCCACATGTGCATAAAACGCAAGGTAGGATGATGGATGTGATTAGCTCTAGGTCGCACGCAACTAGGAAGACCCGTAATCCTCTCCCAAAAAGCATGCTTTGAAAACCGAGGAAGGGCACCATCCAAGTCGGTATTGCAGCGAGTATTAAAGCCAAGAAGAGTGCTAAGTTCTTTCCAAGTCAAACGGTAGGATTCACGGAAAAACCGAAAAGAAATTCCTTCATCTACCGTTCGTAGGGTGCATAAAAACTGAAGTGCAAGCAAGCGGGAACCCGGCTCATCTACACTAGCAAAATCTGTCCACCCTAAGGCTTTAAATACTTGAGCAAATTCAGCATCCATACCTATTTTGTGCAGCAGCTCCGTGTCAAATGCTCGCGTAGGAGCAAAGAGACGGTGTTGGAGAAGCGTGTAGGTGTGCGTCTCGTACTCGCCCACTAAGTCGAGGTCGGAGTCGGTGAGGAGACGATGCTCGATGTTGCCCTCTTGCCCTTCTTCCTCGACTTGTGGTGGTGAACTTGGCGGTGACTCGACTACGGGGCGTGCGCGGGTGCTTCGACGTGAAGAGCTTGAACTTGAGCGTGAGCTCAAGGACCTCTTGATCGACCCGAACAGCTTCTTGGCACCGGTCATGGCTGCACACAAAGAGAGCAAGAACACAAGAACAACAACTCCGAACGGGTTATGTGAGGGAAAAATCAAATTGGCGACACCGTCGGTTGTTCATGTGAGCAAGAAATCGCAACTCGAGAAAACCAAACAAAAACAAATCAAACCAAAAACTAGAAAGCACACCAAGAACAAAAGATTTCTGCAGAACTTTTAGGCAATGAGCAAGTGAGGGCAATGGAAAACTTGAGAGCAATGAGAATGAAGTGAGTGAGGAGTGGAAATGATAGTGTGAGAGGGGGAGAGAGTTCTGGCCCGGCCACCTCTACTTATAGCTCACGAAGTAGCCGTTTTTGAACGTTAGAAGGGGCATATGACCGTTGGAAAAAAAGACAGACCGAGCAACGGTCATAGCAGCTCGGCCGAACCAAGGAGGTGGGTTCGGCCGGCCTGCTGTGGGTCCCTCTTGCTCCCCTTTTGGCCCATAGCCCCCAACGGCCAAATGATCATTGACCATGGTTGCTACGTCCGGATATTCCTCGTAAATATTTGCTCAATAAGAAATCCAAAGAAAGTTGCCTCAAATTCAACTTTATTCGAAAAATCAAATCTCGAGAAAAAGTGTTGGAGAAAATTCCAACATGCAAAATTGTTTTTGGGTTTTGTATAAGGATACAAGGGTTGTCCAAAAGTTTCAAACAAAAGTAGGAAAATTTGGACGTAAAAGGATTTTGGTTTTCAAATTTTATATGCATGGCGAGTGAAAAAAATCGAATATGTCAGCGGAAAATCCAAATAAATGAAATGAAAATTTTCTTGTGATAAAATAGAGTATGCAGGGAGGTTTTTATTATTATTATTATTTTTTTTTTTTTTTAAATGCATGTGGTGGAAAACAAAATCAAAAAGAAATCGAAAGATAATGCCGATTTATCCCGTCGGCCAGGGCTTCGCCATTTTAAGTCCGGCGAGCGAGGACTTCTCCATTTCTTTTCATCCTTGTGGTGCAGTGCCCTTTCCCCGGAGAGGAGGATGAAGATGGCTGCACCTTCTTCACTTGCCACACTTGGTTGGTCTTTGTTGATGTAGGTGGCTTTGTGTCTTGAAGGACCGGCTTCTTGGCCCATAATCCCGGCCTTGCTGTTGCAGTGCTTCTTGGGTTGGTACCATGACGGATTCTCAATTTTGTCAAGTTGCTTCCAAAAGGCGATGAGACTATCCGTCTTTCTTGGCGTCACTTCAACTTCACGGATGTTTGAGGGATTTGGCCCATACTTGATCTTGATCATTGAGCATTGTTCTTTTCTTGGTTGAAACTCAAACTTTTCCTCCTTCCCATTGATGTGGAATCGGATTTCTCCATTCCCAACATCAATTTGGGCGTTTGCGGTACCGAGGAAGGGACGTCCCAAAATGAGGGGCGTGTTCTTGTCAATATCCATCTCAAGCACCACAAAGTCCACCGGTATGAAGTTGCCTCGAATTTTTACCGGCACGTCTTCGGCTATTCCCGCGGGTAGCGGACCGAAGAGTCCGCCAATTGCAACCTCATTGGTGTAGGAGTCAAGGTTGTGTAGCTCAAACGATCAAAGACTTCTTTGGGCATCACGCCGACGCTTGCCCCAAGATCACATAAGGCTTGGTCGAAGTGGTGTGCCCCAATGGAACATGATATTGTGGGGCAGCCAGGGTCCTTCTTCTTTTCTCGAAGCCGATTGAGTATAGCTGCGCTACACTCCTCTCAGTGAGCTTGACCATTTCCTCGTTGGGTAATGGTCTCTTGTTGTTGAGGATGTCTTTAAGGTAACGTGCATATGTGGGCACCTGCACCATGTCCAACAATGGCACGTTGACATGAATCCTTCGGATGGTCTCGACGAATCGAGCAAATTGTTCATCCTCCTTTGGCTTCCTCGTTTCGTGAGGGAATGGCAAGAAGCTTGTGTCTTGAAATTCAATTCCATTCTTCCCGTCACTTGGCTTCGGTTCTTCTTCTTTTTCTTTGGTAGTAGAAGGGCTTTCCTCCTCCGGTTCGTTCCTCGTTCTTCTTTGCTGCATGGTTAGGATATGGCGGATCCCGAGTGGATTTTCCTCCCCTCGTGGTAACCGCATTAACATTTTCCAAAGAAGACTCGGGTTGCCCCGGATCTTCCCTAATTAGAACCAGGAATAAGAGCAGCTAGCTGAGCAACTTGGGTTTCAATCATTTTATTAAAGCTCACCTGATTTTTGAAAGCAGAGGAGAAACCTTCTATTTGTGCAGCTTATGTTTTCTAAGACTTTGTCGTTGGCAGCAAGCTTTTTGTTGATAGATTCGTTGATTTTAGCTTGGCCATAAACCAAATCTTTCAAGGAAGGCTGATTATTGTTAAAGCCGTAAAAATTGTTACCTCCTTGATATGATGGTCGGTTTTGGTTGTACCCTTGTCCTCCGTTTGGACGATACCCGTTGTTGTTGTTCATGTAGAATGCTTCTTCATGGGTATGGGGGCAATCCTTCCCCATGTGGCCGGTGTTCCCGCATTCCTCACACGTCATGTGTGAGTCCAATGCATGAACACCACCATTTGCGTTGTGTTCATCCAAGCGTTTTATGAGGAGGTCAACCTTGGCGGACAAAGCATGTCCACCTCCTTGACAGGGTGTACGCCTCTTGAGCGTGTTTGGAGTCGATCATCGCTCCACCCTTGATTGGAGACCATCTTCTCTATGAGTTCTTTTGCTTGGGCAACGGTTTTGGAGAAGAAGGCTCCTCCAGCAGCGGCATCCATATGTCCACGGGTTGTTGGTGTCAACCCGTTGTAGAAGTGTTGAAGAATGAGCCACTCCTCCATCCCATGGTGAGGACAGGCCGTAATGTATTCTTGAAGCCTTTCCCATGCCTCGGGCATGGATTCATTTGTCGCTTGTCGGAAACTTGCAATTCTTCCACGAAGGGCATTGGTTTTGCCCATCGGGAAAAACTTGGCGAGGAACGCCGTGGAACATTTGTCCCAAGTGTCAATGCTTGCACGATTGGCATAAAACCACCGTTTCGCCTTCCCAAGGAGGGATAGGGGAAACAGCGAAGTCCGATAGCATCTTGGTTGACTCCGGCCGTGGCTGATGTGTTGCATATCTCCAGGAACCGTTGGAGATGAGAGTTGGCGTCCTCGGAGGCCTTTCCACAAAAGGGAATGGCTTGCACCATAGTGATGAGGCTGGACTTGATGTCAAGTCCTCGCGGCACCGCCGTCGACGTTGGGCCCAATGGGCACATTGGCGACGGAGGGCGCAGAGTAGTCACGAAGGGTCCTTTCAGCCATGAGTGTTGAGGTTGATGGTGCGGAAGATGCGGGCTCGCTTGTCGTGGGTTCTTGAGGAGAGACAACGACGCGAGGTCGAGTCTTTCTCGCAAGAGACTCGGGATTATCAACGAAGTTTTTCGGCAAGTTGAATCCACGCATGCACTATCCTCGTTTTCACATTGAAGAGAAAACAGATCAAGGTTAGCTCTGCAAAGGTAATGATTAAATCATCATCAAGTGTAATCATGAACATTCATTGTATTCTTATTAACCAATGTCTTCCCCGGCAACGGCGCCGAAATGCTTGTTGGCATCTCTTAAGGTCACGCGAAAAGAAACACGTGACCGCGGGAGAGCCAAGGGTTTAAGTCACTTGCACTATTTAACCAAATAATCCACATCCAAGACAAGTACTAGATATGTATTATAAGGTGGGTCATGAATATCCGCAAGCGGACGGATAACCCGTTGTAGCATTTCACCCGAGAGTATTCAAGGGTATCGTATTTATATTTTCCCAAAGGAAGACATGGTTGATAAGAGTACTTATGCTCATGGTGTTACAAAAGAGTTTTGAAGTAATCACATTCCAATGCAGGGGTTAGGAGCAATAAATTGAGGATAGTGTGACACACACCAAGGCAATGCATTCTCTAATAAAAGGGATAGAGGAAATCCTAGATAAAGCTAAACTAGACTAGCAGACCACTACTCCTAATGATACAACATTCATATGAGTGCGCAGCTTCTACCTAACATCCAAGATCATGCAAGCGCAAGCAAGCGTCTAATGCCTAGGCATCATCGGGAGATCCGTCTTACGCGAGGTCCGCCTCGCGACTCCGGCCTTTTAGACTCCTATGCCATGCCCGAACGTGGAGGATTACTTTGGATGACAAGGCTGTCACTTCTTGTCACCTACCTCTACAAACCGTGGGACACGAAGCACATTCAAAGGTGGGTAGATAACCCCAAGCACCATGCCGGCGTCACTAACCACAACTCTAGATCCCTCGAGGCACCCCAATCCTACGGATCGACATGGTGGTAAATCTAGAGCACCCTTGCGGGATGATGAACCCGAAGCCTATTCATAAGAACACTAGTCTAACTAGCATAAGCCGACGAAAGGATCAAAGCTAGCACTAAGTCATGCAAAGGCGTTCGTCGCTCAAGAATGAGCGACGAACGGCAATCAACCAAGTAAGATCAAGAGTAATCGATGATCAAGTATGAACGAACGAAGAACATTCGATATGTGTTCATCTTCTATTAATGAAGAACGAAGAACGAACGATGAACTCATATGAACGAACGATGAACGATCAAGCAAGATCATGACTACTCTGTCAAGCTCATGACAAGGATATAAACGAAAGTATTCCATATATAAAAGATCAAGTCTTACAAAGAGAGGATACAAGAGCTATACCCAATTCTCTACAAGACCTTGGGAGCAATGAGGCAGCCCACTACTAAGCCTAGCACTACCTAGAAAGCCTCTAAACTTCTAGTGTGAGGAGAGAATGATCCTTGTGTTGTTGTGTGTGTGTTAAGGAGGGGGGTACCCCTCCTTATATAGGCTTGAAAGGTCGGCTCCTCGGAGGCGGTTTCGTAGGTCGGTGGCATTTAATGCGCGTGGAACCGACCTCCGCAGGCGGTGGGCAAACCGCCGGAGAAAAGTGGGCCGTGGGGCCACCGGACCGGTTCGGCCGAACCACCCCGGTGGGTTCGGCCGAACTGGTCCCGGCCCCTCCCGGGCTGGGCTTTGGCAGCTTGGCTCCCCCACCGGATTTTGGTCTTTGTTCCAGCTTGCTTGTGGCCTTCTTTGTGTTGGATTTCGTGGTCATTGGCCTTTTATCTTGGAGTTGATTCCCGCGGCGAAATGGAAGTTTTGTAAAAGTGTTGATTTGTCGCCTCGGGGCCCGGAATTCATCATTATCCACCCGCACACTAAAAATCTAGAGGTACAAGTGGAACTAGGTTATTTCTAAGTAAAATGCGTGTAAGACATGCCTAGTCCTTCTCATTTATTTGACTAATTGACGGTCGAAATTGGTCGTAACGACCGTCAACACCGGGTGTGCATGAGTGAGGACAAAGTGCGTAGAAAAGACTAGTGTTGGTCCGTGGGGAAAATCTTGAGGGCCTATTAAGCTGCCAGGGATAAGCGGGCCCGGCTCGGAGTGGCGGGACGTTACGGATGGTATCGTAGCCGACTCTCGCGGTTTCACGGGCGCATGTGTTGCACGTGTGCAGGCATGGTGTGGGCCCGGAGTGGTCACACAGCATGGCACATGCGCTAGCAGATGGACACATGGACGTGGCCAAGAGAGGAAGTTCCTGGCTCGGGGTTGACCGACGAGGACGTCGATCTTCTAAGGGGGTGAGTGTGTAACATCCTGGCCCGGGGCTTAATAGGATTGATAGAATACTCATGTCAACAAGTTGCAACTTCTTTTCCGGAAGATTATCTCTAAAGAACTCTAAGGTTAAGCGTGCTTGGCCTGGAGCAATTTAGGGATGGGTGACCGACGGGGAAGTGATTCCTGGGTGTGCATGAGTGAGGACAAAGTGCGCGAGAAAAGACTAGTTTTGGTCCGTGGGGAAAATCTTGAGGGCCTATTAAGCTGCCAGGGATAAGCGGGTCCGGCTCGGAGTGGCGGGACGTTGCACATAATTCGGTCTTGGACTCCGGTCGAAGATTGTGATTTCAATCGCATCGGGGATGGCGCCCACCCGAACACTATCGAAGATTGGTTCAATGAGCTGAAGAACTCGCTCATTCGTACCGTTTCGAACCGATAGAGGATGTTCCTCTTGATCCGACGGGTGTTCCCTCGAATGTTGCTGCGGCAGCCCTTGCTCTGGACCAGGACGCTCAAGATGCAGCAGGCGCCGCTAGGAAGACGGTGGAAGATGATTTTGAAGATCTTGATGCTGATTTGTTGTCAACTCCTTCGATTCCGAGGAAACAATTGATGACAAATTGGCCGAAAACCCTAAGACCGGGGATACCGGCACTTCCAGCGGTCCTGCCCAGTAGATACTTGTCATAGGGCCAGCTCTCTTTTGTAACCAAACAATTTTATCATCATGCTATTATATTTTGTCTTGTTATCTTTTCCGATGATGGTGAAGTTTTAATATCGTCTCCCTTTCTTTGTGAATACTGGTTTCAAAATATCACCATCTTATACCTTACTAACTAACTTCTTTATCCGAGCAATGATGGTTATTTCAGCTCAAACTAACTATGAACAAATTCTGGTTCTAATCAACACAGATCACAATTCATAGTTGTAGCTTACTTTAACAGGATCATGCGATATAGAAAAAGAACTAGCTTGTAAGGCTTGAGATTTCATAATATCACTGATCGCTCTTAACACAGCAGCCTACCAATCTTTATCAGTATTCATAAAGAAAACATTAACAAATTTCCTTTCCTAAATATACCAGTCTTAAGCTGAAAACAGACCGCTCTCAACATAGCAGTCTATCGACTAAATGACTGGCCCTATTTTTCAGGAATAGCACTATATCACAGATCGCTCTTAACATATCAGCCCCCGACTCGATAAGTTAATTCAAAATTAAAATATCGAGACACAAGAAGCAAACACATTCACATTAGATATTAAAATTAAGTTTACAAGAAGTATTTTTAAGTATAAAAACGACTGAAGCTGTTCAACATTCCAAGAATTTGGAATTTCTTCTTCTTCCAAGGTCATAAGCCTATAAGTCCCCGGTCCGGAGACCGATTTAACCAAAAAAGGTCCCTCCCAGCACCGGTGACAACTTATGCCCATTCTTGTTGTACTCGAATCTTCGAAGAACCAAGTCTCCTACTTGGAATTCCCGCGTACGCACATTGCGATCATGATATCGACGCAACCCCTGGTGATATTTGGCCGCTTGAATTAGAGGTTGGTCCCGTAATTCTTCCGCAGCAATCAACTCAACCTCGACGCTGGTCTTCATATTTCGTTTCATCGTAATATCGTACCCGAGCTGACACCATATTCACTTCCGTAGGTAACATGGCTTCAGACCCATATACCGAGAGAAAAAGGAGACTGCCCCGTAGCTCGACTAACATTAGTGCGTAGTCCCCAAAGCACCCAAGGTAACTCCTTAACCCACTTTCCTGCGTACGGTTTCAAGCAGTAAAAAATTCTAGGTTTAAGACCGGTCAGGATCATTCCATTCACTCGTTCCACTTGCCCATTGCTCGTGGATGTGACACCGACGCATATTGTATCTTAATTCCCAAGCTATCGGGATAATCCTTAAAAAATTCTGAAGTGAATTGAGGCCCATTGTCGGTCATGATACCGTGCGGGACTCCAAAACGCACAAAAATATTCTGTAAGAACTTGATTGCTCGAGCGGTGGTCGTGCTGGTAACGGCTTCAGCTTCAATCCACTTGGAGAACTTATCTACTGCCACAAAAATGTGGCTGAATCCTCCTGGCGCTCTTTTAAAAGGCCCAACAATATCCAACCCCCAAGTAGAAAAATGCCAAGTCATCGGAATTATCCGTAACTCATGAGCCGGAGCATCCGGTCGTCCGCCAAAAAATTGACATCCCCGGCAATTTTTAACTACCTTATGCGCATCGTCCACAGCTGTGGGCCAGTAAAATCCTTGTCCGAACACTTTCCCGACTAGTGTCTTCGAAGAAGCATGATTGCTACAAATTCCCTTATGCACGTCTTCAAGCTACCGAATGCCATCGGAGACCGATACACACTTCATCAAAATATTAACGCCACGCCCGTACAGCTCTCCTTTAGGAATCGGATAACTGCGTGCTCGGATCTCCGCTCTTTGCTTCTCCACCTTATCTTCCGGAGTTTTACTAGATTGTAAATACTCAAGGTAGGGGGTACTCCAATCGAGTCACCGATCATAACGTCAAGTGACCGAGTATCTTCCGGCGAGATTGTTTCCTCGGCCTTGACCACATCCTCGGTCTTGTCCGTTAAGATCGCTTCCTCGGACCGGTCTTTCAAGATCGCTTTCTCACTGGTCCTTCAAGACCGCTTCATCTACTATCTCTGTAATAGTAGCCTTGCGCTTCATCTTTATGGATGGCTTATCCAAGTACTTGAAGGAAAACACCGGGTGGAACCACTTGTCTTGATGACCCCGAGTCCGGCTAACTCATCCACAGCAGAATTGTTTCCGCGCAGTATATGAGAAAATCGAAGACCATCAAATTTGTCTTCAAGCTTCCCGACCTCTTGACGATAGGTGATCATATGATCATCATGAGTGTCCCATACCTTGTTAACCGGATTTATTACTAGCGTCGAATCACCATATACGTCTAATTGCCCGACTCCCAAGGAAACAGCTACTCGGAGTCCATGAAGCAAAGCTTCATATTCTGCAGTATTATTCGAGGCTCCGAAATGCATTTGTAATACATATCCGAGTGGCTCCTTCCGTGGGGTGAGAAGTACGACCCCAGCCCCCACGCCTGAAAGCTGCAAGGACCCATCAAAGAACATATCCCAATACTCCAACGTCTAAATCCCCTGCAGGACTTGTGTCTCCAACCACTCGTTATGAAATCAGCTAAAGCCTGTCCTTTGATAGCTGTCCGCGAAGAAAATGTAATCTCATATTGCCCAAGTTCTATAGCCCACTTGGCAACTTGGTCCACCGACTCTCGGTTTCGCACAATATCCCCAATGGCAAACCCAGTCTTAACTTCAATGGGATGCGCTTGGAAATAATGCTTCAGCTTTCGAGAGGTTATCACAACTGCATATATTAACTTCATGAATCGGAGATATCGCATCCGTGATTCAGTAAGAACTTCACTTACAAAATATACCGGATGTTGTACCAATTGCAGATGCCCCTCTTCCTTCCGATCGACCGCCAAAACCGTGCTCACCACATGGGTTGTTGCGGAAATATATAACTGAATAGTCTCGTCTGGTTCTGGAGGTACCAATACCGGAGGATTGCTAAGGTATCCCTTGAGTTGATCAAGCGTGGCTCGTGCCTCGTCTCGTCCACTCGAACTTATCTTGCTTCTTAAGCAACTTGAAGAACGGAGGTCCACGAACTCCCGGTCTTGAGATGAAACGGCTAAGAGCCGCCATACTACCCGTTAATTTCTGAACATCCTTCAAGCAACTCGTGGGTTTCATGTCGATGATCGTTTGGATTTTTTCCGGGTTAGCTTCAATGCCTCGCCATGACACCAAATAACCCAACAATTTACCGGAACGAACTCCAAACACGCACTTTCCCGGGTTGAGCTTCATGGAAAAATTCCGCAGATTATCGATGGTCTCGCCAGGTCGGAGAGAAGATCCTCGGTTTTCGAGACTTTACCACTATATCGTCAACATAAGCTTCGCGTTCCTTTAAAATTGCGAATCCAAACAACGTTGTATACCATGCTGATATGTAGCTCCGGCATTTTTTAATCCAAATGGCATGGTCGTATGGCAGTATGCTCCAAAGGGGTGATAAACGCGGTCTTTATTTGATCTTCAACTCTCGGCGTTATTTGATGATATCCCGAGTAAGCGTCAAGAAAACAAAGACGCTAGCAGCTAGCGGTCGAATTAACAACTTGGTCAATCCGAGGCAGCGCGAAAGGGTCTTTGGGGCAAGCTTTGTTGAGATCAGTATAATCGACACACATTCTTAATTCTTTAGTATTCTTTTTTGGTACAAGAACTGGATTGGCAAGCCAATCCGGATGATACACCTCCCTAATAAACTTAGCTGCTAATAATCTACTTATTTCCTTCTTGATAGCCTCCTTGCGGTCTTGAGCAAACCTCCGGAGCTTCGTTTGACTAGCTTCGCATCGGGACGCACTAACGGTGCGTGCTCAATCTTCTACCTAGGAACACCCGGCATGTCGAAGGCTGCCATGCAAAGATATCCCTATTTTCCTGGAGGAAAAGAATGAGCGCGCTTTCCTATTTATCCCCCAAGTCAGCCCCAATATGGGTGACCTTGGAGGGGTCCGACTCATCAAGTCTGAATAGTCTTGGAAACTACTGCATCGGCTTTCAATTTCTCCTTTGCGACCTTCTTGACTGGAACTTCATCTTCTAACCTTGCCTGTACTTCTAGAGCTTCGGTCGCTTCTCCGATTTCTCGCCGTTCGTCCTCCGAATTGACTCGAGAGGCCGGTTCGGTGCTATGTACTTCACAAGCATAAGTGGTCTTGATATCGGACCGGAACGATAAGACCCCATTTGGTCCTGGCATCTTCAGACATCAAATACTGGTAATTTGGGATAGCCATAAACTTCGCCGAGCCGGTCTTCCAAGTATCGAGTGGTATGCTTGAGTTAATGTCGGCCACCCGGAAGATAATATTCTCCTTCCTGTCGTTCTCCTTGGTCCCGAAAGTCACCGGCGGAGAAATCTGCCCCAAAGGATAGCTGTTTCGACCGGGTATTATACCATGAAACGGTGAAATGCTGCGATCCAGGTCAGCTATAGAGAGGCCAAGCTCCGGCAGAGTTTTAGCAAAAAGGATATCCAAGCAACTTCCCCCATCAATGAAAGTTCTCTTCAATCGCACCTTCCGAACAATAGGAGCCGAATGAGCGGGTATCTACCAGCTTTCGGTATTACTTCAGGATGATCAGCCCTACCGAACGTGATCGGCACCTCGGACCACCTTAGATATTCAGGGGTAGCGGGAGCAATGGCGTTGACCTCTCCGAGCGCCGCTTCTGCTCGCTTCGACTCGTACGCATCGTGGCCTCCATGGATCATGTTTACCTCCCTCGCTGGTTCCCGAAAACCTTCGTCATCTTCATTATCGTCGCGCTCTTTATCCTAGACTTTGTCGTCTCTCCGGTTCCGGTGTCCGGATCGGGGTGCTACCTTTAAGGCGAATTGAGCGAACGGCCTTAACAGAAGCACTCTTTAGCTTTATGATTCGCATTATGAATCATGCAAGGCCTCCGAAGCGTTTCGAACGAAAGTCGTTCTCTCGGACCTCTCTTAGGAGGTGCCGGCCGATCTCCTCCATGAGACCGGTCGACAGCCTGCAACAAGGTGATCAGCCTTGCGCTTGTTGTTATTCTTGGATCCAGATCGGTTGCCTTGGTCGTGCTTCGGCTCCTTTTCTTTGTTCCCGCGCAAATTGACAACGTTTGATTCACCGACGAGCATAGTCATCTGCTATCTTGAAGCACTCGATGCCGTCATGGTAAGGTTTCGATTACGCCTTCCAATCTTGTGAACTAATGCTTCACTCCGGACGCCGACTTGAAACGCCGCAATTACCTACCGATCAGGAACATTGGGGATTAAGGCCTTCTTGTTGTAGAAATGCTCGATGAAGTCCGTGAGAGTCTCGTTTATTATTCTGTTATTTCATGAACACATCGTCTCCATAATTCATATGTACGGAAACTTGCAAGTGTGCTCATGTAAATTAAGTGCCTTAGATTACTAGGTTAAGTAGTTCATTTATACATGTGATAATGAAGGAGATACTTTAAATAAATTTACTTTTAAGCATATGTCTTCAAGAACCATCTTACGTAACATATTATTTCTGTTATTTGAATGTTTCATTCATGCCTTGACATCATCCATGTTGTTTGCATGTCTTTGCATTTCATCGATAATTGACATTCCGTTATTTAGGAAACTTTGAAGTGCTGGTTGAGGATCTTCGAAGGATATCTCTCTCAATCAAGACCCAAGCACTAGAAGACACTAACTCTGTTGTAGTAGCTCCAGGCAAGCCCCGGTGCATCCTCCCAATTTTAAAGTTTTTATTTTCAGTACAATAATTACTAGATTATCTAGGATGTATTGTGCATTAAGTTTAGCTATTGGCTGAAAATCCACTTGCATTGTCCCCGGATGAATCCTATGTAGACGTTATACTTGGTGCAGTTAGCCTACTAGAATATTTGTTATGCTTCATTCTAGGATCAACGGTACACAAGGTCAATTATTCAATTGTTAGTAGAACAAGTTATTAATCACATGTTTAATTAAATGGAAACCGAACGAGTCTGTTTTTGGAAAGAGCGAAGGAAGGGCCTGGATATGGCTTGTCTCGCAAGGTGGCAGATCATTCGTGTAAACAACTAAAAGTTGAGACGTGGACGGGCCGGTATAGGAAAGGGCAAGCACATGTGCCTTGCGAGGGCATGGTTTGCAAGGTTGTAGCCCCTTCGTGTCGGTTGAGGACCGTACCGTTGTTGGCCCCTTCGGAGAAGTTTTGAACTATACCGAGTACATACTAATTTTATTGGGGACTAGTAAACTGATGTAGCATTGGATGTTGTACTATGGAAGATAACCCTGGTCTTCGGTCGTTGTGCCCGCGCAAGGAGTGGGTAGTAGGCTCGTGACGTTACCGATGAGCTACCGGCCACTTGGAGATCCGGTACCCTTCCCGCTTGAATGACACCTTTGTGAAAGGTTGAGATACGTGTTCTTAAATGATGCGTATGTCGTGTGCTTCGGATTTTTCCTAGATGGTGTAAAATTGATACGTATCACGGTCCCTTGCAGTAATGAGTACCGCTTGTTCACCGAGTTCGCTGAGTCATCGAAGGGCTGTGACACCCCGGTGTCACGAACATCTCAACTAAAAATTCTACAATTACCTAATGACTCTGTAGAGCCCCAATATAAAAATTTTGGTCACATACATGGTGATTTGAATTGCAAATTCAAATAAATTTCTATTGGGTTGAACTACAAGTCAAGCTTTTCCCGTAACAATTGCACATGGCAAAAATATATGTTGTAGAGGAAGTCAAAGAAAAAATCTGGGAACAAGTCCCATGTCCATTGGATCGGTAGAACTCCCTATGAAAATTCGACAAGATTAGATTTTACCTCTTTTTGATGAATTATCAAGATTAAACCAGAGGGCGTTTGGACTCAAACTTTTCGTGCATATCCCTTCCATGTGATGGTCTACCCACTGGTATTTTTGGAGGGATTTATCGGGCACCAGAACTAGTTTATTTAAGCTTCTACTTTTGCTAGAAAGCCACAGATTGGAAAATAGAAAAATCCCTGGAATATGCTGTGGGTCCCACCAGCAACCTTACGTATCTCTCTCTTTTCTTCCTGTTTCTCTCACCGGTCGACCATGGCAGATGTCCGGTGCCACCTGCGCCTATACGTGGCTGTTTTTCTCTGACCCCCCCCCCCACCACCACCCGGCGCACCACAAGCCCGGCCTCACCCCCTGCTCCTTCCCCACTCACTTCTCCCTGCCCTCTCCCTCTCCAAGCGCAGCAGCACAGCAGAGCCGAGCTCACCATTGCCGCACCTCCTGAGCTCGCGCTGCCCGACGTCCTCGCTGCGCCCCAGCTCCAACCAAGCTCACAGACCGATGCGCACGAACCTGCTGAATCTTTAGGACCGAATCTCATCCGAAACCGTCAACCGAGCAGTGAGCAATCGAAGCTTTTCCCCGACGTCACCATTGACGGCACCTCCGACCTCGTCGCCAAATTCGTGAAGCTCGGTGAGCCGTTTTGCTTGAGCTTGGTCTCTAGCGTGCTCATGGACCTCCTGCACCTATCTCACGCATTTCCCCTTTGTTTCCCCCTCCGCACAGGCCAGAAATCATTTTTTTCCAACCACGTTCGCCGGCCACCGTTACCCGCATGGTGAGAAGCTACCTCGGGTCGTTGTCCTCCACGATGAACCCCGTGCCGGTGTTCTCCTTGCTCTGGTGAAGGTACACGGCCAAGAATCACGTCGATCCGTCTATCCGTTCGAGCTCACGCCGCCGCCGAACGTCGCGCGTCCATCGTTGCCCGCGGATGAGCTATCTCCGGTGAGCCTCTGTCCGCGTGGGCCAGCCCGAGGGTTCCTCCAGCTCGTGTGCTGCGCTTTCCCACTTTTTCCTGCCCCTTGAGCCATCCCCGGTCATTTCCCCCGCTGTCTCCGGCCATCAGAGCCACCATGGATGCGACCTGCTGTGGCTAAAGACTATGATGGCAATTTCGTAATTATCTAATTGTGCTCTGAAAATTGAATAAATTTGGAAAAATCATAACTTAAGATTTACACCTCCAAATCGAGTGAGACCACTTTTGTTGGATTCCATACAACAAGTACTATTTATTGGTACTGATAAAACTTATTTTTGCTGCATAATGTTTCCAGAATAATTATAAGTTTGTAAACCCTATTTAATTAATATCTTTTTATCTAGAAATTCAAATGATGCAAACTAAAATGTTTTGTAATCCTCTAGACATGCTCTTTAGTATGGTGCATCATATTCATCACGTCTGTGCATGTGTATCATTGTATGCTTAATTCTTTGTTTAGCATGTTTATTTTCTAATAATTATTTTATGCATCAAATAAATGTAATACCAGAGCCTAAATGTCACTAATAGCATGTAGTCTCACCCTGTATTACCCCATGTCCATATTCTACACTAATGATTTCCTAGGGAATTTTTGTTAGTAGATACCATTGCTTTTGTGTTTAAAGTTAAACCTCTCCACATAAGATGATAAAAACTTTCTTATCATTATGTTATTTCTTGCATATATCATCTCTCTAATACATAGGTACAGAACCCTTGCAAATGTAATCATGTCATTTAAATTCCTTTAATTAGTATGATTAAGTACTTCATTATTACATATGATAAGGAAGGGATACTTTAAAATAAATTTATATTTAAGCATATGTCTTCAAGAACCATCTTACGTAACATATCAATTCTGTTTTTGAATGTATCATTCATACATCGATGTCATCCATATTGTTTGCATGTCTTTGCATTCATCGATATTGACATCTCGTTAATTTAGGAAACGTTGAAGTGCTCGGTTGAGGATCTTCGAAGGATATCTCTCTCAATCAAGACCCGGCACTCGAAGACCCCGACTCTGTTGTACTAGCTCCGGGCAAGCCCCGGTGCATCCTCCCAGTTTTAACGTTTTTATTTTCAGTATCACAATTGCTAGACGGTCTAGAATGTATTGTGCATTAAGTCTAGGTATTTGGCTGAAAATCCACTTGCATTGTCCCCGGATGAATCCTATGTAGATGTTATAATGGTACAGTTAGCCTACTAGAATATTTGCTATGCTTAATTCTAGGATCAACGGTACACAAGGTCAATTACTCAAATGTTAGTAGAACAGGTTGTTAATCACATGCTTAAGTAAATGGAACCGAACGAGTCTGTTTTGGAAAGAGCGAAGGCAAGGGCCTGGATAGGGCTTGTCTCGCAAGGTGGCAGACCGTTCGTGTAAACAACTAAAAGTTGAGACGTGGACGGGCCGAGTAGAGGAAAGGGCAAGCACATGTGCCTTGCGAGGGCATGGTTTGCAAGCTTGTAGCCCCGTCTATGTCGGTTGAGGACCGTATCGTTGTTGGCCCCTTCGGACAAGTTTTGAACTGTACCGAGTACATGCTAGTTTTATTGGGGACTAGTAAGCTTATGTAGCACTCGGATGTTGTACTATGGAAGATAATCCTGGTCTTCGGTCGTTGTGCCCGCGCAAGGAGTGGGTAGTAGGCTCACGACGTTACCGATGAGCTGCTGGCCACTTTGGAGATCCGGTACCCTTCCCGCTTGAATGACACCTTTGTGAAAGGCTGAGATACGTGTTCTTAAAGGATGCGTATGTCGTGTGCTTCGGGTTTTTCCCAGCTGGTGTAAAATTGATACGTGTCACTGTCCCTCGCAGTAATGAGTACCCGCTTGTTCACCGAGTCACATCGTAGAAATAACTTGTTTTAAATTTCTAAATGCTAATGGTACTTGCTCGGTTATTGTTATTGATGAGGTTACTTGATTATTTATGCTACACTTGTATTTATGTTTCTCTTGCATGATCACTGAATTTATTTATCTAAGATTAAACTTGGCAATAATATTGAAAGTAAGGATCCACCGCTTAGTCGCTGTTTTATATCCTGAAAATCAGTACACTCCTCTCGAGCCTTCCATGTCTAGGAGTCGGTTTTGTGAACCATTTGACGGGTCGGTCTTGTTGAGCTTTAGTTGCTCGGGCTTTGTGCCTATGTTGCTTTTCGGGTAATATAGATGATGCATATGAGTTGCCTCGTTGGTGTACTGCCCCGGGACTTGCAGATCCCGGAGGGCTGGTCTTTCCACCGGGTAGCCTAGCCTTGCCGCTGCTTGTGTATGGCTACATGGTTATCCGTATGGGCTCGGATTAATCACCCCCGCATGTATCGTCGAGATGTATATTTGTTAGACGTTAATTATCGCTTCCGCTTCCGCATTTACAAACTTGAACTGGTTTATTTTCCGCTGCATTAAACTCCGATGTAAAACGATGCTAATTTCTCTATGTCATATTTGAACTCCGTCGGTTGTTGTATTATCTTGTGTCCGCTTAAACAAGCACCTCGGGATCTTCGATCCGTGGGTCGGTCTGTCTCATGAGTCCTGTTGGTAAATAATTCATATCTTTCGTTATAGATTTTGAAAATTTTCACATGAGTAACCGTTGGAAAGATATGTTATCCATATACAACTTTCGTATGATGAGGTTCCCGTGATATTGCATGGAAGTTGGCCAAATCTGTCAATGGATCATGACTAGTTTTCTGTCCGGACGGAATGTTCCACGACCAACGCCACATTCATTGGCGCAAGTGCTTGCATCATTGCTAGAATCCCGGCATGAGGACACCGAGCTCCTCCAACATATAGCACACAATGCAAATCGTGCTCGGTGGACGCCATGATGATCAGCCACGGCAAAGCACCTATCGAGATTTCACTTCCACCAAGCCACCGAGCTTGAGTATGCTAAGGAACCTCCGGATGCTGACCACTTCCTTCGTATCTTAGAGTCGAAGTTTGGTTTGCTCAATTGCACTAATGCTCGAAGCCGCTGTTCGCTGCATAGCAGTTGCAAGGGTCCGCCGGTGCTTGGTGGGCAAATTACTTGGCCTCGCTGCTCGAAGGTCATGTTGTTCGATGGGATGAGTTCAAGACCGCTTTCCGTTCTCACTTTTTTCCTACTGGACTTATGGAATACAAGTTGCGCGAATTTAAAGATTTAAAACAAGGAGGGAGGACCATTCTTGAGTACTCCCGGAGTATGCTCCTCATCACACTAACACGGAGGAGAAGAAGCGTACCGCTTTCGGAAGGGGCATGAATCCCGTGCTCAAAGAGAAGTTAACTTGGCGTAGTATTGGTACAATGAATGACCTGATAAATGCTGTCATCATTCAGGAAGATGCTCAGCGTGAAGTGGAAGCCGATGAGCACAAGAGAAAGGCTCCCACGGGTGGTGCACAGGCTGGTCCTCCACCAAAATATCGGTTTGTGTACACTTCGCCCACAGGGCAACGTTTCCAGGCTGCACCACAGCAGCAATTCTATCATCCACCTCAGCAAGGCTATGCTCCACCTTCTCAGCAGCAGCGAGTATGCACAGCCTGCACCCCAGCAGCAGTAGTATGCACCCCGTGCACCTCAGCAGCAGCAAAACCAGAGAGCACGCCCTGCACAGCCTTCCGGATAGTACAACCCACATCCATGTTTCAACCGTGGCTGAAATAGTCATTTTGCTAAGGATTGTACTTGTCCCCGAAGTGAAGCTGGAAGGCAAGCACGTGAGAGAGCTGCAAATCAGCAATGTGGGCAAGCTAATAGGATCGGGCGTGTCAACTACACCAACCTTGAAGACATTCCACAGGGTGAACCTGTCGCATACTTGCCTTATGGGTATACGGATGGTAAAGGAATAGATACGCGGAGACATGGTAAAAAATTAATAAAGATAAAGATGATGAAAATAGTCAACGAGACGGGTCCCCGACCGGTCTAGGGTAGCAGAAGATTCCGTATACCGGTATGGAAACAAGGCGGATATTAAGACCGGCGTACAATGACTTGAGGAGCAAGTTAAGGAGTAATTTGTAGTCCGTTAGGACTCTGAATTAATAAAGAAAGCTAGAGATGGAATTCCCATATATGTAATTCATGTAGTCGAATAGGACTCTACATGTAACCCTAGCTTCCCCGGATATATAAGGCGGAGCAGGGACCCCCGAAAACGGTCCGAGATCTTGCAATTAGCAATCCGCTAAAGGCAATACATAACATACGGGACGTAGAGTATTACTCTCAATTCGAGGGGCCCGAACCTGTCTAAAATCTCGTGTTCCTATGTGTTTCGTGTGTTGCACCATCGAATTCCACACTCGTGAGGGACCGGGTAGTACTAGTGCCGAGTTTAAGACTCGACATTTGGCGCGCCATGTAGGGGTCCCAGCGAGTTCGATGGCCTCTTCGTTCGTCGTCGACTTTGTGCCCGGCTTCAATATCCGCTTCGGGTCCCTCGACTTTGAAGTTGATTCCGCCGGAAAGTTACTTTTGATGAATCCGACTCGTAGCCGGGCCGCAGCCTTCGAAGCGCGATCACCTGCCACGGTTGGCACCTCCGGCTTAGAACTTTGCGGATCCGACGCAGCTTTAGCGCGAACAATCGGACCGCTTGCGTCTCGGACCGACACCCGATCCGTGATGATAAGCCGCCGTCGTAAGCTTGGTAATGATTTCGAGGAAGGGCCTCCAGCCTTCTTCCAAGTGTTCATGACGCGTCCGGTTCTTCGAGAACTCAACCCCGAGGAAGCTGCCGAAGAAGAAGCAAGGATGGCGAGAGACGAATCCGATCGTCGTCGTCGTGAAACGAGAGGAAACGGACGGAGATGAACAACCCCCACAACCTTCAGCCGCGAATCCACGCGCAAACGTTGCTGGTACCAGTGAGGCCGGAGGAAGCGTTCCCGCGACCGCTCCCCCAACCACGGGCCCGTTGCCGGACCGGTCCGGAGACCCGGAAGAAACGTCCACAGGATATAACAGCCCACGTGGATGCCGCAGCGGAAGGCGCCATCGTTCTTTGAGCGAGCTTTGGATTTGAGTTCCATGGAAGTGGAATTAAATGACGCTCGGGTCTTCACGTCGCCGATTCACAACATTGTGGGAGTGAAGCAAATCCTTGAGACAATACCGAAAGAAGTCTTCAATGCAACACTAGGGTTGCAACGCGCTTTAAATTTGGTAGATGCGGCTGCTCTACAAACAAATCAACTCGTTCATGACGGATCGGAATCTTCAAACCGCTCGCGTTCTCGCTCGGAGCGGCCTACAAGAGCCCGGTCCGAAGGAGCTTCCTCCGGTTGAAGGCTTGGGCCTCGACACACCCCGATCGCGGACGCACATGAACGAGCTCCGGACCAAGATTTGCGCGTACCACTCAATGGTAACCGTGACGCTCGTAACGTCCTCATCGACCGCCATGTAGAGAGAACGGTCGAACGTCGGAGACAAGAAGAAGATGAGAGGCGTCGTACCGGTCATGTGGATGATCGTCCGTGGGATCCTGCCCGCCTCGCCCGCACGTGACTAATTCGCCTCGGTGTGGATCGGCCGCTTCGCGCCGCCCCCGGTGGAAATCCTCCGCGCAATGACCAACGAGGACAAGGCAACCGACATGCTCATCGGGATGACCGGCCAAGACGAGATGATCATCGTGATACCGAGAGCGAAGGGGACGAGACAACAGAGACAGAGATGGGGAGCCTCGACGAGACAACAATGATCGCCAAGCGGCGCCTCCGCCTCCGCCTCCGCCTCCTCCTTCGCAGATCGCACAACCGGCCGACAACGACCCTCGGGATGGATCAGGAGATAGGTATCAAGATGACCGATACTACGACTACTCGATGATGATAGAGATCGCAACTACCGGTATTACCCTCGTCGACGATCCCCTTCACCGGTCCGGACCGGTCCGGAAGATGATGAGTACTCCATGATTCCCGCTTTACGCGAGATTTACGCATTTGCAAATACCCCGGGGATTTAAGCCCGGGGCCATTGATAAGTATGATGGTAAAGCACCTCTCGCCGAGTGGCTATGCATGTACACCACCGCCATCCGGTCGGCAGGAGGAGATACGTTTGTGCTAGCTAATTACCTCCCCATGTACATGGAGCAGGCCGGACGCTTGTGGTTGCAATCCCTACGCGAGAAATCTATCTCTTCCTGGGGCGACCTCACCAAAAAGTTCGTAGAGAACTTCCAAGCGACTTGTGAGAAGCCAGGGAATTACTTCGACCTCAACAGTCGAAGCGAAGCCCGACAAAACTCTTACGGACTTCATTAGGCGTTTTTGCAACAAGAAGGCCTTAATCCCCAATGTTCCTGATCAGCAAGTAATTGCGGCGTTTCAAGTCGGCGTCCGAAGTGAAGCATTAGTTCACAAGATTGGAAGGCGAAATCGGAACCTTACCATGACGGCGTCGAGTGCTTCAAAATAGCAGATGATTATGCTCGTCGGTGAATCAAACATGGTCAATTTGCGCGGGAACAAAGGGAAGGAACCGAAGCATGACCAGGGCAACCGATCCGGATCCAAGAACAACAATAAGCGCAAGGCGGATTACCTTGTTGCGAGATGTCGACCGGCCTCATGGAGGAGATCGGCAAGCACCTCCTAAGAGAGGTCCAAGAGAACGATTATCGTTCGAAACACTTCTAGAGGGCCCTTGCATGATTCATAATGGGAATCATAAAGCCAAGGAGTGCTTCCTGTTAAGGCCGTTCGCTCGGCTCGCCTTAAAGGTTGCGCCCGATCCGCTCATCGAACCGGAGAGACAACAAGGGCAAGGATAAAGAGCACGATGACAATGGGGATGACGAAGGATTTCAAGAACCGGCTCGAGAGGTGAACATGATCTATGGAGGCCCGGACGCTTACGAGTCAAAGCGAAAGCAAAATTTGGCGTTTTGAGAGGTTAATGCCGTCACTCCCGCCACGCCCAAATACCTACGGTGGTCCGAGGTGCCCATTACCTTCAGCAAGGCTGATCATCCCGAGGTATTGCCGAAAGCTAGTAAATATCCACTTATCCCGGCCCCCATAGTTCACAAGGTGCGACCGAAGAGGACTTTCATTGATGGAGGAAGTTGCCCGGATATCTTGTTCGCCAAAACTCTGCCGCAGCTTGGCCTTTCCGTAGCTGATTTGGAGCGTAGTGTTTCACCGTTTCATGGTACAATACCCAGGCGGAACCGCTGACGTCAAAAGTCGCCAACACACCGTTGTCCGGAGAGTCCACCGAAACCCCGGCCGACGCAGGGCCCCGTGCTCCCAACGGACCGGCTCAGCTCGCCGATTCTCGTGTGCGCTGGTGCGTGCGCGATGGTTTTCCCGCAAACCAACAAAGACAATAAAAAGTGTAAAATTCCGGGTCATCGGCCCGTATAGGCCGATGTGCAGCCGTGGCCGATTCTCGGCGTAAGATATACAAAATCGGCCATTGATCGGGAGCAGCACGGCCCATCCATTTTATGTATTAAATGCCAGGCAAGCGAACCGTGATACAAACGATACGAAATCGGCCGATGCTATAACATGCGATCGGTGGCTAGCAGCCGATTTCGTCGGTGAGCAATCAAATCATTAAGACCTTGCAGGGATGCATTATCGAATAAAATATAAACAAGGTAATTATTAATGGGATGTAATTAATTTGATAGTAAAAGGATGGTTCAATCATCAATCGAAGCAATGAATCGGCCGATCGGGCATCCGCCGATTCTCGCCATTGATTATAACAGATGAGTTATTAGATCTATCTAGATGGATAATGATGATCAATGAAATCATACTAATAACTCAGGTTCAAAGCAGCTTTAACAGATTTGACACTAGTTGAACATAAAACAGCTAATGAACGTGATAAACAATCGGCTAAACACTCCGAAAGAACAAGTAAGACAAATACAACCACACAGATCCCGAATCGACCGGTCGCTCCAACAGACAAGTCAACCGATGGCACGTGATCGGACCAGGTCTAACGGCCGCGCACGCTCGGCCGATTCAGGACAAGCACAATCATAAACGTCTTAACTATGAAAGTAGATCTACACCCTAGCCAATCGGCTGCATGCGCCTAGGACAAGTCAACTATCGCAAAGGCAAATACAGGACACGTCAACCGAATCCGCACAATCGAATCGGCCAAGATGTAAAAGAATTCTCATAGCGGCTACCGTGACTCGGACGACCGGATCCGAGCCAATCGGCGTTGCGAGCAAAGGCCGGGACGGGGAGGCAGGACAAGTCAAACTACCTCCACCACGAGCCCGGACCAGTGTCGACTTGACTCATCCCGACCGATACTCACTACGACGATCAAGAACAGATCCGGTCGCCGGATAACTAGCAATTAAGCCATCTAATTACGAACAATGCGCCGAGAACTAGACAACATAATTACCTTATCAAGCCAACGTGTTGTCGACCGGAGCCCCGAAGATTCCCGCGCGAAAACAGAAAGACTTGACAGAAAATTAGGGTTTGGCGATGCGCCGAAAGTTGTATTTGGATGTGAATCGAGTTTACAGGTTACACCCGAGTACATATTTATATCCGGCACAAAGAATCCTACTCGGATCCTCTTCGGGCCGATTTCCTAACCGACTAGGATCTTTTTCCAAAATTAAACTATTATTTCTAATTTTACAACGTGGGCCAGGCCCATCAATATCATGCTCTTCCGTTAGCATCCGTGCACAATTCTCGGGAGGGACGCGCCTCTTTACTCCTCCATGCGGCCGTCGGCCTTCGGCCCACCGGCCCTCCTTTGACCTATAGTCGCCGACAATGGGTTCCTTGGTCAAAAACCGGCGTCAACACATGTCCCCCGATCCGGGGTATGCTATGCATGCGTCGGACCGATCCGTTCTCTTTTATCGCGCCGGTTTTATCGCCCGTCACTCCTCCATAAAACCCGGGGCCACCCCCGGTCATTTCCCATCTGCTTCCTCTCCTTGGCCTTCATCTTCCTCTCGTCCAGCCGACCTTTTCCTCCTCGAGCCTTTTCAACTTCTCATCGCGCCGTCGCCGTCTTTCTTCTCCGGCGACCATGAACCCCGTTGTTGCTGCTGCTGCGGCCGCCGCCGCCGGCCGCTTCGTCGCCACCACCAACGCCGTTCCGGAGGTAATGTACATTCGGGCATCCCTCTTTTCTACCTTTGCAATTTTTCTTCGCGTTCTTGTTCTTGTTCATTTTCACAATTTATCTTCTTGCCCGTTCCGCTTCTCATTTTAGCCCTATTTCTTGTTTTTAGGAGATCCGGAACCAAGTCGTTATTCCGTCCAACATCCCGACTCATTTCTTCTTGGGTCCTATGGGCGATCCCGACCCCACGGATCTCATCCGTGCCGAAACGGATCGGGTTCCGTTTCGGCAACAGTCCCCGCTATCGGCCGAATGGGCCAACAGCTTCCGGTCATGGCCGACCCCCGTCGCAGGATGGCGTGATTGGTATAAACGGGTGTCGGCCGTCTATTTGCAAGGTTGGGCCAACATCGGCATCGCCCATGCCATCAAGCCGTCTCTCGGCCGATCACCGGAAGAATGAACCGTTGCCGGCTACCGCTTGCTACTTCGGTCGACGCCCCGAATCGCTTCATGTTCGGCCACGGCCCGGCTACCATGACCTTATTGGATAGAGTCATGTTGGCCGATCCGAACATCACGGCGGAGGCCACTCCGTACGCTGTCCGCATTAAGTCCTCCCACCGGATCAACCCTAAAGACACCAGGGGCTGGAAGGGATATATTCGGACTTACAACAAGGGGCACGGCACGGTCGATCGCCGCGAACATGTCGCCTTCCTCAACATGTGGCTCGACCATTTCTTCTTTTGTGGGGTCAGCGTGAGCCCCACAAACAATTTTCTGCCGATGGCCGATGTATCGGCCGACAGCCATGCCCTTCCCATGGGCAAGTATCTTCCGGGGTCGGCGTACCTCCTTCTTCACCAGGTTTCAGTGGAGCTGCGCGCCGGCCGATCATCAAAAACCTAGGTGGCCCTTGGTGGTTTATTCAAATGTGGTTGACCCTCCATACCACCAAGGCCATCAATCTGGATCTCGGCGTGCTCCGCTTCCCCGGCGACTACGCCGAATCGGCCGTGCCTAGATTCAGCCGGTGCATCTCTTTCGGGGAGGCGTTATCCATGGCACCAGGGGCGGCCATGTCGACAAGAACCTCGGCGTATTGGTTCGCCGCCTTCTACAAGGGCCTCAACGATGAAAGTACGGACTGGTACCCGTACATTGATTTCTTCGAGAGGGAGTACGACACCCCCTTTTGATCGACCCAACTTTCCCGACGGCCGACGAGGAAGCAATCAAAATCTTCACCACCTGCCTCCGCCCTCGTCTCATCGCCGACGGGACTCATCGCCGGGAGCAAGGCCTTCTGCTCCTATGAGTTCTACCACCCGTCGATATCGGCCCGTCAACTCGGCTTCGCCGCTTGCTCCCCGACCTCTTCTATGTGGGGCGGATAAAGGTGCGGGCTGCCGTCGACAATGCCATTCGGTGGAACCGGCTCATCGGTCGTACCGCCGATATCGTCACCGGTGACTTGGCCGGATTTTCCCGGCGCCCGGAGTACCCGCCTTTTTGATCGTTGGTGGGGTGAGTGGAACCGGCACCTTCGCAGCCGGAACACCGCTTCCTTCTTCTCCGGCCTAGTCCCGGAAGAACCTTTCGCCGAGGTACGTGTAGCTGATTTATTTTTGTAAGGCCGATTTTGTAAATGAAATCGGCCACTCCAAATGCTCATCCTTGTATCTTCTCTTTCGCCGGACTCGGAGGAGCCGCCGACCCAGAGCATCGGTGGCCGGCCGATTGCATATTTATTGCCGAGCCCAATCGTTCCAAATATCGGCTTCACCGACCGCACTCCCGCTCAAGCATTTGCGGCGATGAGTCGAGGGCGCCAGCTGTCCGCAAGGCCAAAACCAAAACGGCCGCCCCTCAAAAGAGGAAGGCTAATGTGCCGCCTGCAGTGGTCGACTCAGGCCCCGAAGCGATACCGCGCGCCGCTAAAGCAGCCTCGTGCGCTCGTCCGACCCGGATTACTACAGCGAACCGTCTCCGCTGCGTCAGAGTTGTTATTGCATGATCGCCGATTCCTTTTCACTTAACATGCCATCTAATTATGAGTTTTTAGCAGGAATCGGCGGTCCCTTCTCCTCGAGCTCGGACGCCAACGCTCGATAGGCCGATCCGCCCGCCGACTCCTCCACGGGCCAAGACGCCGACGCCCGAAAGGCCGACTCAAACAACTCCGGAGCTCGCAGTCGTACCAAGCCGAGGCCGATCCAAATCCTACGGAGAGCCCAACTCACTCGGATCGGCCTGCGTCTCCCGAGGCCGCCGTCGAAGCCGAACAAGCCGGCCATGTGTCGCCCACGGCTCCTCCCAAAGGCACCGCTGCCGACGAAGAATCGGCCGGCCAGGAGCCGCCCGCGGCTTCTCCTCGAAGGTAATGCTGCCGATGAGCCGGTCGGCGAGCGTCGCTCGATGCCGCCTCCGAGGATGTCGCCGGTGAAGGTGGATCGGCCGGCCGAGAGCTGCTTGGAACACACGAACCCGTGGGTTCAATGGCACGGCCGATGGACGTCCGGCCGCTTCGCGTCGACGCTTCGCAGGTCCGTCCTTTGCTTGATGCTCGGATTTATCCGGCCGATCATATCCATGGCCCAGCCTCCGAACGGCCAAGGTTTAATCACCGGATTCATGGCCGACGCAGGTGCCCTCTCGTATAGGCCCGAATTTCTGGCAATCTTGGCAACTTTTATAATATTTGAAACAATCGGTCAACATTGTCGGCCAGTAATAACCAGCTCGCCTTAGCAGCCATTTCATTTTATGGGCCGATTGATGCGTTCCGCAAATCCCATGATGTACTTCGCTCATTACCACTTTGGCTTCGGTGTCATTAATACATTTGAGAAGCACCCCATCAATTGTCTTGAAAAATAATTGATCATCCAACGAACATATTTCAAGGCTTTATATCTTATCTTCTTATCCGTAGGTTGGGATGGATTGCTTAAAAATTTCGAATTTCCGTGCGCCAATCGGCCTCTTCAATATCGGCTATTTCCAAGCTGTTTTCGGCGAACCGATATCCGGATGCTAGTTGAGCCAAGTTATTTGCTTCGAAGTTCTGCTCTCTTGGTATATGACCGATTTTAACACACTTGAATCTTTTCATTAACTTCCGGCACTTTCTATGATATTGCAACAATATTTCATCTTTACACTCATACTCATCGGCCAGCTGACTCACGACCAACAAGGAATCGCCGAAAATTTCCACAAAATCAGCCCCGGCATCGATGAGTAGTTCCAGTCCTTTTAATATCGCCTCATATTCGACTTGGTTGTTGGTGTGCGCCTCTACCGTAATAGAATATCCACGTATTGCCCCCGAGGCGACACAACAACCAAGCCGATTCCACTTCCTTGCTTGCAAATTGACCCATCGAAGAACACCGTCCATGGCACCGGTTCAACGTATTTGGCCGAGTGTTCACCGTGTTGCACTATTAAATCGGCCAATACTTGTGCTTTTACTGCTTTGGCCGATTCATAGCCTAGATCAAACTCCGCAATAGCCAACATCCATTTGCCCAACCGGCCTTTGGGGACCGGGGCCGATAGCATATATTTTACGACATCGGCCCGGCAAATCACAAGTACACTCCTCGGCTAACGAGATAATGCCTTAGTTTTGTGCATGAAAAATACGGACAGAGACATAACCTTTCCACCTCCGGATACCGTGTTTCTGCATCAATTAATTTGCGGCCGAGATAAAATATGACCCGCTCTTTTCCCTCCCGTTCTTGAGTCAATGCAGAGCCGATGCACCTATCATCCGCCGATAAATATAACTTAAAGGGTGTGCCCGACTTTGGCGGAACCATCACCGGCGGGGACACCAAATATTTCTTGATATCTTCTAAAGCCCTTTGATGGATCGGCTCCCACCGAAATTCTTGATCGGCCTTGAGTTTTAACAATGGCGTAAATACGTCAAGTCGACCGGACAAGTTTGAGATAAATCGCCTAATGAAATTAATCTTGCCGATCGTGGACTCGGAGCTTTGTCTTGTTCGTCGGCGGTTCCAGCTGTCCGATAGAATCAATACTCTTGGAGCCGATTTCAATTCCCTTCTCATGTACAATAAACCCCAGAAATTGTCCAGCTGAGACACCAAAAGCACACTTGAGCGGGTTCATCTTCGATCCGTATTGCCTTGTCCTCTTCAACACTTCTCCGAGATCAGCCACATGACTTTCGGCCGATTTTGATTTCACCATAACATCATCAATATAAATTTCCACCAATCGGCCGATCAAATCGTGATATATAAAATTCATGGCTCTCCGATATGTAGCACCAGCATTTTTTAATCCGAAGGTCATGACAACCCACTCATATAGTCCCAACGCTCCGGGCATCCGAACGCTGTCTTCGGTATATCTTCTTCGGCCATAAAAATCTGATTGTACCCAGCATTTCCATCCATAAAGCTCAAAATTTTGTTGCCGGCGGCTGCATCAACTAACAAATCGGCGTTTGGCATTGGATACTCATCTTTCGGAGTCGCCTTATTCAAATTTCTGAAGTCAATGCGGACCCGCATCTTTCCATTTTTCTTTTCCACCGGCACAATACCGGAAACCCACTCCGCATATCGGCATGGCCTAATGAAGCCAGCTTCATATAATCTGATAATCTCTTCTTTAACGGCTTCATAATACCTAGGGTCAATTTTCCGAGCCCCCTGCTTATATGCCCGATATCCAGGTTTGGTGGGCAGCCGATGTTCAACGATCGATCGGTCGAGTCCAGGCATCTCGCTATAATCCCAAGCAAAACAATCTTTAAATTCTTCCAATAAGGCCACTAATTCATCTCTTACTTCTTTACACAATTTCTTGCTAATATATGTCGGCCGAGGCTTGTCTCCATCCCCTATATCTACCTCTTCTAACTCGTCGGTCGACACAAAACCGTGACCTAATTTCCCGTCCTCCGGTTCGTTAATCGGCCGACTCACCAAATCCTCGGTGCGTGTATCGATCGGCCGATTGTCCGTCAATTCTCCCGTGGGGCCCATCGGAGCAGCCGGGGGTACCGACCCCCGGTCACAATAACTCCGTCGTTGGTGATGTTTATGGCCTCCGCATCCCAATATGTGCCCGAGAAACAAGGCAGGCTCTCCGGACCGGCAAACTCGAAATCGGCGGTTGCGATGGTTACGGACTTATCGGCCCGCACGATTTCGACCTTGTTGCCGACCCATTGAATCAAGCACCGGTGCATGGTTGATGGGATGCAACAGCTTGGCATGAATCCAGTCTCTCCCCAACAAAGTTGTGTATGCACCTTTCCCGTCGATGATGAAAAATGTAGTGGGTATGGTTTTGCTGCCCACGGTGATCTCCATTATTGCGGCCCCACGCACATCTTGGCTTCTCCCGCTGTAATCCTTGAGCGTCGGATTAGCCCTCATCATTTCTTCCGGCGTCTTCCCGAGCTTGCGGTATGTAGTAATCGGCATGACATTGACCGCTGCTCCTCCGTCGACCAACATTTTCTTCATCGGCGACCCATTAACGTAGCCGCTAATGTACAATGCCTTGAGATGCAAATGATCGTAGTCGATCGGCTTATCAAATACCGCTGATTCCGGCGTCCACGGAATCTCCGAAGTCTCCCCAACTGGTTCTTCTTCGACCGAATTTTCATCGGCCGATCCGACAATCCTGGGCATCGGGGATATCATATTCACCGCGGCTTCAGCCCGGACCACCTGAGACTCGTACTTTCGGCCTCCATTCCTTCTTGGGCTTGGACTCATCATCTTGGTCATCTCCGTAATACCGTCCACCCTTGATTTCTCGACGGCGCATCCTTTGGAGCCTCCTCTTCCGGGTTTTGCTTGAGCAAACCACCGGGCACCACTGTTCTTCGTTCTCGGTTTGATCGCCTCTCGAATCTTCATGGTATTGGTGATCAAACTCTTCTTCATCGTTGATTGGCCCCAGCCGATCGTGAACGGAGTTTCTCTTTGACACTACGTATCTCCGTTCATCATAGCTGTGATCATAGCCGATCGCTCTTCCGGGGGCCGATTGTTGTGATTCGTAGTTGCGACTAATCGACCGTCCCTGGTAACTTGATGACCCGCCATCACGATACTCTTTTCGGCCAATGCACTCGGGCAGTTCTCAATAGATGGAAGCTTCATGTTTTGGTCCCAAGCAGATCGAAAGAAAGGACAAGCCCGGTGTGGGTCAAAATCTTCTTGGCGGATCACGCCTTGTCCATACTCGCCGACTTCGGCCGATAGATTCTTGTTCACGTGCCACCCGAGCTCTTTCTTCCCTCTCTCTCTTCCTCTCATATCGGCGTATGAAACCAGCCGATCCACCACCGATGGTATTGACGTACATCGTATTAGCCGGGAAAGGGTGCCCATCAACTTTCATCTTCTTCTTTACATCGGCCGCTCGCAATACCCCACTCGTCAACCGCCCTCTCGGATTTCATCTCTCATGGCATAACAATCAACGGTGTTATGATGCGAATTTCCATGCCACTTGCACCACTTACCCATTTTCTTCAATTCTTCCGGCGTAGGAATTTTGTGATGAGGGGAAAGCTGGATTTTCTTTTCCCGCAGCAGCTGATCAAATATTTCGTCGGCCTTAGATAAATCAAAATCATATTTTTTCTCCTTGGGATTGACATGCGGAGAAAATATCGGCCGTCTGTTATTAGTCCACTCAACCGCATTAAGTCCCTCTTCATCATCCTCACTCGTCGAAATCAGCATAAGCTATCCGATACCGCCGATTCCTGGTGAGCTGGAGATTCTCTTCCTGGCCGATCGCCTGCGGGTCAGCTGTGCCAGCCCATCAAACTCATGTGGGGTAAACTTTTCTTTGATGTTGGAGAATAGCCCCGCATAAGCGATTTCGGCCAACCGTTGCTCTGTCGAGTTCGGGTTGTAGCATCGTCCCCTCGAGTCCCGAACCTCTCGTATATAATCGGCCACCGATTCCCCGGTTTTCGTTTCATCGCCATTAAATCGGACAAACTAAGCTCGGTAATGCCCGTGAAGAAGTACGAGTGAAACCTTTTCTCCGGATCGGTCCAACTCGAATAGAACCGAGGCGACAGCGAAGCAAACCATGAAAAGGCCGATCCGGACAATGACAGTGGGAATAGCCGAACCCGCAAAGCCTCCCGAGTAGACGCCTCACCAAGCTGTGCGTCATATCGGCCGATGTGCTCCATAGTTGATGTGTTATCTTGCCCGGAAAACTTGGAAAACTCGGGAATTTTATACTTATTGGGTAAAGCCACGGAATCCATCCGATCGGGGTAAGGTCGCCGATACAATGCACTCTTCTCCTTAGGCTTCAAATCGAACCGATCTTTCATCATATCGGCGATCTTAGCCATGAGGCTACTCATATCATTGGGTTCAGCGAGTTGCTGATCCGGTCCCCGTCATATAAGCTGTGTTGGGCTGTCCCCCGATCGGGTGTATCAACCGGCCGTTTCCGAAATCCCGGTGCCGATGGCGGGAACGAGTGTACGCGGAGCGACTCCATAATTCATGGCCGATTGGATCGGTCGTCCGATCATGAATCCCTGTCCCCCGGCCGATGCGGTTGGTCGTGGAATACCGAGATATCGGCCGTACTATAGTGGGTGAGTTCTCAATTCTACTCGGGCCGGTATTTGGTACGTAGAAGAAATTGGGTTGCTTGTGCCATCTGCGGGGCCGCTGCCACATTGGTTGCTGCCCCTAACTCGAAGTCGGCTGTTGTACATCTTGTTTGTCGCCCTCTTCCGTTATCGACTTCTTGGGGCCACTGTCATCCTCTTTGCCTGGCTGGGTTGTACTTGGTACTTGCATTCGCATTGTCCTTGCCATGCCATAGGTGAGGTGGCATGCCGTACGAGGGCTGAAACCCTGCCGGCGGTGTGGTATTCCGGAGGCCGGTCCCCTGAATCGGCCGTACAGGAGCGCCAAAAGGCTGAGTGTATGCAGGTCCAGAATATCCTTCAATGAACGATCTGCCATCAACTGTGTCCTTGATCAAATTCCCGATGGTGTTGGTCAACACGCCCGATTGATTGATTAGGGCCCGATGAACGGACGAGTTGACCATATCACCGAGTTGGTTGGCATCCGGCAGTCTCGGGCTTTGATTTGGTCTAGTTCTTCCGGATGCGAGAATCCGAGGGATGTCTCCTTTTGTGGCCACTCGCCACGTGTCACTTTCGGGGCTTGAAAGTACTTTTTCATTGCTTCGGCCAGGTATTCCTGGTACTGCAGCTTTTGTTCTGTCGTCATCTTTCCCCGGGCCGAAACCTCGTTGTCATCGGAAACTTCTCCATGCCCTTTGCCATCCGTCCCGAGAGGAACTGGAACAAAAATCGGCCGATTTTCAGCGTCAACCATTGGTGTTCCGTCCTCCCCGACAGCCTGCATGTACGACATCTTGATCTTGGTTGCTTCTGTCCCACTGGGCGTGCCAAAAAGTGTGTTGACGTCAAAAGTCGCCAACACACCGTTGTCCGGAGAGTCCACCGAAACCCCGGCGACGCAGGGCCCCGTGCTCCCAACGGACCGGCTCAGCTCGCCGATTCTCGTGTGCGCTGGTGCGTGCCGGATGGTTTTCCTGCAAACCAACAAAGACAATAAAAAGTGTAAAATTCCGGGTCATCGGCCCGGATAGGCCGATGTGCGGCCGTGGCCGATTCTGGCGTAAGATATACAAAATCGGCCATTGACTGGGAGCAGCACGGCCCATCCATTTTATGTATTAAATGCCGGGCAAGCGAACTGTGATACAAACGATACGAAATCGGCCGATGCTATAACATGCGATCGGTGGCTAGCAGCCGATTTCGTCGGTGAGCAATCAAATCATTAAGACCTTGCAGGGATGCATTATCGAATAAAATATAAACAAGGTAATTATTAATGGGATGTAATTAATTTGATAGTAAAAGGATGGTTCAATCATCAATCGGAGCGATAAATCGGCCGATCGGGCATCCGGCCGATTCTGCCATTGATTATAACGATGAGTTATTAGATCTATCTAGATGGATAATGATGATCAATGAAATCATACTAATAACTCAGGTTCAAAGCAGCTTTAACAGATTTGACACTAGTTGAACATAAAACAGCTAATGAACGTGATAAACAATCGGCTAAACACTCCGAAAGAACGAGTAAGACAAATACAACCACACGGATCCCGAATCGACCGGTCGCTCCAACGGGACAAGTCAAGCGATGGCACGCGATCGGACCAGGTCTAACGGCCGCGCACGCTCGGCCGATTCAGGACAAGCACAATCATAAACGCCTTAACTATGAAAGTAGATCTACACCCTAGCCAATCGGCTGCATGCGCCTAGGACAAGTCAACTATCGCAAAGGCAAACACGGGACACGTCAACCGAATCCGCACGATCGAATCGGCCAAGATGTAAAAGAATTCTCATAGCGGCTATCGTGACTCGGACGACCGGATCCGAGCCAATCGGCGTTGCGAGCAAAGGCTGGGACGGGGAGGCGGGACAAGTCAAACTACCTCCACCACGAGCCCGGACCGGGTCGACTTGACTCATCCCGGCCGATACTCACTACGACGATCAAGAACAGATCCGGTCGCCGGATAACTAGCAATTAAGCCATCTAATTACGAACAATGCGCCGAGAACTAGACAACATAATTACCTTATCAAGCCAACGTGTTGTCGACCGGAGCCCCGAAGATTCCCGCGAAAACGAGTAAAGACTTGACAGAAAATTAGGGTTTGGCGATGCGCCGAAAGTTGTATTTGGATGTGAATCGAGTTTACAGGTTACACCCGAGTACATATTTATATCCGGCACAAAGAATCCTACTCGGATCCTCTTCGGGCCGATTTCCTAACCGACTAGGATCTTTTTCCAAAATTAAACTATTATTTCTAATTTTACAACGTGGGCCGGGCCCATCAATATCATGCTCTTACGTTAGCATCCGTGCACGATTCCCGGGAGGGACGCGCCTCTTTACTCGTCCATGCGGCCGTCGGCCTTCGGCCCACCGGCCCTCCTTTGACCTATAGTCGCCGACAATGGGTTCCTTGGTCAAAAACCGGCGTCAACGAGGAACAGCTATCCTTTGGGGCAGATCTCTCTGCCGGTGACTTTTGGGACAAAGGAGAACTACAGGAGGGAGAATATTATCTTCCAGGTGGCCGACATTGATTAAGCGTCGCATGATACGCTTAATCAATGTTTATGGCCATCCCGAATTACCAGTACTTGATGTCTGAAGATGCCAGGACCAAATGGGGTCTTGTCGTTCGGGGTGATATCAAGACCGCTTATGCTTGTAAAGTACATAGCACTAAGTAGGCCTCTCGGGCCAATTCGGAGGATGAACGTCGCGAAATCGGAGAAGCAGTCGAGGCTCTAGTAGTACAGGCAAGGCTGGAGGATGAAGTTCCGATCAAGAAGGTCGCAAAGGAGAAATTGAAAGCCGATGCGGTAGTTTCCAAGAATATTCAGCTTGATGAGTAAGACCCGTCCAAGGTCACTCATATTGGGGATGACTTGGGGGATAAATAGGAAAGCGCGCTCATTCTTTTCCTCCAGGAAAATAGGGATATCTTTGCATGGCAGCCTTCGACATGCCGGGTGTTCCTAGGGAGAAGATTGAGCACGCACCGTTGGTTGAGCATGCAATATCACGGGAACCTCATCATACGAAAGCTGTATATGGATAACATATCTTTCCAACGGTTACTCATGTGAAAATTTTCAAACTCTATAACGAAAGATATGAATTATTTACCACAGGGCAACGTTTCCGGGCTGCACCACAGCAGCAATTCTATCATCCACCTCAGCAAGGCTATGCTCCACCTTCTCAGCAGCAGCAGTATGCACAGCCTGCACCCCAGCAGTAGTAGTATGCACCCCGTGCACCTCACCAGCAGCAAAACCAGAGAGCACGCTCTGCACAGCCTTCTGAATAGTACAACCCACATCCATGTTTCAACCGTGGCCGAAATAGTCATTTTGCTAAGGATTGTACTTATCTCCGAAGTGAAGCTGGAAGGCAAGCACGTGAGAGAGCTGCAAATTAGCAGCGTGGGCAAGCTAATAGGACTGGGCGTGTCAACTACACCAACCTTGAAGACATTCCACAGGATGAACCAGCTTCTTGCGGGTACGTTCTTGCTAAATCAATGCCCAATTGTCATTTTATTTGATTCTGGAGCATCCCATAATTTTGTTAGCATGTCTTGCATACAAACTCATAAGTTGCTCACCCACACCTGTAAGCACACCATATGTTATCCAATCTCCTGGAGGGAAAATTGTTGCTAATCATGTTTTGAGTAGAGCACCCTTAGAATTGAACCAAAAAATTTATCCCACCACCTTTAGGGTTAATTGCCAAAATAGCACTCCTAAGGAGTGGCTACTCCAGAATAGCAATTCTAAGGAATGACTCTCCAAAATACCACCTTTGACAGCAGTTTTCACAACACACATAGCATTGCCTGTTTCTTTTTTATTTTCCACCCAAAATTAATTTGAAAAGGACGGTTTTGCCCCTTCCTCTACTAAAATTGATCGACTCGTGTTTTTGTTTCTCAACCAATTCGGCGGAGCGGTGGCTCGAACATGCTAGGTTTTGGTTGGACAACGGGTGCTAGTGGTGCGCGCTGCGTGGCAAACGGACGCATGAAGCGGGTGAGCAGATCGGGGCGCGCGTGGCTGGCGGGCATGGTTGGCTGTGGTGCACCGGTGCTTGCGATGGATTCCACGGCTCCCAAGCAACTAGGAGGCAGGGGCAAAACCGTCCTTTTCGAATTGGTTTTGGGGTGGAAAATAAAAAGAAATAGGTGTGTTGTGAAACCGGAGTCAATGGTGTTATTTTGGAGAGTCACTCTTTAGGAGTGCTATTCCGGAGTAGCCACTCCTTACAAGTGCTATTTTGGTAATTAACCCCCACCTTTATCATGCTAGAATAGAAAGGAATAGATTTTATTTTGGGCATGAAATGGATGACAATTCTGTCGAGTCTTAAACTCGGCACTAGTACTACCCGGTCCCTCACGAGCGTGGAATTCGATGGTGCAACACACGAACACACAGGAACACGCGATTTTAGACAGGTTCAGGCCCCTCGAATCGAGAGTAATACCCTACGTCCTGTATGTTATGTATTGCCTTTAGCGATTTGCTAATTGCGAAGTCTCGGATCCTATTCGGGGGTCCCTGCTCCGCCTTATATGTCCGGGGAGCCGGGGTTACAATCGTAGTCCTAGCCGATTACATGAATTACATATATGGGATTCTATCTCTTTCTTTCTTTATTGATCCGAGTCCTAATCAGACTACAAATTGTTCTATAACTTGCTTCTCACGTCATTGTATACCGGTCTTAGTATCCGCCTTGTTTCCATACCGGTCTACAGGTTCTTCTATTATCCCAGATCGGTCTTCGACCGATCCGTTGCCTATCGCCTTTATCTCGTATCTTCTCCGATTTGCTACCATGTCTTTGCGTATCCATTTCTTCATCATCTCGTATACCCATAAGGCAAGTATACGACAGCAGCCCCTGAGTAATTTTTGATTTAACCTTGAATGAAACTAACCAGTCTTCTAACTCGTTGGTCTTTATTCATAGTAAAATTAAAAAGAACTCCAATCTGCTGCAAACTCGTTCTTTTTCTTCATAAGTGCTTTAATAAGAAGCCCGAAAAAATTTCATTTTTTTCACCTTTTATATCACCTAATTAGGTAATCATAGCTTATCTTTCTCACGATGCGCCGGCTAGGCGCACCCAATTGGGTATAGCCCTCGACTCTTGGATCATTTGAACTCCTTTCAAATAATGCAAGAGTCTACTAGCTGATTCTTCGTTATTTCCTTCAATATCCAATTGCTATAGATTGCTTCTTTCAAATTCTATCATTTTCCATCTCCCGAAATTTTTGCAGACCGCTCTTGAATACGGTGCACCGGTCAGGTGCACCTAATTAGGTATAGCCCCGAGTCTTGTATCATTTGAGGATCACAAATAATGCAAGAGTCTTTCTTGAGAGACTACGCTTGGTTATTTTCCACTAAATCACATCCCTCTCAGCAATTTTTGCTAAGAACATATTTTCCGGACCGGTCATACCGGCTATAATTTCTTATCCTCTCGTATGTTTTTACCAATTTCACATAACGGACCGCCTAAATCAGTCCGGACTTATAATTCACTTATCAAAATTTCACTAAAAAACCATAATTCTGGTTGATCGGACCAGTCTATCCCTTATATTCTCACAACGACTCGAGTCTCCAAAGCCTATAATCAGCCGGATGATTAACACCCATAGCCTAAGGCATCCATTATCACCGAGTGATGTAAAATCTAACTCTTTCATACTGCTGAATCACAAAATTCAGCACGGCTTTAACTTTTATCCGAAAATTTCCATTTTTAAGACCGCTTTTTATAAAAGCACGACGGCTTATCCTTATGACCGTTAAGTCATAATTAACGCAGATAACAGATCATTAATTTCCTTATGGCCGTTAGGTCATAATTGCATAGTTACGACATTCCTCGGGCCTCTTAAAATAGGCCCAATAACTTTTCAGCCCCGGGCCCATCCCGGTGTCTATAAAAGAAAACGAAAAGTCGACCTAGGTGTCCCGCTCCCGAAGCTCATACGCGCCCACCATTCGCTTCTTGTTCCGTTGCGCCTTCCTTCCTCATTAACCAATTCAAAGCTTTCTTTTTCCATTCTCTCAAGATGGGCAAGAAGAAATCCATCGCTGTTCCCTTATCTTCTTCCTCTGTTCCTCGCGATCGGCTTCCATTTGGAGTTCAAGATCTTGGTCCCGAGCAAGGTTACAGAGTCCTCTCTAAATGAAGCGAGTTAAGGATGGGTATCTTCCGCCTCAACCCATCTTAAACTGGAGTGTCCCTTCTCCCGATCAAATTCCCTGGGGTATAGATGAATCTCAGCAGCTAGTCTTCAAAGTTTTTTTCCTCCGCGGTCTTGATCTCCCTTGCTGTTCCTTTTCGGAGGACTTCTCTTTTTTACGGATGGGAGTTAGTGAATCTCAATCCTAACTCCATCCTGCAAATTGCCTTTTTCATCCATCCGTGTGAGGCCTTCCTTGGAGTCCTCCCGCACTTCAAATTATTCCAATATTTATTCCAAATCCGCCCACTCCCATCATCGGACCGCCAAGCTGCAATCGGTGGTGTAGGAATCCAATGCTCGGAGCGCGGACGAATATTTTTCCCTGTCGCTGAACAAGAGCATAGCTCGGTGGAAAAAGGATGGTTCTTCTCGCGACAATCCCCAGCCAGCTCTTCCAGCCTTCGGTGCCAAGGTAGCCAAGAACTTTCCTACCGCAGAGACCAGGGATAAGCTCAAAGAAGACAATGAAGTTATTGCACTCCTCGCCAACATCAAATACTTGAAAAGTGTTAGAGGCGTCACCGCCGAGACAGTTCTGCGGAGTTTCATAGTGCGGGGAGTTCAACCCCTCAAGAGGCAAGAGCATCCAGCTTGGCTTTTCAACGAAGACACCGCTATGCCTATGGATGGAACCCTTCTTCTTGACAAAGAGCGGTTAGAGGTTCGCATTAAGCAAATGCTGCAGCCAAATCCAGATCTATCCGGATGTACAAGAGTGGGTCTAGCCTTCAGCTCGTACAATCCTCGCGACCCCGTAAGTATCTCTTTTCTGTTTCTTCAAATCTTTATTACTCATTATCTTCATTTACTTATAAAGACTCAATCTTTGTAATTGCAGAAAATGGACAACTACAGGAGTCATCCTCCTAATGACACTTGGGGAGAGGACTACGCCAATAATGCCGCTCCACTTGTCTGTTCAAGCCGGTCCGGCTCAAAAATCCACGGACCGGTCTTTCCCTCTACCTCCAAGCTTGGCCCCAAAAATCACAAAATCTGGGACCGTAGTTCAAGCTTCTAGTACAAGAAAACGTACTACTGCCTTGACCATCGATAAACCTGCTGCTCCTCCTGCTGCTTCGTCGATACCCGCTCGGAGGCACAAAAACTTGAAGACCGTCGGCGGGAAGAAGACGCCGTCGAAAGGGATCGCCAAGCAGCTCCGGCCATCCTCGAAGCTTCACCGGGGAAAACTCAAGGCACTTCTACCTCGATTGATCCTTTGTCGAAGGTCCCCAAACGGTCCCGGTTTGGTCACCGGACCGGTCCCGTTGATGCCGGGGATCCAGCTCCAACTCCGCAAGCCAATCCAGCGGAGAAAAGAACTGCAGATCGCAGTGGTGGAGTTTCTCAAGGCCCACCAAAAAAGGTCAAAACCTCCACCGGCTTTAAAAAGCCTCCACGTAAGTTTTCCGAATTATTCCATCCGTCAAAAAACTTCTTAGGTTCCGAAGCTCCTCGCTCTAATCTAATTAATGTCACTTTTTCTTACAGGATTCCTTCTAGCTTCCAAGCCAGCATAGCTGGCTTTTTAAGAACCAGATCTTCCTCACGGGCTCCTCCTAGCAATGTTCTTGCTTCTTCTCCGGATGTGCTTCGGACCGGTTCCACTCCCGGCGCCTCCACCACCACTCTTGCCACTTCAACCGTAGAAGCTCAAAGTGCGACTCTCACAAAGGAACTCCCTGTCGCCTCAAGCTCGAAACCGAAAAGCAAACCTCCAATGTTGAAAGCTCCTCTTCCGACAACCCTCCTCCCCGAGCCACCTTATTTCAAATCCCTCCGGAGCTCTCATTGGGACCAGTCCGGACGGAAGAAATTCCTCGCCGAGCCAGGACAACTCGTAAACCTTCCGGAGAACCTAAACCGGCCAAAATGGTGGTCGGAGAAGTAAAGGTGGATAGTTCCAGCGGAGCAAGGACTTTTACCGCAACGGCTCAATGGGACGTCCTCCAAGAAGAAGAGGCCTTAAAGAATTTCTCGGAATCGGCCAAGTATATCTCTATCTTTTAATAATTTCTCCAAGCAACTTCCCTGTAATCTTCAAATTTCTTACTCTCTTTTTCTCTTTAGGTTCTTCCGAAAAGCTCGAAGCCAAGACTGCTATTATCACCCGCTTGCGGGAAGAACTCAACACCAATCAAGAACGATTGGGTGAGCTAGAAATTCAGTCGGCCGGTCTAAAGGCCAAGGAAAACGACCTCCAAAGGAGAGAGGCCGGTCTGCAGGATACCCATCGCATGATGGAAGAACGCCGACAAGAAATCATCGAGCTCCGCCAAATTAATCAAAGTAACATTTTCAATTCGCCTTGAATCTTGAATCTGTTGTATGAGAGCTAGAAGCTTCACCACTAGACCACAATTGCCTTTATCCATTTTACATTTTTCCCACTATCTCCTTTTCTCGATTGATCCCATCTTTGATTTCAACGCTTGAGAATCTTGTTGCTGCCCATAAGAAAGCTGAAGAAGTTCTTATGGAAAAAACAACAGCTCAAGAACGAGCACTGGAAGAAGGCTCCCGTATCGAAGAGCAACGAGCGGCACGAATTGGAGAACTTGAAGGCGAGCTCATCGCTAAAGATAGCATATCGGCCCAAGCACTTCGCTCCAACAAGATGCTAGAGATCGAGAACGCTCGCTTGAAAGCTGAACCGATCGAAGCATTAGAAGCAGCGGAATCAGCTCAAGCGAGAAAGAGAAAGCCTTGAAGACTGCCAAAAACCGAAAGAATCCAATGTAAACTCAAGGGCAGATTCGGAGCAGCTGAAATCGAGGCACAGAGCGTAAGTCCCATTTTTCTTGATTATTCTTATGAACATACCGGTCTTCAAGCAATACCCAGTCTTTAAATTTACATTTGTTGTTTCAGAACTTACTGCAGGCACAATTCGTACTCGGAATACCTCAATGGCGGTCAAACTATTGACCCCAACGAGATGGACATCGAGTCCGCCATCCGGGCGATCCCAAGAAGGATCGGAGAGCACTCAAGGCTGGTCGCTGCTTCGGGAGGGGGCATATTGCCGCCATAATCCAATCTTGGACTCCGGTTGATGTTTGCGACTTTAATTTCATCCGGGATGGCGCCCACCCCGATACCACCGAAGGCCGGTTCAATGAACTTAGGAACTCACTCATTGGTACCGTCTCCGAGTTGGTAGAAGATGTTCCGAGTCGATCCCTCGGGCATTCCTCCGAATGTAGCACAAGCAGCTTTTGCCCTAGATCAAGATGCTCGGAATGTTGCGATCGCCGCCGAGACGGACAATAGAAGATGCCTTCGAAGATCTTGACAGAGATTTAATTGTAACTTCTTCCGATTCTGAAGAAACTCTAGATGATAGGCTCGAAGGAAATCCCAAGACTGGTGACACCGGTACCTCCAGTGGTCCTGCTGAGTAGATTTTGTAATAGGGCCATTTTGAATTTGAACATCTTGTCCACTTATACTGTTTTCTTATAAATATCGAGTCACTTTTTCTTGTTTTATGAATACTGGTTTCACCATTATGCTTACTAACTTATTTACTCAAGATATGACATAGCATGAGCAAAAAAGTTAGTTTGTAATATTTCCCAAACTGTTCTTAATACCACAGTTTACCAATCAGTATTCATAAAAAAGAAAGCTATACTCTATCTTTTCCTGAATATACCAGTCTTAAACACAAGCTTATAATTTCAGCGGACTGCTCTTATCACAACAATCCATCAACTAAATGACTGGTCTTATTATTCAAGAATAGCGGCATATCACGATCTGCTCTTATCATAGCAGAATAACAAAATATCACAGACTACTCTTTATCATAGTAGCCCCCTGGCTCAATAATTTAATTCAAAATTAAAGTATGGAGACACAAAAAACAAACACACCATTATTAGATAAAATTACTTTATTATAATAAGAAAAACTTTACAATAAACATTCTTTAAGTATAAAAATGACGAAGTTGATCAATATTCCAAGAATTTGGAATTTCTTCCTCTTCCAAGGTCATAAGCCTATAAGCCCCGGTCCGGATACCGATTTAACCAAAAAAGGTCCTTCCCAGACCGGTGACAACTTATGCCTGTTCTTGTTAGATTGAATCTTCCGTAAAACCAAATCTCCAATTTGAAATTCCCGCGTGCGAACATTACGATTATGATAACGACGCAATCCTTGTTGATATTTAGCGGCTTGAATCGAGCTCGATCTCTCAATTCTTCCGCAGCAATCAATTCAACCTGACGTTGATCATCATATTTTTCTTCATCATAATACTGAACCCGAGCTGACACCATATTCACTTCGATAGGTAACATGGCTTCGA
The DNA here is from genome assembly GCA_031894775.1 of Chloris gayana. Lineage (NCBI taxonomy): Eukaryota > Viridiplantae > Streptophyta > Magnoliopsida > Poales > Poaceae > Chloris > Chloris gayana. The sequence goes on from JAUNZO010003259.1 coordinate 172,599, forward strand.
GATCCATATACCAAAGAAAAAGGAGATTGTCCCGTAGCTCGCTAACATTAGTGCGCAAACCCCAGAGCACCCGGGGCAATTCCTTAACCCATTTTCCCGCATAAGGCTTCAATCGATCGAAAATTCTTGGTTTAAGACTGGTCAAAATCATTCCATTAGCTCGTTCCACTTGTCCATTGCTCTGCGGGTGTGCCACCGACGCATATTGCATCTTGATCCCTAAGTTCTCGAGCATAATCTTTGAAAGATTATGAAGTGAATTGTGGCCCATTATCAGTAATAATACTGTATGGAACCCCAAAACGTACAAAAATATTCTACAAAAACTTGATTGCACGGACCGTAGTCGTGCTAGTAACTGCTTCGACCTCAATCCACTTAGAAAACTTGTCTACCGCCACGAAAATATGCGTGAATCCTCCCGGTGCCCGCTTAAAAGGTCCCACTATATCCAGCCCCCAAGTAGAGAAAGGCCAAGTCATTGGAATTAATTGCAACTCCTGAGCCGGAGTATGAGGTTGTCTTGCAAAAAGCGGCATCCTTGACGGTTCTTAACCACTCTATGCGCATCATCCGTCGTTGTTGGCCAATAAAACCCCTGTCCGAATATCTTCCCAACCAATGTCTTCGAAGAAGCATGGTTTCCACAAATCCCCTTGTGTATGTCTTCAAGCAATTGAATACCATCGGAGACCGACACACACTTCATCAAAATATTGGCTCCACGCTTATACAATTCTCCTTCGAGAATTAAATAACTGCGGGCTCGAACGTCTAATCTTTGCTTCTCCACCCTATCCTCCGGTGTTTTGCCAGATTGCAAATAGTCAAGATACGGAGTACGCCAATCGGAATCAATAATCATAACATCCAATGACTGAATTCCACCAGTCATTGAATCCACCTTCGATCTTTCCCGACAAACCCGATTATCGATCGGTTCTTCGAGACCGCTTTTTCCTCCGGACTTTACGAGACCGCCTTATCTTCGATTTCGTAATAATAGCCTTGGGCTCCATCTTTATAGACGGTTTATCCAACACCTATAGAAAAACGCCGGGAGGAACCGCTCGTCGCGAAGATCCCGATCTAGCCAACTCATCCGTGAGCAGAATTATTTCCGCGCAGTATATGAGAAAATCGCAAACCATCAAATTTGTCTTCAAGTTTCCGAATCTCTTGACGATAAGCAATCATATGATCATCATGAGCATCCTATACCTTGTTGACTTGGATGATCACTAACATCGAATCACCATATATATCCAATCGTCGAACGCCCAACGAAACGGCTACTCTAAGCCCATGAAGCAAAGCTTCATATTCTGCTGTATTGTTTGAAGCTCGAAAATGCATTTGCAACACATACACGAGCATTTCCTTTTGTGGAGTGAGAAGGACCACACCAGCCCCCGCGCTCGAAAGCTGCAGGGACCCATCAAAGAACATCTCCCAATACTCCAATGCTTGAATCTCCCGCGGCACTTGTGTTTCCAGCCACTCGTTATGAAGTCAGCTAAGGCTTGTCCCTTAATAGCCGTCCGCGAAGAGAACGTAATTTCATACGGCCAAGTTCTATAGCCCATTTAGCAACTTGACCAATTGCTTCCCGATTGCGAACAATATCTCCAATGGCAAATCCGGTCTTAACCTCAATGGGATGCGCTTGGAAATAATGCTTAAGCTTCCGAGAAGTTATCACTACGAGCATATATTAACTTCGCAGTTCGAGATACCTTATCTTAGACTCGGTAAGAACTTCACTTACAAAATAGACCGGATGTTGTACCAAGCTGCAGGTGTCCTTCTTCCTTCCTCGTCAACCGCCGTAACCGTGCTCACCACATGGGTTGTTGCGAGAGATATATAACTGAATAACCTCATCGAGGCTCCGGCGGGACCAATACCGGAGGGTTACTTGAGATACTCTTTAAGTTGATCAAGTGCGGCTTGCGCTTCACTAGTCCACTCAAACTTATCTTGTTTTTTGAGCAACTTAAAGAACGGGAGTCCTCGTACTCCGAGTCTTGAGATGAAACGACTAAGAGCTACCATACTTGCCCGTCGACTTACGGACATCCTTCAAACAACTCGGGGGTTGCATGTTAACAATCGTCCGAATTTTTTCGGATTGGCTTCAATACCTCTCCATGATACCAAATAACCCGAGTAATTTCCCGGAACGAACTCCAAAGACACACTTTCCGGGTTTAACTTCATGGAAAAGTTTCGCAGATTACTAAAGGTCTCTGCCGGGTCGGAGAGGAGATCTTCGATTTTACGAGACTTGACCACTATATCATCAACATAAGCTTCTGCATTCCTTCCTAATTGCGAATCCAAACAACGTTGTATGCCGCGCCGATACGTAGCTCCAGCATTTTTCAATCCAAACGGCATAGTCGTGTAGCAGTATGCTCCAAAGGGGGTGATAAACGCGGTTTTTATCCGATCCTCAACTCTTAACGGTATTTGATGATACCCCGAATAAGCATCAAGGAAACTAAGACGCTCGCAGCCAGCGATCGAATCAACAACTTGGTCGATTCGAGGCAGCACGAAAGGGTCTTTGGGGCAAGCTTTGTTGAGATCGGTATAATCAACGCACATTCTTAATTCTTTACTATTCTTTTTGGTACAAGCACTTGGATTGGCAAGCCAATCTGGATGATACACCTCCCTAATGAACTTAGCTGCTAACAACCTAGTTATCTCTTTCTTGATAGCTTCCTTACGGTCTTGAGCAAACCTCCGGAGCTTCGTTTCATCGGCTTCGCATCGGGACGCACCAATAGTGCGTGCTCAATCTTCTCCCTAGGGACACCCGGCATGTCGGAAGGCTGCCATGCGAAGATATCCCTATTTTCCTGGAGGAAAAGAATGAGCGCGCTTTCCTATTTATCCCCCAAGTCAGCCCCTATATGGGTGACCTTGGAGGGGTCCGACTCATCAAGGCTGAGCAGTCTTGGAAACCACTCGTATCGGCCTTCAATTTCTCCTTTGCAATCTTCTTGACCGGGACTTCATCCTCTATCCTTGCCTGAACTTCTAGAGCTTCAGCTGCTTCCCTGATTTCTCGACGATCAACTTCGAATTAGCTCTGAGATGCCAATTCGGTGATGTGCACCTCACAAGCATAAGCGGTCTTGATATCACCCCGGAATGACAGAACCCCGTTTGGCCCGGGCATCTTCAACATCAAGTATTGATAATTTGGGATGGCCATAAATTTTGCTAGAGCCGGTCTTCCAAGGATAGCATGATATGCTTGAGTCTATGTCAGCCACCCGAAAGATGATATTCTCCCTTCTATAGTTTTCCTTCGTCCCAAAAGTCATCGGCAGAGAAATCTGCCCCAAAGGGTAACTATTCCGCCCGGGTATTATACCGTGGAACGGAGAAACACTGCGCTCTAAATCAGCCACGGTCGAGGCCAAGTTCAGGCAGAGTCTTTGCGAACAAGATATCCAAACAGCTTCCTCCGTCAATGAAAGTTCTCTTCAATCGCACCTTCGAACAATGGGGGCAAGGATGAGTGGATACTTTCCAGCTTTCGGTAGTACCTCCGGATGATCCGCCCTGCTAAATGTAATGGGGACCTCGGACCACCGAAGATATTCGGGAGTTGCCGGAGCAACGAGCATTAACCTCCGGAACGACAATTTTTGCTTCCGCTTTGACTCATATGCGTCCGGGCCTCCATAGATCATGTTCACCTCTCGGGCTGGTTCCTGAAAACCTTCATCATCCTCATTGTCTTTACGGTCCTTATCCTTGCCCTTGTCATCCTTCCGATTCCTGTAAGCGGATCGAGGTGCGACCTTTAAGGCAAATTGAGCAAATGGCCTTAACAGGAAGTACTCTTTAGCTTTATGATTCCCAATATGAATCATACAAGGGCCATCCGAAGTGTTTCAAACGACAATCGTTCTCTTGGATCTCTTTTAGGGGGTGCTTGGCCGATCTCCTCCATGAGGCCGGTCAACAGCTGCAACAAAGTGATCAGCCTTGCGCTTCTTGTCATTCCCGGATCCGGATCGGTTGCCTTGGTCATGCTTCGGCTGCTTCCCTTTGTTCCCGCGCAGATTGACTACATTTGATTCTCCGGCAGCGTAATCATCTCGCTATCTTGAAGCACTCGACGCCGTCATGGTGAGGTTTCGATTTCGTCTCCCAATCTTGTGAACCAATGCTTCACTTCGGACGCCGACTTGAAATGCTGCAATCACTTGCTGATCGGGAACATTGGGGATTAAGGCCTTTTTATTGCAGAATCGCTCGATGAAATCGGTGAGGGTTTTGTCGGTCTTCGCTTCGACCTATTGAGGTCGAAGTAATTCCCTGGCTTCTCACAAGTCGCCCGGAAGTTTTCTACGAACTTTTTGGTGGGGTCTCCCCACGAAGAGATGGATCTCTCGGGCAGGGATTGCAACCATAAGCATCCAGCCTGCTCCATGCACATCGGTAGATAATTAGCTAGTACGAACGTGTCTCCTCCTCGCTAATCGAATAGCCGTAGTGTACATACGGAGCCATTCGGGCGGAGGTGCTTTGCCATTATATTTGTCAATGGCCCTAGGCTTAAATCCCCGGGGTATTTGCGAGATACGTAAATCTCGCATAAAAGTGGGGATTACGGAGTATTCATCATCTTCCGGACCGGTCCGGACCGGTGACGGAGATCGACGGCTAGGGCGATGCCGGTAATTACGATCCCTGTCATCGTCGGAATAGTCGTAATAACGGTCGTCCTGGTATCTATCTCCCGAACCGCCTTGTCCATCATTATTTGCTGGCTCCGCGTTCCGTGAAGGAGGCGGAGGCGGAGGTGGTGGTGCCGCTTGACAATCATTGTTCGCTGGTTCCGCATGTTGCGATGGAGGCGGAGGTGGTGGTGCCGCTTGACGATCATTGTTCGTGCGCCGGGGTTCGGCGTCTCTATCCCGGTTGTCTCGTCCTCTTCGGTCTCTAGTGTCGCGGCGTCGTCCATCTCGATGGGCATGCCTACTACCATGCCCTCGGTGATCGTCGCGCGGATAATTTGCATTGGTGGGTCGCGCCGAAGCTGCCGGCCCGTTGCGCTGGGGTGGGGCAAGATCCCGAGGGCGATCATCCATATGACCGGTTCGTCGCCTCTCATCTTCCTCATGTCTCGTTCGCTCCTCCACTCTTTCTGCATGACGATCAATCAGCACATTCCGAACATCCCGGTTATCATTGAGCGGTACACGCAAATCTTGGTTGGGAGCTCGTTCATGTGCATCCGCGATCGGGAGTACGCTCGGGTGCTCGTCTTCCTCCGGAACACATAGGAACACGCAATTTTAGACAGGTTCGAGCCCCTTGAATCGAGAGTAATACCATACGTCCTGTATGTTATGTATTGCCTTTAGCGATTTGCTAATTGCGAAGTCTCGGATCCTATTCGGGGGGTCCCTGCTCCGCCTTATATGTCCGGGGAGCTAGGGTTACAATCGAGTCCTAGCCGATTACATGAATTACATATATGGCATTCTATCTCTAACTTTCTTTATTGATCCACAGTCCTAATCGGACTACAAATTGTTCTATAACTTGCTTCTCATGTCATTGTATACCGGTCTTAGTATCCGCCTTGTTTCCATACCGGTTTACGGGTTCTTCTATTATCCCGGATCGGTCGAAGACCGATCTGTTGCCTATCGCCCTTATCTCGTATCTTCTCCGATTTGCTACCATGTCTTTGCGTATCCATTTTTTCATCATCTGTATACCCATAAGGCAAGTATACGACAAATTCATAAGGCTATGCTAGATATTGTACCTCTTCATTTAAATTCTCCACTCCATGGACCCGATTCTATGCTTTTGCTCCTATCTCCAAAAGCTGCCATTGTTGTCCACCATCCGGAGGAACAATCACTGGATAATATCTCAATTGTCTATGAGTTCCAAGATGTTTTTCCCGATGACCTACTTGGTTTACCTCCTACCCGAGATGTTGAATTCAAAATAGAGTTACAACCGGGAACATCTTCGTTTCTCGACCACCGTACAAGATGGCACCAAATGAATTGGCATAACTAAAAATCCAACTAAAAGAATTATTGGAGAAAGGATACATATGCCCAAGTTGGACCTTGGGGTTGCCCTGCCATGTTTGTGAAGAAAAGGACAAAAGTTTGCACCTTGTCGTCGATTATCGACCGCTGAATGAAGTGACCATCAAAAATAAGTATCCATTGCTACGCATTGGCATTCTTTTCGATCAGCTGATTGGTGCCAAGGTCTTTTCAAAAATTGATCTTCGCTCGAGGCTACCATCGGATAAAAATCTGTGACACCCCTCCCTCGGAGGGGTATCGTGCATCCTGTACCAATCCCTGGATCGGTAGTTGGTACACACAAACAGATAGTCTCAAATCCATACAGAACTAAAATACAAAGATTTACAGAGAACTTACCAAACAAGGTTATGTGACAATCCGGAGTATGTAGCGGAAAGGGGCAAAAGCTGAACACTTCAATCATCCACGAGCAACTTGAGTATACGACGAAACTTAAAAACCACAATGAACAAACCGTGAGTACATAAGGTACTCAACAAGCTCTACCACTAGCAAAGAGTAATAATATGCATGTATTTAGGATGGTAGTCAAGGATTGGCGGAAGATTTCTTTTTGCCCATCTTGAGAAGATCGAAGAAGAAAATCTAAGATTGAATTGTGCGAAAGACAAGAGCGAAGAACAAGGGTGAATGGCGGGCGTGAATGAGCTTTCGGAAATGGGTTTGACCTAGGTCAACTCTTCGTTTCCTTTTATAGGCACCGGGATGGGCTCGAGGGCTGAAAAGTTATTGGGCTATTTTGCAAGGCCCGATGGATTTAGCATTAAATGACTTATGTCGTAAGTATGTAATTATGACCTAACGGTCATAAGGATATTAAAGATTTGTTATTTGCGTTAATTATGACCTAACGGTCATAAGGATAAGCCATCGCGTTTTTGTGAATAAAAAGCGGTATGAAATATGAAGATTTTCAGATCGGAGTTAAAGTAATGCTGAATTTTATAATTTAGCGGTATGAAAGAATTAGACTTTGTCTAATTCGGTGATAATGGATGCCTTAGGTTGTGGCTGTTAATCATCCGGCTGATCATAGGCCTTAGAGACTCGAGTCGATGTGAGAATACGGGAAATAAACTGGTCTGATCAACCAGAAATTTTGGTTAAATGTGATATGACTGGTTAGACCGGTTCGATAAATGTGTTCTTGGCAGAAATTGCTAAAAAGTTATAAAGCATAGTCTCTCCAGAAAGACTCTTGCATTATTTGTGATTCTCAAATGATACAAGAGTCGGGGCTATACCTAATTAGGTGCACCTGATCGGTGCACCATACATCGAGAGCGGTCAGTAACGATCGCGGGAGTTGAAAAATAATGGAAAATTCAATGGAGCAGTCTCTAAAGGAAATAATGAAGAATCAACTAGTGGAATCTTGCATTATTTGAAAGGAGTTCAAATGATCCAAGAGTCGGGAGCTATACTCAATTGGGTGCACCTAGTCGGTGCACCGGAAGAAGAATATGCAATGATTACCTAATTAGGTGATATGAAGAGAGAAAAACACCAATTTTTTGGGCTTTTTTAAAGCGCTTTGAAGAAAGAAGAATGATTGCAGGAGTCCGTGCCCGCGGACGGAGAATACGGGACACGGATGGCTTGTGGCTTACCACGAGGCGATCCTTTCCATGGGTCGTTACTAGTAGAACTGTGCTTATTTTCCTAGTTTCTTTTGAATTTGATATACTGTTTCTGAAATGAATCTTCTCCAGGTACATAACTATATTAGTTATGTATGTGTCGATAATTTAGACTGACTTACGTGGTTGAGTGCGGGTCGCCACCAAAGTTCGTACACCGTTGAGACGGTGAAAATATTTATTTTCGTTTGGTGAGGAATGACTAGGTTAAATAATTAATTTGCACCATGGCATGACAAACGAATAACTGAATTAAAAATTGCCTTGTCCCCTTTTCAATCTTCTGATTGTTTTGTGTATGTTTTTAAATAATCAAGATGTTAAAATTTTGACTTAAGGAAATACATGGAGCTCAACCTTTGAATTCGTAGATCCTCTTCTAAATATTGTCAAACCTTAGGATCACACTCTGTGGAAGGGTTTCTAAATTCTCTACAAGTTTCGTATTCAAACTTTCTCCCTTTGAGTCTTCGAAAGTTTCCGAATATGTCAAACGAGCTAGACAGTTCATGTTGTCCATTCTCCAAGCATGTGCGACATTGAAGCTGAATGAAAAATTCATATCTCATTGATCCTTTTGAATTTGGAGGCATACAAGTACTTTCTGGAAAGTATTGGACGTCCTCATGACTTTACAACTCTTGCCAAAGTTCAACCATGTTGAGAAATGCCTCAAATTTGGAAATCTTTGAAATCTATTCCCTATAGTCCAAATTTGACTCCTGTTGGTAAATAATTCATATCTTTCGTTATAGATTTTGAAAATTTTCACATGAGTAACCGTTGGAAAGATATGTTATCCATATACAACTTTCGTATGATGAGGTTCCCGTGATATTGCATGGAAGTTGGCCAAATCTGTCAATGGATCATGACTAGTTTTCTGTCGAGACAGAATGTTCCACCACCAACACCACATTCATTGGAACAAGTGCTTGCATCATTGCTAGAATCCCGGCATGAGGACACCGAGCTCCTCCAACATATAGCACACAATGCAAATCGTGCTTGGTGGACGCCATGATGATCAGCCACGGCAAAGCACCTATCAGGATTTCACTTCCACCAAGCCACCGAGTTTGAGTATGCTAAGGAACCTCCGGATGCTGACCACTTCCTTCGTATCTTGGAGTCGAAGTTTGGTTTGCTCAATTGCACTAATGCTCGGAAGCCGTTGTTCCCTGCATAGCGAGTTGCAAGGGTCCGCCGAGTACTTGGTGGGCAAATTACTTGGCCTCGCTGCTCGAAGGTCATGTTGTTCGAGTGGGATTAGTTCAAGACTGCTTTCCGTTCTCACTTTTTCCTACTTGGACTCATGGAATACAAGTTGCGCAAATTTGAAGATTTGAAACAAGGAGGGAGGACCATTCTTGAGTACTCCCAGAGATTTAATCATTTGGCACAGTATGCTCCTCATCACACCGACACGGAGGAGAAGAAGCGTACCGCTTTCGGAAGGGGCATGAATCCCGTGCTCAAAGAGAAGTTAACTTGGCGAGTATTGGTACAATGAATGACCCGATAAATGCTGTCATCATTCAGGAAGATGCTCGGCGTGAAGTGGAAGCTGATGAGCACAAGAGAAAGGCTCCCACGGGTGGTGCACGAGCTGGTCCTCCACCAAAATATCGGTTTGTGTACACTTCGCCCACAGGGCAACGTTTCCGGGCTGCACCACAGCAGCAATTCTATCATCCACCTCGGGAAGGCTATGCTCCACCTTCTCAGCAGCAGCAGTATGCACGGCCTGCACCCCAGCAGCAGCAGTATGCACCCCGTGCACCTCAGCAGCAGCAAAACTACGAGCACGCCCTGCACAGCCTTCCGGATAGTACAACCCACATCCATGTTTCAAGCTGTGGCCGAAATAGCCATTTTGCTAAGGATTGTACTTATCCCCGAAGTGAAGCTGGAAGGCAAGCACGTGAGAGAGCTGCAAATCAGCAGCGTGGGCAAGCTAATAGGACTGGGCGTGTCAACTACACCAACCTTGAAGACATTCCACAGGGTGAACCAGTTCTTGCGGGTACGTTCTTGCTAAATCAATGCCCAATTGTCATTTTATTTGATTCGGAGCATCCCATAATTTTGTTAGCATGTCTTGCATACAAACTCATAAGTTGCTCACCCACACTGTTAGCACACCATATGTTATCCAATCTCCTGGAGGGAAAATTGTTGCTAATCATGTTTTGAGTAGAGCACCCTTAGAATTGAACCGAAAAATTTATCCCACCACCTTTAGGGTTAATTGCCAAAATAGCACTCCTAAGGAGTGGCTACACCGGAATAGCAATTCTAAGGAATGACTCTCCAAACTACCACCTTTGACGGGAGTTTTCACAACACACATAGCATTACCTGTTTCTTTTTTATTTTCCACCCAAATCTTATTTGAAAAGGACGGTTTTGCCCCTTCCTCTACTGAAATTGATCGACTCGTGTTTTTGTTTCTCAACCAATTCGGCGGAGCGGTGGCTCCGAACATGCTAGGTTTTGGTTGGACAACGGGTGCTAGTGGTGCGCGGCTGCGAGCGAACGGACGCATGAAGCGGGTGAGCGGTCGAGGGCGCGCGTGGCTGGCGGGCATGGTTGGTCGTGGTGCACTGGTGCTTGCGATGGATTCCACGGCTCCCGAGCAACTAGGAGGTAGGGGCAAAACCGTCCTTTTCGAATTGGTTTTGGGGTGGAAAATAAAAAAGAAACAGGTGTGTTGTGAAACTGGAGTCAATGGTGTTATTTTGGAGAGTCACTCTTTAGGAGTGCTATTCCGGAGTAGCCACTCCTTACAAGTGCTATTTTGGCAATTAACCCCCACCTTTATCATGCTAGAATAGCAAGGAAAGATTTTATTTTGGGCATGAAATGGATGACAATTCATAAGGCTATGCTAGATATTGCACCTCTTCATTTAAATTCTCCACTCCATGGACCCGATTCTATGCTTTTGCTCCTATCTCCAAAAACTGCCATTGTTGTCCACCATCCGGAGGAACAATCACTGGATAATATCTCAATTGTCTATGAGTTCCAAGATGTTTTTCCCGATGACCTACTTGGTTTACCTCCGACCGAGATGTTGAATTCAAAATAGAGTTACAACCGGGAACATCTTCGGTTTCTCGACCACCGTACAAGATGGCACCAAATGAATTGGCATAACTAAAAATCCAACTAAAAGAATTATTGGACAAAGGATACATATGCCCAAGTTGGACCTTGGGGTTGCCCTGCCATGTTTGTGAAGAAAAGGACAAAAGTTTGCAATTTGTCGTCGATTATCGACCGCTGAATGAAGTGACCATCAAAAATAAGTATCCATTGCTACGCATTGGCATTCTTTTCGATCAGCTGATTAGTGCCAAGGTCTTTTCAAAAATTGATCTTCGCTCGGGCTACCATCGGATAAAAATCGTGACACCCCTCCCTCGGAGGTGTATCGTGCATCCTGTACCAATCCCTGGATCGAGTAGTTGGTACACACAAACATATAGTCTCAAATCCATACGAGTACTAAAATACGAAGATTTACGAGAGAACTTACCAAACAAGGTTATGTGACAATCCAAAGTATGTAGCGGAAAGGGGCAAAAGCTGAACACTTCAATCATCCATAGGCAACTTGAGCGTACGACGAAACTTAAAAGCTGAACAAACCGTGAGTACATAAGGTACTCAACAAGCTCTACCACTAGCAAAGGGTAATAATATACATGTATTTAGGATGGTAGTCAAGGATTGGATAAGGGTTTTGCGGAAAGCGCGAATGCGAGGTCTCATTACAGAATCAATGGGGTTTTTGTAAGAGGAAAGCAGATGTGTATCTTTTAGTTGGTCGGACCTGCGAGAGATATTCATCGATCCCGATAGTTCCCATAAATTTTAGTTGAGCTTTCCGACCGAAGGTCATAACAGCTCTGTCACTCTAGGCCAACACCATTTCCAAAACTCACGAGCACAAGGCTGCCCGCTCACACATCAAGGGTTTAGTATTTGTGGCTAATCAACGAGAGCTCTCAAGGTTTGGCGTGTCAATATATCGTGACAACGGACTTCCGGATAGTTTATACACTCTGCAGAATGAAAGTGCATCTAGGCCCCTCATTTTATTTTGGATGATTGATATCAATACAATTAAATTTGGAACTAATGCTTTCATGAGAATGTGTGTAGTGAATATCCAAAGCACATGAAAGTCTAGCAAGCACAATCAAAAAGGAGAAAAGAATTGCAAAATGGAATAAATGGAGAATTTGGAAAAGACCTATCTCAAAGCTTGTGCCTCGCTTTATTTCTTTGCTTTGAGTCATAGGGATGCCGTACTATAAAGAGGGATGCAAATCACAAACGTGGCTAAGAATGGAGATGCTCACAAACTCAAGAAATCCCCTCCAAACCCATTCTTTACGAACCCATCGGAAGCTCCGGTGTGGTACGGAAGTTCCGGTAGGCTTACAGAGAGTTTTGCTCTCGGGTAAGGCCATACCGGAAGTTCCGGTCCCTGGTACGGAAGTTCCGGTAGGCTTACGAGAGAGTTTTGCTCTCGAGTAAGGCCATACGGAAGTTCCGGTCCCCGGTACCGGAAGTTCGGGTAGGCTTACGAGAGAGTTTTGCTCTCGGGTAAGGCCATACCGGAAGTTCCGGTCCCGGTACCGGAAGTTCCGGTAGGCTAACGAGAGCTTTGAGCTCTCCGGAATGCCATACCGGAAGATCCGATACGGCACCGGAAGCTCCGGTGCGGTCCAGTTTTTCCAACCCTAAACCCACGTACTTGGAAGCTCCGGTACTCCACCGGAAGTTCCGGTGCGGGCCGAATGTCCGGATCTAACTCTAATTCGAACCATACCGGAAGTTCCGATACGCTATCGGAAGTTCCGGTGCGGAGTTTTCGGACAGAGCCAACGGCTCTTTTTGGGCTGTGGTATATAAGCCACACCCCCTCTCCATTCACTCTCTCTTGCAACAACTCCGAACCAATACACACTTGAGCTTCACTCCATCTACTCCAAATCCTCTCCAAAAGAAAAAATTCCATCCTTGAGCTAGGATTTGAGTGAGAGACTTTGAGCAAGTGTTTGAGAGACTTGATTCCATTCTTGAGCATCTTCACTCCTGTCAAGCTTGTGATTTGGATTTGTTACTCTTGGAGCACCGAGCTCCTAGACGGCTAGGCGTGCTCATGAGCTCCCAACTTGTGTGGTGACGTCCGAGAAGTTTGTATTGCCCGTCCCGGAAGGGACATTGATAGTGGAAAACTCAAGCTCAACCTTGGTGATGACTTAAGGGAGAAATAGGGTTGAGAGAAACCCGGTCCTTGGTGGACTTTCTCAACGGAGACGTAGAGTCCTTGGTGGGCTTGAACTTCGGTGAAAAACCGTGTCTCTTGTGCTCTCTCCCTTTTACTTACGCGTTGTGTTTATTTACTAGGTTGCTTGTTAGTTTTCCGTTGTGCCTTTAAATTCCTAGAATTGCATAGAGTTGTTCCTTCCGTTCTTGCAAACACTAGAATTGTGTAGGGTTTAATTCCGCATTTGTCACCCCTGCACCGGAAGTTCCGGTACCCTACCGGAAGTTCCGGTATTTGACGTTTTCGTCTTAGTGTTGTTTCGCAGAAAATTTTAGGTTCGCCTATTCACCCCCCTCTAGGCGACTTTCACGGAGGTTGGTACACTTTACCCACGGGCTATGCGCTCTTTGCAAGTAAGCTCATAACGCTGCCACCGCAACTAGGCACGCCCAAAAGTCCACCCCGAATGCCCGGGGATCCGACGCGTATGAACACAAGCATACCATCCACCATATATGTGCCAAGTACTTGGACTTCACCAAATAAACGATCCCTGGACCTCCGTCATCTACTACACCCAGTGGAACTTCTTGCTGCGTAACCCAAGGTTTGGTGCACGATCCCGCCCATAACAGGTTCTATGGTTGTACACTAAATCACCAATTCGGAGTCCGAAGAACCGGTCCTTATATGCCGGGGCAAACACTCATCCATCGCAAATGGACATTACCTAATATCAAGTACTCTACACCAAGTACTAGGAGTTTCGCCCACGGCCGGTATCATTTCCCACCCAACTTCACCTTAACACGGTTGGTCTAATCACCCACCCATCAACACACACCACCAAACATATTTTTCACCCATTTTCATAAACAAGGTGTATGATGAAAGATAGTAACAGTTCCTAAGCATGATACTACTATATCATTAACATAGTTAACAATACATCTAGGTTGATTCTAGTGATCTAATGGCTATCAAGGGTATAATGTTCGCATCTATAGTGATTTGAACATTATCATAGAACAATTGGGCTCTAGCAAAATATTTGCAAGGATAATGCATATTAAGAATAGCTTCCTATATAGGTGCGAGAATAAGCAGGGAAATTAGGATTCATTATGATCAAGGAATTGATAGAGCTTGCACTGGCAACGCTAAATCCATTAGGAGTTGTGCCTCACGTCGTTAGTCTTCTTGGCGTCGGAATCCGTCCGGAGACTTGGGCCGTCGGGCATCGTCTCCAATTTGGGGCTCCTTCGGATTCTCGACCTCTATCATACGTGAAGCTAATACGGAAAATAAAATAAATAATTAAGAAAGCAATCAAGATCCAATTAAAACTCCATTTAGATCATAAGGTTTAGCGTATACCAATGGATGGCAGGGATAGGTCGGGGTTTATGGGGACACGATCGGGATTATGGCGATTAGGTTTGGGTATGACGGAACTCGAAGTTCACCGGCGGAACGATCGGTGGAAACGGAGTTTAGACGGTGGAGATGAAAGATTAAGGGGGTAAGGCGGAAAATATTATGATGGGATGACATTATGGTGGCTAGCAAAATATTCTATGCGTCGGGACGATCGCGTGAGCGCAAGAATCGCCCGAAACGGAGTTCCGGATCAAAAGATATGAAGTCCAAAAGTTCCGGGGACCTTTCTATAATTACTTTTAAGGTCACATGGACCTATTTGTAATTATATAAAAGTTTGAAGGGGCCTTTTGTAAAATTTCAGGGACCCAAAAGATAATTTCCAAAAAGATTGCGGGTCTTTTTGTAAAAATCTAGGAACTAAACATAATATAGAATAAGGACAGGGGCTTAAATGCAAAATGCAATTGCTAGGATTTTTTCTGGAATGTTCGGAATAATTTTTATTCTGAAAATTTATGGACCAAGTCCATCGGTGTGTGGACTGTGTCTATGTGGGTGGTGTATGGTGGACCGGGGGGTTCGGAGGCAATATTTGGTGGAAGCGGAGGGGCCAAACCGCAAAATAGAATTTCTCGGGATGGGATCATCTTCTACCTCCGGACGAAGCCATGGTCGAGCTTCTACGAGCTCGGGGGCGCCCGGGGAGAGGGGAGGGAAGCGGGGGAGAGGGGGAATGGGTGGAGGAGCTCGTTGTGCATCCGTCCGGAGTGGAAGGAGGAGGGCGGGTGGCTCGGATGTGGAGTATTTTGGAGGAACGCATCCATGGCCGGGAGCTCGGGAAGAGAAGAGGAAAACTTGGTATACGGGCAGCTCGGTGGGAGAGAGAGGGTGGCGCTTGCGTCCCTTTTATAGGCGCGAAGCGACGGGGGAGCACGAAAGCATCTCCGGGGACAAGAGCTTGCCTCTAATGGTCCTCCGTTCGTACAATCGTTCGGGAGTGAGAAATGAAGGGGGTCCGGTACGGGGAGCAGGGAGGCGGCGCACGGCGCGACGCCGGCGGTGGTCCGGTGACCGGGTGATGCTCGGCTGGCCGCGTGGCACGAGCGCTCGTGGCGTTCTTATTCGGAGGAGGAAGACGACATTGCTCGAGCACTACAACACCAATGCCCCTTCAACAACGGATGCCTTGCGACGGAATCATCAAGCGTTGCGGCCCGGCCTTCACCGCCTACCTCCCCCACCTCTTCGGTTATTCTCCTCCATCCGCCGCACACACGGAACTACGGCTTCCTCCCAATTCCCTTCCTCCTTCGGATTGACCATGGCCGTGGCCACGCAGCGACCTTCCGGTTCGCCGTCCGTGAACTCAATGCCTTCGGATCTCAAGCCACCGGTCCCTTACTGTAGGGACTGCAGGGCGAGGCGACCTCCACCTCGTGACATCCCCTCCGGGACACCCGGGAATCGAGTACAGAGGGACACTCGACGAAGCGAGTTACAACAGAACATCATCTCATATAAGCCGTAATATATACATCATGGTATAATACAACCGGGTTTTCGAAATACAAACATTCGTACAGCGGAAATATAAACATTATTGAAGTTAACATCCTACGAGTATTGCAGCGGAAACTTGTACTTTTATACAACAAAAGTCGATCAAACGATCAACATGATGTACTGAGCCCGTCGTACATCACGGTCCTTCCTCTTCACGGCGTGGGGATACGATCCCATTGGAGGGAACCTCCTCTCGGACATTGCTCTTCTTCCGAGAAGCTACCATATAAGTCGTGAAAGTACGACTCATTCCCCGAAAGATAACGAACAAACCCCGAGTATTCTAATACTCAGCAAGACTGACCCGTCAAAATGGCACGCTAAGGCCGACGCCTAGTATGCAAAAGCTTTCGGTCGTGGGGTTTACTCCTTTGCGAAAACAGCATTAAAGGGTGGATCCTTACTTTCAACGTTTTAGCTCAACATTAAGTTCATTAGCTTCTAGGTTTGCAGTCTATAACTATTGCAAACAAGTTTGCAAAATAAGATCGGAATAAATCATTATTCCCTTCATTTCTCATCCTCATCATCCATGTTGATTAGCTACGATGTGACGAGCTAAACAAGCGGTACTCATTACTGCGAGGACAGCGATTCGAATCGATTTTATACCAGCTGGCAAAACCCGACTACACGACGTATACGCACCCCACCGGTCGTATACGACAACTTTCTCGCTAGCACTCGACGGAAGACTAGCCATTTCCAAACTCCCCGGAGTCCGGCGACTCCACGACTTCCTTCGTGGCCGACCCATCTCCCTCCCGTGAGACTCTCCTCTCACTAACGACCGATAAAGAGAGTTGGCTACGCTACATCTCTCGGGCGGTAGGGTACATCAGCTTGCTGGGCCCATGATACCAGCATGTAGTACGGTACGTTCAAACTTGTTCAACTAAGCCAACAACGGTACGGTCCTTGACCGACTCGGACGGGGCTACCACCTTGCAAGACCTCATCTCCGTCTTGCCCTTTTTCCTACGGGGCCCGTCCGGTCTCAACTTCATTAACACTCTCTTCATCTTAGTGTCAACACAACAGCTCTTAAAGCCTCCATGCTTTAAGATTCCCTAAAACATCTACCGTTGCGACTATGAATTAAGCCTAGCTTCTATTGAGCTACCTGTACCAAGTATAGTATAAACAAAAGGAAACCTATCTCAAATGCATCTAGGGTATCAACCATTCCCTAACACTTAATGCACAAACATAACTTAACTATGTGGTAAAATAAAATATTTAAAAACATAGGTAGGATGCACCGGAGCTTGCCTTGACGCGAGTCGGGGTTAGCTTCCTCGGCGTGTGGGTCGACTTCGAGATTCCCTTCGCCTACCTCGACCTCGGGTGGAACCTCGATCACCTCGGAACCTAGGTTGACCAACAATGCGTCGCGAATCACAATCATGCATGCATGAATGAATATGATATGATCATGCAAAAGTTTTATTAATTATGTTCATCAACTAATAATTAATGATTAATTATGTTCAGTAATTAATAACTAATAATTAACAATTAATAATTCATCATATTTGTTAATTAACAATTTATAATTAAGCATGTTCATTACTCAAAAATTAACAATTGATTATGCTCATTAATTAATGCTTAATCATGGTCATTAATTTCTAATTAATCATGTTCCTTACTTAACAATTAATTATGTTCATTAGTTACTAATTACTTAGGTTCATTAATTAATAATTTGTCCTGTTTATTAATCAATAATAATCATTACTTAAATGACATGGAATAATATATAAGATAATAAATTAGAATCACATGAAATGATAATGTTTAAGTTTACTTTTGAAAAATAATTTTCATAATTACTTTCGTCTGCAAGTATCTCCTTTATTTAATTAAATTCTTTTCTCAATTTAATTATTTCATTAGCATAAAATAATAGCTTCTATTAATCAAAGAATGTAATTAATTAATATGTATTAAATAAAAATACTCAAATTAGGTATTTTATTTGATGAACGAATAGATCTTATTTTTCCGAGTCTAACAAATTTGGTTTCACATTTTTCCTATTTTTATTGAATTTTCTACGAATTTTCAAAATTTAAATGTGTTTACGTGCCACACGTCTGGGCCACGGGGTGGCCACACGAAATCCTCGAGTGGCCACACGCGATCCGAGCACGTGTGGTCCACGGTGTGGCTCTGCCGCGGCGGCGGGGACACGGCGGCGCGGCCACCGGAGATGGCCGGCAGTGCTCCAAAGCTCGCCGCGAGACTACCAACCTACCCTATCGCGCATGGCGAACCCAACGCCGGTGACCAACTTGCATGAGCTCGACCGGAAGCTTGCCGACGGCGAGAGGCAGCCATGGCGGAGGCTCGCGCCATGGTGCGAGCTCGCCGTATTGAGCAAAAATTGGGGAGAATTCAGCCGTGAGCTACTACAGAGCACGAGCAAGCTCGACATGAGGTTGTTGAAGCTTGAGCAGGGCCGGAAAGTGAGGCTCACCGTGAAGTCGTGGACGACGGCGGTCGGAGTTCCGGAAGAAGGTGAAATTCTCGAGGCTCCGGATGAAACATACTATGATCAATGGGTTGGAAGGTGTAGGAGTCTCTTGCGCACCTCTAGGAAAAAAAAGAATCAAAGATAGCTCACCGGAGCGAGACGATATTCGAGCTGCGACGGTGCGGGACCGGCGGGGAGCTTCACGGGGAGAAGCTCGATTCACCCGGTTCCGGAGAAGCTTGAAGACGAGTGACGGCTCGAAGAGTAGCAGGGGGCTCTAGCGAAGCTCGCGGTGGCGTTGGCTCGGCGGAAGGTGACCGGAGCGAGCTGCCGGTGTGGAGGACGAGAGCGGCGGTGTAGCGGTGAGGTGGAGGGGAAAATGGGGGAGAGGAGGGAGAAGATAGGCCGGGCATGGCCTTTATCCTCGCCGGAGGCGGCAACGGGCAAGCTGCCGTGTGGTCGGGAGTCGTGGCGGCCGGCCGGGAGGCGGTGCGGCCGGGTGGCGCCGAGACGCGGGAGAGAGAGGAGAGAAAGAAGAGAGGCCGGCGCCGGGGCCGGTCTCGATCGTTTTGCAAAAAGACCCCTGGGCTTTCGCGTAATTAAAAACTACCCTTCCTGAGCTCGGAAAAATCCACGAAAAATCAGGGGTGTAAATGAAAGTATTTCAAGCCCTTTTCCTATTAAGTCCGGGTTAAGATTCCAAATTATTTTTGGATTAAAAATTCATGTTTAAATTAACAAAAGAGGCTTTGTTTATTTCTTATAAATAATTTACAAAGCAAAATAATTTCAGGAGACTTTTATAATTCTTTATTTATGATGTTTAATCAGTAGAAAATGTTAAACTCATTATTCTTATTTAAATTCCTTTTTAAGAATTTACTTTAATCCTTAGTTAAGTTGATATTTTATGTGCATTTCTTCACACAATATTTAATAATTTCATAAATGACATATGATGACATGCTCATGAATGACATGAAATGCATTTTATTTCTGAGAGTTGTTACACACCCTGTGGGCAGTTCATCACACAGGCGCTCGTCTCCGCTCAACCGTGCCCCTCAGATCTGGCGGAGACAAGAACAGCGAAAGGGAGGGATCAGAATTCGGATCTGTCATCCTTCCCGTGGCAGGGACTTCCCTCCACCATCCTGAGGTATTCACCCATCAAATCCTCCTCTGTTGTGCTGCGATTCCATCTCAGTCTTGTGCTGCGATTCAATCTCAGTTTTGTGTTGCGATTCGATCTTAGTTTCCGTGAATAATTTGAATTCAGATCTCAGTGGCTTTATAGAAGAGTATTCGCATTTGGATTCCTCTGTAGATGTCAGTTGGTATTGATTTTGGTCGAACGTAGTGTTTAACGAAATGCAGGTAAGGCCGATTTCTTACTGAACATTCAAGTTAGTAATATCAAACGAATTATCACCTGGATATCTCTTAAATTCATTTGGTTAATATTTCTTAGAATTTTTCTTAGGACATCAATGTATACATGATTCTGTTACATAAAACGTATACCATTCAATCTTGCTACAAATTTCTTTGGATAATCTGGAACATTCTACTTGGCCTCGTTTCTTTTTGTGCACTCAAGCGAGCTGAAACTTGAAATTGACTTGCACGATTTCATTTTTTTTTTGATATTCTGATCTATTTTTTTTTTGTACTGCAGCAAGTCTCACTTGTATTAAATAAATAACCACCATGAATTCTCTTTTGTCTGAGAGAATCCATAGAGTATCGTGGCAGCTTTGCAACTGTATGACTTAAACAATCATTACTCGCTGAGCAAGTGACATTTCTGCAAAATCTTTCCATTGGCTTTGCTCTGTTGATATAAGTGGTGTATATTTGAATTTCCTTGGACAATGTATTTTTGCTGGTTTATTCAAAGCTATGAATTGTTAACTTTCATAGACATATACATGTCACTGACCAAACCATTCGATTATTTTCATGTAGCATCAAGACACAGTGATCTCAAATTCAGTTGCCCGGGCATTTGCAGAACAGAATTATAACTAGACTAGTCACTCGGTGTCTTTGAGCAAGCGATGAAGAACAAATACTTCTTTTGGCACAAAGATTAGTGCCATATTGTGTTTTTGTCTGAAACATTGTATGTTTCACATCTCAAACATGTACAGTTACAAGATCTTGTAACAGCTACTCTCCTGTGTATATATATCATTTTATTGAAATAAATGTTATCTTTTGGTTTCTACAATGCGGTGAGTTGAATGTGTGTCTGGTTGATGAATGTTTGTATCTTTCTGTTGATGGAGAGGTTAAGATACACATTGAAAATAGTATTAGATACAATTGTGAATTTTACAGCTAGCAACGGATATGAGCGTTGGTAGTATGTGTTGGTTGTTTGCAACGAAATTTACACCAGTTACCAACGCATAGTTATGTGTAGCCATAGACCCTTGCAACGCCATTTGTAGCAACGCATACTAATTGTATTGGTATAGACCTTAGCAACACTTAAATGGTTTTATTGCAACGCATTCATGCGTTGCTAAAGGGGTGTTTCTCTTGTAGTGGAGGAAGAAAACGACTCGGAGGAACGGAGGCACGTACGATGGGATCGCGCCCCCGGTGGCTGCGCCTTCCTCTCGGCCGCGCCCTTCTTTGGGCCGCGCGCCCCTAGGTGGGCCAAGTGGAGGAGGTGGGCTACGGTGTGGGGAGAGAAAAAAATTATATGGCTGATTGGTTTGGGCCGGGAAGTGGAAAAGGAGGAGAGATGGCCCGGGAAAGAGAAATAGCTTTTCTTTTTTCTAGAATTTTGGTAATTGGACTTGGGATTCATTTTGAACAGATTTGGAGCTATAAAAATTGGAGCGCAACACTCACAAATAAATTAAAAGAATTTAGAACAAGCAATCACTTTTCAAGATAAATTTTATTATTCATAAAATGTCAAATTTCCTCTCTAGTTTAATTTATTCATGGATTTTTGTTTTTGAAAATTTGTGAATCGTAAAATAAAAACCTATCAAATTTAGATTTGACGCTATTTTTGAATTTCATTTATGTTTTGAATTTTTGGGGCGTTACGGATATACCCTACTTAAAAGAATCTCGTCCCGAGATTCGACGTAGCTGGGAAGGGGGAAGAAATCGAGATCGGAAGTTGGTACGAGAATCTTGAGCCGACGCAATTAGATAATCATCGAATTAGTGAAATTTGAATCAAAATCTCGGAGGTGCGAGGAATGCAAGAAGGCCGTGTCATTGCTTATGCATCTCGACAATTGCGTAAGCATGAAGAGCATTACCCAACTCATGATTTAGAGTTAGCTGCAATGGTTCTTGCACTGAAAATATGGCAACATTATTTGTTGGGAAATCTTGTCCACATTTACACAGATCATAAGAGCCTCAAATATATCTTCACACAATCTGATTTGAACATGCGACAACGTAGATGGCTTGAGCTAATTAAGGATTATTAATTGGAAATTCATTATCACCCCGGCAAAGCCAATGTTGTAGCCAATGCATTGAGCCGAAAAGTGCATTGCAATAATCCGAATTTGTAACTTGAGGACAACAGTTAGGATGTCCCCTCCGATGAATCAAGTGTTCATATTTCACCGGTTGCAGCCATACACAATTTGGCTATTCATTCAACCATCCGAGATGAAGTGATTGCCGCCTGAAACATGATCCAGGCATGGATCATATTCGGTAGAAAGTTAAGGATGGGAAAGCTGCTTGTTTTCAGCAGGATAGCAACGGTGTTCTATGGTTCAATAACCATTTGGTAGTCCCCAAAAATTTTGAGTTGCGTCACAAAATTTTGGACGAAGCTCATCAATCAAAATATTCAGTTCACCCAGGTAGCAACAAGATGTACCAGGGGTTGAAAGAAAATTTTTGGTGGACTAGAATGACGCGAGAAGTCACATGTTATGTCGCGGAACGTGACACGTGTCAACGCATTAAGGCTAATCATTTGAAGAAAGCCGGATTTCTACAACCGTTAAGCATTTCCGAGTGGAAATGGGAAGACGTCGATATGGATTTTATTGTCGGTCTCCCTCGCACCTCACGGAAGCATGACTCCATTTGGGTTATTGTTGATCGGCTTACAAAATAAGCTCACTTTATTCCTGTCAACACTTGCTATTCCATTCGCCAATATGCTTGAGCTTTATATCTCCAGAATATTGTGCTTGCATGGTGTATCGAAGACGATAATTTCAGATCGTGGTTCTCAATTTGTGGCACGATTTTGGAAACAACTACATGCATCTCTCGGGCACCAAATTAATTCGCAGTTCAGCTTATCACCCTGCCACCGATGGACAAACCGAGCGTGTGGGCCAAATATTGGAAGACATGCTTAGGGCCTATGTTTTGACACATGGTGGTAATTGGGATGACCACTTGCCTCTCGCTGAATTTTCTTATAACAATAGTTATCAAGAGAGCGTAGGAATGTCTCCGTTTGAGGCATTGTATGGTCACAGTCTGTAGAACTCCACTCAATTGGTCCGAACCTAGAGAAAGAGTTACCTTTGGACCTGACCTTGTGCAGCAAGCCGAAGAAAAGGTTCGCATTATTCGAGCAAATTTGAGAGCTGCAAAAGAACGGCAGGAAATGTATGCGAATAAAAGACGTCGGCGCCTAACCTTTGAAAAGGGCGACCATGTCTATCTTCGGGTATCACCTATGAAAGGTATTCAGCGGTTTGGAGTCAAAGGAAAACTAGCTCCCGCTATATCGATCCATTCAAGATAATTGAAAAATGTGGACCACTCGGCATATAAGTTGGAATTGTCGGTCAATCTATCGGGAGTTCATTTTCCACGTGTCTCAACTGAATCAATGTCTCAAGCCACCGATGGATGTTGTCTTGGATGATTATTCACGCTTACAACCTGACCTAACCTATTATGAGCATCCGATGAAAATGTTGGATGAAAAGGATCGGGTCACTCGAAGCGAGCAATCAAATTTTATAAAGTCCAATAGAATAATCATTCCGAAGATGAAGCAACTCTGGGAATCAACAAAATTCTTGTGTACTCATACCCTGAATTTTTGCATCTACTATCGGGTATGACACGTTAACCTTCCTCTAGTTCGACTTTAATCTCGGGACCAGATTTCCTTAAGGAGGGAGGGTTGTGACACCCCGGTGTAATGAACGAACTAAAGTTCTACATTTAGTTCTACAATTATCTACTGATTCTGTAGAGGCCCAATATAAAATTTTTGGTCACATGCATCTACTGATCTCGTAGAGGTCCAATATAAAATTTTTGGTCACATGCATAGTGATTTGAATTTCAAAATTCAAACAGATTTATATTGGGTTGAAATACAAGTCAAAATATTCCTATAACAATAACCCCTGGCAAAAATATATGTTGTAGAGGAAGATAAAAGAAAAATCTGGGAACAAGTCCCTTGTCATTTGGATCAGTAGAACTCCCTATTAAAATTCGAGAAATGTAAGTTTTACCCTTTTAGTTGCGGGAGTAGTTTTGACACAAACTCTTCGTCTTGTCTCTTCCAAACTGAGTACTACACACTGGTATTATTTTTTTTGGAATTATACAGCATTGGAACTATTTTATTTAAGCTCCTACTTTGGGAGGAAGGTCACAAACTCAAAATTGGAAAAAATCCTCCGAAATATCCTCCGGGAACCCACCTGTCATCCTCTTCCTCCCATCTCTGTTTCTCCCGCTGGCCGACCAAAGCAGGAATCGACCGCCACCTGCGCCCGTACGTGGCCGTTGTCCTCTCGCCCAAGCCCCACCCGATGCCACCACAAGCCCGGCCTCCCCGCCGCTCGTCTCCCACTCACTCTCTCTACTCTCCTCTCCCAAGCAGCGTAGCAACAGAGAGCAAACGAGTCGAGCTCCCCATTACCGCGCCCGGCCTCGCGCCGCCGGCCTCCTCGCTACGTCCCGGCTCCAACCAAGGCCGCAGATGGATGCGTATCGAGGCACCGAAGCTGTAGAAAGAATCCTCGCTCGATTTGGTTGAGTGTGTAGAGAGTATTTCGAGTTTTCCCTCTTCGATGCCATTATCAATCGCCTCGACCTGCGGCGTAAAATTCGCCTCACCCGGTGAGCCTTTGCTCTCCTCCTCCTCGTAAGATGTGTGCAACGCCATTGCGGACCTTCCGACCCTTTTTCCCCTTTGTTTCCCACATTGAGAAGATTGAAAATCAAGTTTTCCTCGACCACCGTGTGCCGACTTGTCCCCGCTCGTCGACGACAGACCTAAACCGTCGAGCCCCGGGCCAATGGAGCCGAGGACGAGTGTTCGACAAGCTCCGGTGAAGCTTCACGTCGAAGAACCCCAAACTTTTGTCAACCACGGCGAGCTCCCGACGCCGCCGAAGCTCCTCCGTCCACCATTAACGCCGGCAAACTTTTCCGGTGAGCTCCCCACCTCGGTGACCTCCGGGGCAAGTCACCGGCCAACTTGGACCATCCCCGACCATTTTCCTCGCCATCTCCGGCCACCGAGAGCGCCATGGATGCACGTACGTGCAAAAATCGTCGGGATGTCGGCTTTGTAATTTATGCGAAATCATTTTAGACGAATGGCAATCTTGTAAATCGAGCAGAACTTTGATTAAATTTAGAAAATTCATAACCTAAGATTTAGAGTTCCAAATTGAGCAAATCCAATTTTTTTGGATTCCTTGCAATAAGACCAATTTAATGGTGATAATAAACTCCATGTTTGTTGCATAGTTTTTCATAATAATTATAAGTTTGTAAACCTATTAATTCATATCTTTTTATTTAAAAGTGATAAAATAGCAAACTAAGATGTTTTGAACTCCTCTAGACATGATCTTTGATATGGTGCATCATAATCATAATGTTCCTGCTTGTATAACATTATGTGCTTATTTGTCTGGTTTAGCATGTTTATTTTCTAATAATTAATTTATGCATCAAATAAATGTGCTACCGGAGCACAAATGTCACACATAGCTTGAAGTATGACCCCATTTTCCCTCATGTTCATATCTGCACCCAATAAATTCGTAGAGAATTTTTGTTAGTAAATACCATTGCTTTTATGTTTAAATGAAATCCTCTCCACATAAAATGATGAAACTTGTTTATTATTTTGTTATTTCATGAACACATCGTCTCCATAATTCATATGTACAGAAACTTGCAAATATGCTGCAATGGACCGACCCACGTATCGTGATTCCCGAGGTGCTTGTTTAGCGGACACCCGATAATACAACAACGGACCACATTCATATATTACAAGAGAGAAATTTGTTCAACTTTACAAGAGAGAGAGAGATCCAAATTTACATCGAGTTTATTAAGCGAAAACAGCGGAAGTTTAACAAGTTTAAGTTTGAAAAGCGCAGAAGCACACTAGCGTAGATTCGTCTCGACGATTGTACGACAAAAGGTGATCAATCCGAGCTCATACGGATTATCACTTAGCCAAGCACACTTACTGCGGCGAGGCTAGGCTCCCAGTGGGAAGTCCAACCCTCTAGGATCTGCGTATCCCGGGGCATAACACCAGTAGACAACTCAAAAGTATTACCACAAAACAACGAAGACACAAAGCTCGAGCAACTTGAGCTCGGCAAGATCGACCCGTCAAAATGACACACTAAGGCCGATGCCTAGACATGCAAGGCTCGGTGTGTGTAGCTGCATTTAGGAATAAAAACAGCGACTAAGCGGTGAATCCTTACTTTCAATATTTTAGCAACCTTCTAATTAAGCATAAAGTATAAGTGATCACGGTATCAAACATAATGCCACCGGTTGCAAGAAAAATTAATAATCAATAACAACAATCTTCATTATGATTCAAGTTCTTAGCTACGATGTGGCGCAGTTCGCAAGCGGTACTCATTATCTGCGAGGGACGACGATACGTATCGATTTATCACCAGTGGTAAAAACCCGAGGTACACGTCATATGCATCATTTAAGAACATATATGACAACCTTTCACCATGACATCTACAATTTGACACGGGTCCAACCTCACCAAGTGGCCGATCACTCACCTCGTGAGCTTCGATCGCCCACTCCTCTAGTAGAGTGGCCCGTCGACCAAATGTTGGGTACCGCACAACATTGCATATGTTAAGGCTACATAAGCTTACTAGTTCCCATAAAACTAGAATGCACTCGTGATCTGTTCAATACTTGCTCAAGCAGGACCAACAACGGTACGGTCCTTAACCGACACCAGCAGAGCTACTACGGTCAAGGCCCCTGTCTTGCGGTACCGAGCAACCTCTCTCGCCGGTCTCGATTTAATTATCAAGTGATACCCACAAACTTTAAAAAAAATTAACCATTGTACCGCCGTACCTGAATTTATGCTTAGCAAGGGTTCTATTGAACTACTCGTACTAGTATCTTTAATACAATGGGTCATATCGAGGAACAATGTAGGTCGGGTTTTGCAACCAAACCCTAAACGTAATGCACATTTCACCTTAGACATCTAGCAAGTGATATACCGAAAGAAAAATTTTAAAAGCTAAGAGGATGCACCGGGGCTTGCCTTGTGCCGAGGCAACAAAGTTAGTGTCTTCCGTGGTCGAGTCCTGAGGTGGCTCCTGCCGATGTTCCTCGATCTGCTCTTTAACGTTCCCTAAAATATATGGATATGCCAATGTCAATGCTTGAAGCAAATGCAACAACATGGTTGATGCAATGATCAATGATTCAACCAAAACTAACTATGTTATATGGTTCTTGAAGACATATGCATAAAAATTCAAATTTATTTTAAAGCGAGTTCATTATTTCATGTGATCTACACTATGAGAGTTAAGATACAAGGAAATGATTCTTCTCAAGCACAAATGCAGCAACATGAAATGTAACTGCACCACTGGATAGAGCATAACCAGAGGGAACTAAAAAAAACTAGGTTTGTATTTTTAGCATAAACAAAGAATTAGTTATGAATTAATTAGGATTTTGGATGTTCTGATAATTCTAGAGAAAACCATCAAGAATCTATGATCACCAACATGACTAGAGGATAGATCTACTCACAGGTATTCCAACAAACTTTAGTTTGCTAAATTTGGAGTTCGGAATCAAAAGATATGATTTTTAGGAGGTAAAAGAATTTTCTGGATTTTTATTTCGGGAAAAAGGGATATTGATGAACTCAGCCAATCAGAGCACGGCCACACGGAGTGCTGCAAGGTTTGGGATCAGCAGTGGCTGTGGCCACACGGAATCCGGGCCAGTGTAGCCAGCCATGTGGCCATGGCGGACGGCGGCCGGAGAACGACGGCGGCTCGCCGGAGTTGGTCGGACGGTGACAAAGTTGGACGAACGCACTCTCTAGAGGTTCAGCGTGACGTGTGTACCACAGTGGTGAGGACGGTCTCGCCGGAAGGTTGCCGGAAGAACGCCGGCAGCTAGAGGCACCTCGGGCGGAACTTCGGCGGCGTCTAGAGCTCGCCGTGGAGGACGAAAATTGGGGAAAAAGTTCTGCGAACACCTACAGAGGATGGGGAACAACGGCACAGGATTTATTGACCTTGGAGCTGGCCGGAACTGAGAGCGCGACGGCGAGGTGGGATGCGGCGGTGGTCGGAGCTCGGGAAGGCGACGAAATCCGCGAGGATCTGTGAGGGAAAACCGGTGGTGAGCTTCCAAGAGCTAGCGGCAATACTTGCGTACCACGGAAATAAAAAATCACAGTACAAGACGTACCAGAGCGAAAGAATTTTGCGAGATAGCTGGAGTTGATCGCCGGCGATGTTGTTCGGGAAATCTTCAAAATACTCACAGCTCGGGCGACGATTTGAGGGGACGTTTGCTCCTAGAGCTCTAGCAGATTGATGCGCATCGGATTGTGGTGGGGGTTGACTTGGGGATGCGGCGTGGTGGCTCGACGCCGTGGTTCAGAGTGCGGCAATGGCCGAACAAGCTCGTACATCAGAGAGAGAGAATAGAGGACAACACGTGTGGGGTTTATCCAGTGCTGCTGGCAGGGGATGAAACTGGCGAGCTGCTGCGTGGCTTCGGTGGTCCGCGTGGCGCGCAGGGATGGAGGCACGGCAGCATCAGAGTAGGCAACAGGCGGCGCGAACGGGAGAAGAACGAGAGTTAGATTGGGATAAGCTTGGCAGAATTGCACAAAGCCCATTTGATTATCAATTAATTTGAAACTCCATTTGCAGGCCGCAGAAAAATATGCCAAAAATTCCAGATGTACAGAACATTATTATGAACAACTTCTCTTATTGGCCAAAGATCAAATTCTGCTCTGAAAAAAATATAAAAATTTCGCAATATATCTGACTTAGAGCTTTCTCTTGAATTATTTGGGCATTTATCCCTTTTGCAAACTTCCAGTAAATTCCTCATAATTTCCTTCCATTATGCCCAATTCAATAAAAATATAATATGCATATACTTTTATTGAAGAAACGCATATTTCTGCCAACTCAAACTTTTGACCCTTATTTATCGAATTGCTTGAATTCGGTGGCGACCAAACCTAAAAATCTCTCATCCTAATTTATTAACATCTGCGATCAAGTTGTAATGCAAGTGAAGTGACACTAGGTGTCACAACCCTCCCTCCTTAAAGAAATCTCGTCCCGAGATTTAAAGCAGACTAGAGGAAGCTAGGTGCATTAACGCTTCATACCTCGTAGTTGATGCAGAAACCCGGATAATGGGTCTAAAGAAATTCCGTTGTTTCCCAGGTAGCTTCATCTTCGAGTGATTACTCCATAGGACTTTATAGATTTGAGATTCCGTTTTCGAGTGACGCGGTCCTTCTCATCGAGTACTTTTACTGGGTACTCAAAATAAGTTAGATCGAAGTTGTAGTTGTTCCGTATCTTCTAAAATGACATCCACTGGAGGTTTGAGGCACTTCTTCGGTTCGGATACATGGAAGATGTTGTGTACCCCAGCTAAGTTAGTTGGCAACTCCATTTTATAGGCTACCGGTCCACATCTCTCCAATATTTTGAATGGGCCGATATAACGAGGTGTCGGTTTACCTTTAACTCCAAATTGCTTGAATACCCTTCATAGGAGACATCCGTAGATAAACATAGTCACCTTTCTCAAAGAAAAGGGATCGACGACGTTTATTAGCATACCTCTCTTGTCGTTGCTTTGCAGCCTTCGAGCTGGCTTGAATAACCCGAACTTTTTCTTCGACTTGTTGTACTAGATCGGGACCAAATATGACTCTTTCTCCAGATTCGGACCAATTCAATGGTGTTCGACAACTGCATCCATATAGAGCTTCAAATGGTGACATACATGCACTCTCCTTATAGCTATTGTTGTATGTAAATTCAGCAAGAGGTAGATACTCATCCCGATTACCTCTATGTGTTAAGACACAAGCCCTAAGCATGTCTTCCAAAATCGGATTGACACATTCGGTTTGTCCATCGGTAGTTGGGTGGTAAGATGAGCTGCGAATTAATTTAGTACCCAAAGATGCATGGAACTGCTCCTAGAATCTTGCGACAAACCGGGAACCTCAATCTGAAATAATCGTCTTGGACACACGATGTAAGCATAAAATCTTCGAGATATACAACTCGCATACTCGCTTGACACTATATCTAGTGTGGACGAGAATAAAATGTGTCGACTTAGTGAGACGGTCCACAACTATCTAGATAGAGTTGTGTTTCCTTGACGTCACCTGGAAGACCCACAATAAAATCCATACTAATGTCATCCCATTTCCGAACAGGGGACACTCAATGGTTGAAGAAGACCTGCTTTCTTCAAATGATCGGACTTAATCCTTTGGCAAGTATCGCATTCTGCGACGTGGCGAGCAACTTCTCGCTTCATTCTAGTCCACCAGAATTCTGGGACGTGGCGAGCAACTTCTCGCTTTATTCTAGTCCACCGAAACTTTTGCTTAATCCCTGGTACATCTTGTTGCTGCCGGGATGAACAGAATACTTCGACTAGTGTGCTTCATCAAGAATCTTGCAGGACACCACTATCATCTTGTCGAAAACATGTTTCATTGCCATTCTAAATTTTCTCTCGAATATGAGCCATACCTAGATCCCTTTTCCGAGCAGAGATACTTCTTCCCGGGTAGTTGAATGCACAACTAGATTGTGAATAGCTGCAACAAGCTTAACATGAGTACTAGATTTAGCGATGGAAACATCGTTATCTGCTGTCCCAAGGTAGCAACATCAAATTGTTACAATACTCCTTACGGCTCGGTGCATCGGCCATGACATTCGCTTTTCCAGGGTGATAATGCACTTCCAACTCATAGTCCTTCATTAATTCCAGCCATCTTCGCTGGCGCATGTTCAGATCCGATTGTGTGAATATGTACTTAAGACTCTTGTGATCCGCGTAGATATGCACCAGGTTACCTAGCAAATAGTATCGCCAAATTTTGAGTGGTAGCACCACCGCAGCTAGCTCCAAATCATGTGTAGGATAATGTTCTCCATGCTTGCATAATTGCCGAGATGCGTAAGCAATGACATGGCCTTCCTGCATCAGCACACATCCAAGTCCCGTACCATATGCATCACGAGTAAACATCGGAGGGTTTAGTGATGTCCGACTGAGCCAACACGGGAGCGAGTGCTTAGCAACTTCTTCGAATTCCGAAAAGGTTCTTCACATTGATCATTCCATTCAAACTTCACTTCCTTTTTCAGTAGCTTTGTGATAGGTTGTGCTAGCCGTGAAAAATTGGGGATGAAACGCCTATAGTAACCAGCTAGTCCAAGAAAACTACGAACTTGTGAGACAGACTTTGGTGGCTTCCAATTCAACACACCCTGAACCTTTCCGAGTCAACAGACAATGCCTTCACTTGAAACTACATGACCAAGGAATGGAACTCGATCCAACCAAAATTCACACTTTCTAAACTTGGCATATAACTTATGATCCATAAGCGTTGTAGTATAATCCGAAGATGTTCGACCTGCTCTTCTTCATTCTTGGAGTATATAAGAATATCATCAATGAAGACCACTATAAACTTATCCAGCTCCGGCATGAACACCGAGTTCATCAAATACATGAAGTAGGCCGGAGCGTTGGTTAATCCAAAGGACATT
The DNA here is from genome assembly GCA_031894775.1 of Chloris gayana. NCBI lineage: Eukaryota > Viridiplantae > Streptophyta > Magnoliopsida > Poales > Poaceae > Chloris > Chloris gayana. The sequence continues at coordinate 204,146 of JAUNZO010003259.1, forward strand.
ACTAGATACTCATAGAGACCATATCTAGTAGAGAAGGCGATCTTCGGGATATCTTCTTCTCGAATCTTGATATGATGGTACCCCGAACGGAGATCAATTTTTGAAAACACCTTTGCACCCACCAACCGATCAAATAGAATATCAATACGGGGTAATGGATATTTATTCTTGATGGTCACTTCATTCAATGGTCGATAATCGACGACAAGGCGTAGACTTTTGTCCTTCTTCTTCTTCACAAACATAGCAGGGCAACCCCAAGGTGACGAACTTGGGCGTATGTATCCTTTGTCCAACAAATCCTTCGAGTTGGATTTTCAGCTCTTCGAACTCATTATGTGCCATCTTATACGGATGTCGAGAACCGGAGATGTCCCTGGGTGAAGTTCGATTTTGAATTCAACTTCCCGGTCGGGAGGAAGACAGGAAGATCATCATGGAAGACATCGGGAAACTCACGAACAATGGGAATACTTTCCAAGGATTTTTCTTCGAGATGATGGACGACAAGAGTTTTGGTTGGAGCCGGACTCAAAGGAATGGAATCCGGTCCATAAATTGGAGAATTCAAATGAACGATGCGAGGTGCGATATCTAGCAAAGCCTTATTAAATTTCATCCAATACATGCCTATGATCAAATCAATTTCCTGGTGGTCTAACATGATGAAATCCCAAGGATAATACTTGTGATTTAACTCAAGTGGGGCTTTCAAAAGAATTTGATCAGCAAAAATCTTTCCACCAGGTGATCTAATAGTGTAAGGGAACTTAGTAGTGTGGGTAGAGAGATTATGTTTTGTTATGCAAGCTTTGCTAACGAAATTGTAAGAAGCACCAGAATAAAATAAAACAACGACAAGGCGATAATGTAGCGAGAACATACCGCATGTACGGGCTCGCCTTCCGGAATTTCCTCGAGGTTGGTGTAGTTGACACGACCGGTCCGATTAGAGGAACCTTGCGACTCATTTGCACCTTGTCCATATGACCTGTTGGCATCTTTCTTCGGAAATGGACAACTATTGATGAAATGACCCATCCGGCCACGGTTGAAACAACCCTTAGGATTAGACTTCCCGATGAGGCCCCGCATTATGTGCAGCTTGATTTGCTTGTTGTTGAGGTGGTGCACGTTGACCATATTGTTCTTGCCGAGGTGAAGGCTGGCCATAGCTTTGAGGTGGACGATTATATGCTTGCTATGGAGGGCGATTGAATTGTTGTTGTGGAGCAGCCCGGAATCGTTGTCCGAGTGGGTGAAGTATATATCAAGCGATACTTTTATGGAGGACTAGTAAGTGTACCACTTGTAGAAGCTTTCCTCTTACGCTCTTACGCTTGAACTTCGCTGCTGGGCTTCCTCTTGGATAATGGCTGCATTGACCGGATAATTGAAAGTGCCACTAGACTGCCAAGTTAACTTTTCTTTCGGAGCAGGGTTCATGCCCCTTCGGAAAGCAGCACGCTTCTTATGTTCGGTGTCCACATATAGAGGAGCATATTGGGCCAAGTGATTAAATTTCTCGAGTATACTCCAGAATAGTCCTCCCTCCTTGCTTTAAATCTTAAAATTCTTGGAGCTTCGTTTCCATCAATGCTGCTGGAATATAACGAGCACGTAAAGCAGCCTTGAACTCATCCCACTGCACTATGTGTCCTTCCGGGAGAGAAGCCGGATAATTAGCCCACAAAGCATTGGCGGGTCCTTGCAGTAGGCCGAGCTGCGAAGAGAGGCTTTTGTGCATTGGTGCACTGCAGAAATCCAAACTTGGACTCTATGCCACGAAGCCAATGATCAACATCTAGGGGCTCGTTGGCACGCTCAAATGGTATTGGATGAGTAGAAAGAAAATCCTGATAAGTACTCTATCGTGGATGATCACTACGACGTCCACCATAGCGACTTGAGTTCTGAGCTATTTCTCCGAGTAACCCAGTGTCCTCTCGCCTTGACTCAAGCAACAAGGCGAGAATTTGCTCCAATGTCGCTCGGAGGTGGCGGTGGAGGTTCATTGTTGCGAGCTCCTTGCTTGGGAACTCTCGGCGTCACCACGGTTGCGAGTGTTCACCATGCTGAAGGTTTTAAGGATGTACATTAGTTCCTTACTCCATAGACATCGCAAAAATTCCTTAAGGACAATTAATGTACATAACATGGAAATTGTGGAACAACAACTTATCAAGAAGTTGAAAAAATCCTTCGATAGCAGCTTGCTCCTTTCGATACGAGTAGTTGGATAAGAAGATACACTTTCTCAAAGATCAGGACTGAATCGAGTTTGAAGGGAATAGGAATTCTAGAACACCCTAATCAAATATTAATTCCTGATTATTTTAAATTATAAGAAATAATCGAGAGGATTGAAAAGGACATAAGTCAATTTTTAATTGAGTTATTCCCTGCCATGCCATGATGCAAAGTTTATTTTTAAACCTATATGTTCCTTACTCAAAATAAAATTTTACAACCAACTCAACGGTTTATGAAAATTTGGTGGCGACCCGTACTCAACCACGTAAGTTAATCTAGGTTTGCGATACTCAACACACTAACCTGGTTAATGTACCTGCAGAAGATCCATTTCAGAAACAATACATCAAATTGAAAAGAAACTACAAAAAAATAAGAACATTTCTACCAGATAGCGATCCATAGACACTACTAGAAAACACCCCCGTAGACACGCTTTATTTAAGGTCTAGATACGTTTATTTTGTCTCGATCAAAAAATAGAGACGTCTTCATAAATCGTGCCCGAGGCGTCTCCGAACGTACCGTGTCAAAGCTTGGTAAATATGATTTTTGAAAACATGTCTATTGAAGTAAAAGACGTTTAATAGAGATGCTATAAAGCATAGATATGTTTATAGATACGTTTTCATGAATGCGTTGTATGTATTAGAGTAGACACGTTTTGTGACATGTTAATAATCTTAGACACGATTTTATTGATACGTTTAGACTGTGTTTCTATCAATATAGACACATTATATACAATGCTTCAAAAAATATTATTGTAAAACTTGTTCTAAACGATTGACTTATTCATGCAATTAGTAGGAATCAAACCCGTGACTTCGTCATTTTCTACAAGCTCATCTAACCAACTCACCTAGGAAACGAAGTTGATATTATTTGACCATGTATTCTTTTATATGCATGTTCTCTTAGTGCATTAACGTCTCTAGGATTTTCGATAGCATGTCAAAAATGTCTCTAAATAAGGGTAGATACGATAAAAACGTGTCTAATATCATCTCACCTTTTATACGATTTCAATAACGTGTTAGAAAACGTGTCCGATGTCATGGGATACGATTAAAGCATATCTCAATACCATATCATTTTGAGATTCCCTCTAAAATATGTCAACAAACGTCTTTACGTTGGATATCGATGGTTCAAAGCGTGTCTAAAAACGTAACACTTTGTGATGTTTTACAAAGCATGTCAAAAAACATGTTTATCGTATTATTTATGTTAAAGCGTCTCTAAGATCATGTCATGTTGACACATTCTCAAAATCGTGTCAAAAAGTGTCTCTAGCTACCGATGTAGGCACGCTTACAAAAACGTAGCAACATAAACGTGTCTAGAGGCCATTTTTCTTGTAGTGAGAGAAGGATCGCTCCGGGTATCCCACGAGCCAAAAGGGGTCCCGTATACGTGCGCGGGCACGGACACCGATATCTGCGTGTCGGCCCATGCACGTACCTTCATTGAAGATTTCGTAGATGCAAAATTTAAACAATCATAACGCAAGGTTAGTTTTTGCCACCAACTCTAACATTCGAAAGTGCTTCTAGGCCCCTCATTTTATTTTGGATGATTGATATCAATACAATTAAATTAGGACTAATGCTTTCATGAGAATGTGTGTAGTGAATATCCAAGGAACATGAAAGTGTAGCAAGCACAATCAAAAAGAAGAAAAGAAATGTAAAATGCAACAAAAAGAAGAATTTGGAAAAGCCCTTCTCAAAGCTTTTGCCTCTCTTTATTTCTTTGCTTTGAGTCATAGGGATGCCGTACTATAAAGAGTGATGCAAATCACAAATTTAACAAAGAATGGAGATGCTCACAAACTCAAGAAAATCCTTCCCAAACCCATTCTTCCTGGACTCATCGGAAGCTCCGGTGTGGTACCGGAAGTTCCGAGTAGGCTTACAGAGAGTTTAGCTCTCGGAAAAGCCATACCGGAAGTTCCGGTCCCCGGTACCGGAAGTTCCGGTAGGCTTACAGAGAGTTTTCTCTCGGGAAAAGCCATACCGGAAGTTCCGGTAGGCTAACAGAGAGTTTTGCTCTCGGGAAAAGCCATACCGGAAGTTCCGGTCCCCGGTACCGGAAGTTTCGGTAGGCTAACAAAGAGCTCTAAGCTCTCCGGAATGCCATACCGGAAGTTCCGATATGACACCGGAAGCTCCGGTGCGGTCCCGTTTTCAAACCCTAAACCTAGGTACCGGAAGTTCCGGTGCGGGCCAAAAATCCGGATCTAACCCTAATTCGAACCATACCGGAAGTTCCGATGTGCTATCGGAACTTCCGGTGCGGGTTTTCGAGACAGAGCCAACGACTCTTTTTGGGCTGTGGTATATAAGTCACACCCCCCCCCCACTCCATTCACATCTCTTGCACATTCCGAACCAACACACACTTGAGCTTCACTCCACTTACTCCAAATCCTCTCCAAAAGCAAAAATTCCATCCTTGATCTAGGATTTGAGTGAGAGACTTTGAGCAAGTGTTTGAGAGACTTGATTCCATTCTTGAGCATCTTCACTCCCGTCAAGCTTGTGATTTGGATTTGTTACTCTTGGAGCTTTGAGCTCCTAGACGGCTAGGCGTGCTCGTGAGCTCCCAACTTGTATGGTGAAGCCCGAGAAGTTTGTATTGCCCGTCCCGGAAGGGACCTTGATATTGGAAAACTCAAGCTCAACCTTGGTGGTGACTTGAGGGAGAAATAGGGTTGAGAGAAACCCGGTCCTTGGTGGACTTTCTCAACGGAGACGTAGAGTCCTTGGTGGGCTTGAACTTCGGTGAAAATTCCGTGTCTCTTGTGCTCCCTCTTTTACTTAAGTGCGTTGTTGTTTAATTTACTAGGTTGATTGTTAGTTTTTCGTTGTGCCGTTAAATTCCTAGAATTGCATAGGGTCGTTCCTTTCCTTCTTGCAAACACTTTGTGTAGGGTTTAATTCCGCATTTATCACCCTGCACCGGAAGTTCCGGTACCCTACGGAAGTTCCGGTATTTGACGTTTTCGTCTTAAGTGTTATTTCGCAGAAAATTTTAGGTTCGCCTATTCACCCCCCTCTAGGCGACTTTCAATTGGTATCGGAGCGGGTATCTTCGTTGAAGCCTCACCGCTTGAAGATTAAAGATGCAACGGCTAGTGGTAGTGGTAGTGGTGAAGCACCACCTAAAGTAGCCGGTGAAAGAGGTCATGAGAACTCACCGGATGATGCTAGAAATGAAAGTGGAAAAGGAATTACGAAGGATAGAGATGTGCCTAGTGCTTTGCCAAATAAGCTACAATAAAACACCATACTCCTATAGTGATGGAAGGGATGAGCACATTGGACCCGACTCCGGAAGACTACCATATTTTGATGGTCAATACTTTGATAATTGGAAAACAAAGATGCTACTACATTTGGACTCGATGCATCAAAATGTGAGAAGTGTGACTCAAAATGGATTCATATGCGAATGTAGAAGCAAGCCAACCACACAAGACTTGTTCAACATAAGGTGCAATGTGACGGCGGCTAGTGCTCTTGTGTCCGCACTTAGTCCCGCCGAGTATGAGAATATAGCCGAATTGGAGGATGCTCATCAAATTTGGTTGAAGCTTGAGTTAGTTCATGAGGGCATCGATAGTGTAAAGGAGTCTAAGCTAGAAGGTCGGATGAAGGGCCAAGGGAAGCCCATGATAGAATGATGAGGATAGTGAACAAGAGAAGAGCACTTGGAGAGAAGGTGTTGGACTTGGATGTGAATAGAAGGTTGCTACAAGCCTTGTAAGCATGGGATGCCAACATAGTGTCCAACATAAGAGACAAAGATGGCTTTAGATACTTCACCACCGATGAAGTGATTGGAAAGGTGCTCTCCCAAAAACAGCAAATTGATCAAGGGAATAGGATCAATGCATTACTCAAGGACAAAGAAAAAGTTAGTGGGAGCAAAAATGATTTGGCTCTCAATGCCGAACAAGAAAAGAAGAAGAAGGTGGTTGAGGAGAGTGATGATGATAGTGATGATGAAATGACTCTCTTTGTGAAAAGATTCAACAAGCTCATGTCAAAAAGAAGCTTCAAGAAGAATGATCAAGACAAGAGCAAATCAAGAAAAGCTAAAAACAAGTGTTACATTTGTGGAGACAAAGGTCATTTCGTGGCGGAGTGTCCGGAGAACTACAAGAACAAGCAAAACAAGAAGGGTGACAAGAAGTACAAGAAGCATAGAAAGTACCAGTCGGGGTGAAGCACACATTGGACAAGAATGGAACTCCGATGGATCATCTTCCTCCTCCGAGTCGGAATCCGATGAAGAGAAGGGAGGCATTGCATCACTTGCTATTGGGCTCACACCGACCAACTCCTCCTTGTTTGGAAGATTGACCGATGATGAAGATGATGCCGGACACAAGTGCATGATGGCTAAGGGCTCTAAGGTAAATGCAAATGGAAGTTCTCAAATTCCTAACATGTTTGATTTGTAGGACATCATTGAGCAGGAAAAGGAGACTAATGAGAGGCAAGAGGAGCTTCTTGAGAAACAAGAGGAAATGCTTGTTCAAGAGAAGCAAAGGGTGCTTGAACTTGAGAAGCTCCTAGAAGTTAAGAGGAAGAAGAATGAGGACTTGGTAAAGTCTCTCAAAGTGGTTGAAGAAAATAGTGAGACACTTAAAGTCGCAAATGTGTCACTTCAAGAGAAGTGTGATAACTTGCAAAGGGATCACAATTCGCTTAAAGTGCAATTTGAGGAAATTAAGTGTAACACTACTTTCCTCTCAATCTTCATCTTGCCCCCCATCTAGCAATGAGTGGTTTAGGTGCAACAAGATTGATATTGAAGCTTGTACAAGAAACATCAAGACCATTGATGATTTGAAGAAACAAGTGCAAGAACTTCAACAACAAGCACAAAAGAAGGTGAAGGCCATCGATGATGCCAAGGCCGAGTATGCAAGGGCGCATACACCAATGTGAGGCGGCCACATGTGAAGGATGGCATTGGGTACAAGCAAGGTGACAAGCACAATGCAAGAATCAACAAGAACGGCACCGAATTCATCAAGTTCACCAAGGATAGTGGACACCAAAAGAAGCAAGTCAAGACGGAGAAGCAAATCAAGAACACTAACAAATCTTCTCTTATTTGTGATTTGCGTACTAATGTGCCTAACCCCTCTTGTGCTCTCTTTAATGATTTCGATGCAACCTATGTGCTAATGAGGAACAAGCGTGGCCGTGTCTATGTGAAATATGTTGGGCCACGCAACAAGACCCACAAATCTTGTGTGTGGGTGCCCAAGGCACTTGTTACTAATGTGAGAGGACCCAAGCAAATTTGGGTACCTGTTGGTATTTCTTACGTCACGAATAAATCCGCAAGCGCACGGAATACCGTTGTAGCACTTCACCGGAAGTATTCCAAGGTATCGTATTTATATCCGCGAGGGAACGGAGTATTTCTGCAACAAGGTTAGTTTACCCAAGGACAACCAAGACAACGTAGCAAAATAGGGTCGAGAGGGTGACTCTTATCTATTTATCCTTTAAAGGTAGACGAACGCAAGCTAGACTTGTTTACTTCGGGCACCGTCTTAGGCTTGGTCCGCCAAGCCACTCCGGTCTCGAAAGCTCTACTATGTACCCGAACGTGGAGGGTTCCTTTGGATGACGAGGCTGTCACTTCCTGCCACCTACCTCTACAAACCGTGGGGCACACACGGCAAACAAAGGCGATCTCCGGCCTAGACACCACGTCTATGCTATTGACCACTACTCTAGCCTCGGCCTAGAGCGAGTTCAGAAAGCTAGAGTACTTCTTGCGAGCGATGATCCCGTAAACAAGTATAACAAGAATTACGTCTAACACAAAGATATGTCACGATAGATAAGTAGATCACCACGTATAAATCACCAAAAAGAGTGTTTACACGCCAAGGTAAAAGAAAAGGAAATACTACTCCACTTTGCAAAAGGGAGGAACACTCCTTCCTCTTCCTTGCCCTCTCTCCTATTCTACTAAGATACAAGAGGCCCTTGGCCTAAGGATGAGAGTTTTGTCTTGTATCTTGATGTTGGTGGTGTGTTGAGAGAGGGGGTGTAGCCCTTTATTTATAGCCTTGGAAGGTCGGCAACTTGGAGGCGGTTCCGGACGTCGGTGGCATTAATTGCAGGTGGAACCGACCTCCGGACGTCGGTGACAAACCGCCGAGAGAAAGATGGGCCGGGGGGTCCACTGTCGGTTCGGCCGAACCCATTAGGGTGGTTCGGCCGAAGCGGCCTGGACTCCCTGGGCTTGATTCTTCTCCGGTGCCTTCCTCTGGCTGTGTAATGGCCCAATCCACTTGCTTGGTTTGATGTTGAGGCTCTGTTTTGTGGTTTTGGGCTTTTGGACTATATTCTTTAGTCAGGGAAAATCCGTCGATTGCAAAGTCCATGTTTCGAGCATGTTTTCCCTGTTTTCATATGAATTGCACCTGCATTCATAATTTCACCAAGACTAGTGGAATTTGTTAGAAATAATCCCTATGTTTATTCTTGGTGATGGTGTTTGATTCAAAAAGATGCAACATGTTGACGGTAAAATTGGACCATAAGGACCGTCAACAAGACCCCCACACTTAGCTCTTTGCTCGTCCTCGAGTAAAGGTGGGAGCGTAAGTTGAGAGATCTCTCCTCTTAGAGACCTGCACACATGTTATTACAAGCCACACCGTTTTACTTGTGAACATGACGGTGGCTAACATGCATTCTTGGATGATTGATAAGTGGAACAGCTCATGACTCAAGTCACTATACTTTTGCTCACTAAGCACCTTGGGTTTTTGAAAGTTTTGAACATAAACAACATGACTCCCGCTCCTCTTTGATTCTCTTGAATCGCTCAAAAAGTGTTTTCCTCACCAAGGCATTGTGTTGCCTCTCTTTTTCCTACTTCTTAGGCTTGTATGTGGAGCTCGGTAGGGAATGAGAGAGGCATACTTGTATCACAAATATTGCTAAGCCAAAAGAAAGGATCCATGGAGAAGCCAAGTCATGCAACCTTGATCAAGAAGTGCGTGTGTGTATGGATATGAAAAAGTGACAACTCCTATTGCAATTGACCTCTCTTTATTTTGCATTTTCGAGACATGGCTATCTTTTTATTTTCTTTCTTTTCTTTTCTTGCTCTATGCTTGAGCATCTCTTTTCTTCTCTCTTTTTCATTGCTCGTCTTTGTGAGCTTTCTTTTCATTGCTCATCCGTGTGAGCTTTTCTTTTTACATAGCCATGTCTCGTTTATGCGTGATTGAGAGAGAGAGAGAGGTAAAAAGAGGTGCAAACGAGGAGTGTCTTTATTTTGGTGGAGTGTACGTGATCTTGATCAAGAGAGCATGACAAGTTTCTCTCTAGGGTCACTCAATTTTGGTAAAGCTCATTGCAATCACAAGCAGCATATGTATGTAAGTTTTGCAAGGTATGATCATCATATGGCATTGGTAGGAATTTTTGTATCAAGAGAGGAGCATGAAGCCATGGTATTTTTGTTTTGTGAAATAGAATTCCCAAGGACTCGGTAAGCTAAGCATAAGATCATTTCGTCGAGCCATATCACACTTGCCAATAATCTAGAAAAACATGGGTCCTATGGATTTGATTATTTGTTCACGGGCAAGTGGTGATGAAGCGAGTAATAAAAAGTGTGCAAGATTATCATGAGAGCATTAGGGAGAGACTTGGGATTTTCAAAGGTATTCAAAAGAAATCTTCCCAAGTTTTAGTTGGTCAAGTTTTAGTAATTGTTTTTCGCGTCTCGGAATGAACTTGACAAATAAAGTAGGCGAAAAGGAAGTGTGGGAAACAAACTCAAGTGCCACGAGGAAGCGAGGGCTGAGTGGGACCCACCGGGGTTCGGCCGAACCACCCTTGTGGGTTCGGCGAGCCGGCTCGGGCCCCACTGGTGCTCTGTTTCGCAGGTTGTGTTTGTGTTGTTTTCCTCGTGATGTTTCTGCGCGCTACGCGTGTGTTTGTCTTTGCTTTCCGCGATGTCCCCCCCACACTTGCCTTTTTGCCTGTTTTCTTCAAAATAGACAAAGATATTTCGAAACAAAACTTGCTCTACCGGTAAGGGAAGACCGGGGAGCACTAATATGATTAAAAATTTAAAAGAGCAGGCGCATTATAATCTTGAGGAATTGAAAAAATGATTGAAAAAAGGAAATTAAACTAAATGCGCTGCGAGAAATGATGAACGCGGGAAGGTTCATTTTAAACGTCGTATTCGTCCTCCTTCCCCGCGTCCTTGAAGAGACGCTTGATCTTGGAGTTGGTGCTGCGGCGATGGCTCGCCTGGGCATCCTTCAAGTCTTCAATAGCGTCTTTGATCTCCGCGACATTGTCACGTAGGCGTTCATGGGCTTCGCGGAGATCAACGTGTTTAGCGAGGAGGATTTGGTAGGGGCTCTTTTTAGGAGTTTTCTCCTCCTCGCTTTCATACATTCCCCCTGCCCTCTTGATGGGAGAGGGAGAGAGACGCCTCCTTATCCTCTTAGGAGGAGTGTCGCCCACGGATTCGCGGGCGTCTCTCTTTTCCGCCGAGGTGAGCGGCGGGATGAGCTGCTTTCCGCCACCGCGGATTCCCTTGATCTTGAACCTCTCGCCGGGCTTCTTGATGGGGCTAGGCAGGTTGCGCCCCTTATATTGATGGTGCACCACCTGCCCGCTCTTGGTAGCGAGGGTGCTGACGTACTTCTCTCCGGGAAGGAGAGCGTTGTCGGCGGCGTCGGCGCTCTTCTTCTTGGGGGTAGATTTCCCCTTCTTTTGGCGAGGTGCCACGGCAGCGGGAGAGCTTTTGGAGGGTGTTTTTGCTGCTGTGGGTGGAGGTTCAATAGCGAGCGGTAGATCATGGATCATCAAGGCTTGCTCGCTGGGAATGGAGACATGATCAAGTATGTCTTCGAGGCCGACTTGGCGGCAAAGCTCGCTGGTGGTGACGGAGACGTCGAGGCTTGGGATGCTGCTGTCCATGGTGCTGGGCAAAAGCTTTTTGTGCGAAATGGACAAGGTGGAAGAAAGGTGCAAGGGAAAAATGAAAGAAAACACCTTCATTTATAGATAAAAGTATGGAAAGAATTAATTTGATTTTTCCCGCAGCATGGAAGGCACTAAGCCGGGAGATTTGATCTTGTGACCGTTGGAGACAAAAGATGAAAGAAAAAAGTGACCGTTTGGGGTCTGTCTTGGATTCGGCCGAACCAGCAAGGGGGTTCGGCCGAACTGTAGTGGGCCCCTACTGGTCCCCTTCCTTTTACGGTTGATTGCTTGCTAAAATTATTTCGGGGAAGAGCTACTACGGGTGATAGATAAGAAAGAGCTATCATGAGAGAAAATTTAAATTAATCAAGTGCATGACATCAAATTCTTTATCTTTATCGGGCTCGAAATAAATTTTAAGGCGCTGACCATTTACCTTAAATATTTTACCTTCGTCGTCTTGAAGTGTGATTGCTCCATATGACGAGGTGTCAATAACCGTGTATGGTCCGTCCCATTTACTTCTTAATTTTCCATGCCCGAAGAGTTTCACCCGTGAATTGAATAGCAAGACCTTATCTCCAACCTTAAATACCTTTATCTTTATCTTTTTGTCGTGCCACCTTTTTGTCCTTTCTTTGTATATAGCTGAGTTGTGGTAAGCTTTGTCTCTCCATTCTTCTAACTCAGCTATCTCCATTTTTCTTTTGCGTCCGGCACCATTAAGGTCCATGTTCCATTTCCGGATGGCCCAATACGCTCGGTGTTCCATCTCGACGGGTAAATGACATGTTTTCCCGTACACGAGCTGGTATGGGGACATGCCTATGGGTGTCTTGTATGCTGTACGGTATGCCCATAGTGCATCGGGTAGCTTGTCCTTCCATCCCTTCCCCATTTCTGTTACGGTCTTTTGCAGGATCCGCTTGATTTGCTTGTTTGAGGTCTCGGCCTGCCCATTGGTTTGAGGGTGGTATGGAGTAGCGATATTATGCCTTGATCCAAGTTCTCTTAGGAAGCTTCGGAAGGTCTTATCAATGAAGTGAGACCCTCCGTCGCTTATCACTAGCTTCGGTGTTCCAAACCTTGGGAAGATAATTTCGTGGAACATCCGGCGAGCATGCTTGGCATTTGCGGCCCTGCAAGGCATTGCTTCCACCCACTTAGACACGTAGTCTACCGCCACCAAGATGTATTCGCAGTCATGTGACTTGGTGAACGGTCCCATGAAGTCAATGCCCCATACGTCGAAGAGCTCGACTTGTAAATTGTAGTTGAGGGGCATTGCATCTCTCGCCGTGATGCCTCCAACTTTTTGACATTACGGGCATCGCCGACAAATTCCTTTGTGTCTTCGTACATGGCTGGCCAAAAGAAGCCACTTTGCCATATCTTGGCACTGTGTACGAAACACGCCGTAGTGTCCCCCGTATAGCGATGCATGGCACTTCTCAATGATTCGTGTGCTCTCGGGTGTGGGCACACATCGCCTTAGCAATCCATCGGCGCGAGACACGGTAAAGGAAGGGCTCTTCCCATAAGTGACGGCGACTCTCATAGATGAGTCGTTTCTTGCTCTTTCCGGGTGGTACGTACCCCGTTGCCATGAAGTTCACAATGTCGGCGTACCATGGATGTGAGTCCCTCACTAGGAGCAGCATGTCGTCGCGTAGGAAATCATTGATGGGTAATTCCTGCAGGTTAGTGAATTGTATACGCGACAAATGATCTGCCACGGAATTTTCTACTCCTTTCTTATCACGGATTTCTACATCAAACTCTTGGAGTAGAAGAACCCATCGTATCAAACGAGGTTTAGCATCCTTCTTATTGAGCAAAAACTTTAAAGCAGCATGATCGGTGTAAACAATGACTTTTGCTCCAGTCAAGTAGGATCTAAACTTATCAAAAGCAAAAACAACAGCAAGGAGCTCTTTTTCGGTGGTAGTGTAATTTAAGCCGAGCTCCAGTCAAGGTTTTGCTTGCATAGGAGATTGCATGATGCTTTTTATCTCTAGTTTGGCCAAGAACAGCCCCCACAGACAAAATCACTAGCATCACACATTATCTCAAAAGGCAGCGTCCAATCGGGGGTTGGATAATTGGCGCCGAGATGAGTGCATTCTTAAGGGTAGTGAAAGCGAGTCATGCATTCATCGGTAAACTCAAAGGGTGCATCCTTTGTAAGCAGATTTGTAAGGGGTCTAGCAATTTGAGAGAAATCTTTGATAAAACGACGATAGAACCCCGCATGTCCCGAAAGCTGCGAATGCCCCTAACATTCACGGGAGGTGGAAGCTTTTCTATAACTTGTAATTTAGCTTTGTCCACCTCTATCCCCCTTTCGAGAAATCAAATGCCCCAGAACTATGCCTTCTCTAACCATGAAATGGCATTTCTCCCAATTGAGCACTAAATCATTTTCTTGACAACGTTGCAAGACTTTGTCTAAATTTTCTAAACAATGATCAAAGGTTTTTCCATAAACGAGAGAAATCATCCATGAATACTTCCATAATCTCTTCGATCATGTCGGAAAAGATAGACATCATGCAACGTTGAAAAGAAGCAGGTGCATTGCAAAGCCCAAAAGACATTCGTCGATAGGCGTAAGTTCCATAGGGGCATGTGAAAGTGGTTTTACTTTGATCGTCGGGATGGATGGGGATTTGATGATATCCTGAATACCCATCAAGGAAACAAAAGAAAGAATTATTTGCCAGCCGTTCCAACATCTCATCGATGAAGGGCAGCGGAAAATGATCCTTCTTTGTAGCCTTGTTAAGTTTTCGGTAATCTATGCACATCCTCCATCCCGTGACGGTGCGTTGAGGGATCAACTCATTTTTGTCATTATGGACGACCGTCATTCCTCCTTTCTTGGGTACAACCTGCCTTGGACTCACCCACTCGTTGTGTGGAACAGGGATAGATAATGCCGGCATGTAAAAGTTTTAAGACCTCCTTTTTAACGACCTCCCGCATCGCATTGTTCAACCTCCTTTGAGGTTCCCTAGATGGTGTACTATCGGGGTCTATGGGAATGCGATGGGTGCAAAGAGCGAGGGCTGATTCCCTTGAGGTCTCCAAGCGAGTACCCAAAAACGGAGTGATGTTTTTCTAGCACGGCTAAGAGTTTTGCAGTTTCCTCCTCCGAAAGCTTGTCACTTATGATGACGGGGGTTTCGGGATTTCCGTGAAGAAAAACGTAGCGCAAGCCTGGTGGAAGAGTTTTGAGCTCTACGGGAGGTGGTGTAGGTGTAAAAGTTTCGGGCAGCTCAAAAGTTTCCGCCGAATCATCCTCTTCCAAAATGAAATCAAGAGCATCTTCATCCAAGGATGATTCGGGGTTTTCATGAGGAAAAATTGCCATAACCTCCTTCATGCATTCTTCTTCCACAAGCGGCTCCTCGGCAAAAGAGTTTTGTGCATGAATGATAGGAAGAGAAAAAGTTTTCTTGCCGAGGGTGAAGTCTAAGGTTCTGAAGGTGATATCCCTAAGAAAAGCTTTTCTATGGGATGGCCAGGCCAAAACATCGAAATCCGGGATTCGAAACGTGAAAGTCCAAGGAAACCTCTGCTTCATTACGCTTAATGCAAACATCTCTAATGATCCCCAAACTCTCAAAAAATTGCCCCGGTGGGGCTTTAAGGAGTTTGTCGGGAAGGTGCCCATGTCTCGTTTCCAAATAAAGTTGAAGCAAAAGATTCGGACATGATGTTGGCACCTACTAGAGGATTATAGAGAACATCTACCATTACTCCTCGAATTGAGCCACGAATGGTTGATCTAGGATGATCAAGTCGAAGAACTTCCGAAGAAAGTTCGTTTTCCATCAACCATTCATCGCTCATAATTCTTTGTCAACTTCAGAACAGTTTTTAAGAGAAGAGATTTTTCAATAGGTTCGGGGGTTGGTGCGGGGAGTCTTTGGTTTCTTTTGATAGGAGTAGTTCAAGGTGTTTCCAAAATCTTCAAAAATTTCTTCCTTGAACTCAAATGGGAAATCAAGAGGTTCATCTTCCTCTATCATTGTTCTTGTGTTAGATGAGGACTCGAGTGCTAGGTGCTCCATCATGGGCACCAAGTGTTGTGTCTCTTGCACAACGAGTTCCTCATCTTCGACTCCGGCTCTACGAGTAAGTCGGCGGAAAAAGGTGTGTTTTCCACAATTCGATCCAAAAGTTCGTGTGCTTCCGCTATGGTCTTATGAGAAAAAGATCCACCCGCGGCCGTGTCAAGATAAAGTGCGGTATCGTTGCTCAATCCCGAATAAAAGTGTTGTAATAAAACGGGTTCGGGGAGCAATAATTCTGGTCGGAGTACGTTAGAGAACAGAACCGAATCCATGACGCACTTAAGGTTTCCTTTTCTTCTTGTCGAAAGCCTATTATTTCCGCTCGTAGAGAAGTGATACGAGATACGGGGAAGAATGCTAGACAAAATTTGTCTCGCAATTCTTTCCAATCACCGTTCACTCTCTTAGCGGTGTAAGTGTACCATTGCTTCGCCTTCTCATTGAGAGAGAAGGGAAACAACTTCCACTTCAATGTTTCTTGTGTCATGCCATGGATCAATCGGCATGAACACAAATGTTCAAACTCTCGCAAGTGTTCATAAGGATTTTCATGTTTAAAACCCGAAAAGGATAAACCTCTAATCATCGAAATGTAATCGGGGAGAACTCATAGCCGAGGTGAAGAAATAGGTTGTGATGATGATGGTGGCTCTAAGAGTTCACCCCGTGGAGTGGAGAAAGATTGGATGGTTGGGTGTGACTCCATGATATGTTTTTGTGAAATTTTGAATGTAAGGAAAAAAATAAAAACAGAACGGTAAGTAAGATAGATTACGAGGGCAAACCTGATTCGTTACAAAGATAACAACCGTTCCCAGGCAACGGCGCCAGAAATGCTTGTTGGTATTTCTTACGTCACGAATAAATCCGCAAGCGCACGGAATACCGTTGTAGCACTTCACCGGAAGTATTCCAAGGTATCGTATTTATATCCGCGAGGGAACGGAGTATTTACTGCAACAAGGTTAGTTTACCCAAGGACAACCAAGACAACGTAGCAAAATAGGGTCGAGAGGGTGACTCTTATCTATTTATCCTTTAAAGGTAGACGAACGCAAGCTAGACTTGTTTACTTCGGGCACCGTCTTAGGCTTGGTCCGCCAAGCCACTCCGGTCTCGAAAGCTCTACTATGTACCCGAACGTGGAGGGTTCCTTTGGATGACAGGGCTGTCACTTCCTGCCACCTACCTCTACAAACCGTGGGGCACACGGCAAACAAAGGCGATCTCCGGCCTAGACACCACGTCTATGCTATTGACCACTACTCTAGCCTCGGCCTAGAGCGAGTTCGAGAAAGCTAGAGTACTTCTTGCGAGCGATGATCCCGTAAACAAGTATAACAAGAATTACGTCTAACACAAAGATATGTCACGATAGATAAGTAGATCACCACGTATAAATCACCAAAAAGAGTGTTTACACGCCAAGGTAAAAGAAAAGGAAATACTACTCCACTTTGCAAAAGGGAGGAACACTCCTTCCTCTTCCTTGCCCTCTCTCCTATTCTACTAAGATACAAGAGGCCCTTGGCCTAAGGATGAGAGTTTTGTCTTGTATCTTGATGTTGGTGGTGTGTTGAGAGAGGGGGTGTAGCCCTTTATTTATAGCCTTGGAAGGTCGGCAACTTGGAGGCGGTTCCGGACGTCGGTGGCATTAATTGCAGGTGGAACCGACCTCCGGACGTCGGTGACAAACCGCCGAGAGAAAGATGGGCCGGGGGGTCCACTGTCGGTTCGGCCGAACCCATTAGGGTGGTTCGGCCGAGCTGGCTGGACTCCCCGGGCTTGATTCTTCTGCTGGTGCCTTCCTCTGGCTGTGTAATGGCCCAATCCACTTGCTTGGTTTGATGTTGAGGCTCTGTTTTGTGGTTTTGGGCTTTTGGACTATATTCTTTAGTCCGGGGAAAATCCGTCGATTGCAAAGTCCATGTTTCGAGCATGTTTTCCCTTGTTTTCATATGAATTGCACCTGCATTCATAATTTCACCAAGACTAGTGGAATTTGTTAGAAATAATCCCTATGTTTATTCTTGGTGATGGTGTTTGATTCAAAAAGATGCAACATGTTGACGGTAAAATTGGACCATAAGGACCGTCAACAAGACCCCCACACTTAGCTCTTTGCTCGTCCTCGAGTAAAGGTGGGAGCGTAAGTTGAGAGATCTCTCCTCTTAGAGACCTGCACACATGTTATTACAAGCCACACCGTTTTACTTGTGAACATGACGGTGGCTAACATGCATTCTTGGATGATTGATAAGTGGAACAGCTCATGACTCAAGTCACTATACTTTTGCTCACTAAGCACCTTGGGTTTTTGAAAGTTTTGAACATAAACAACATGACTCCCGCTCCTCTTTGATTCTCTTGAATCGCTCAAAAAGTGTTTTCCTCACCAAGGCATTGTGTTGCCTCTCTTTTTCCTACTTCTTAGGCTTGTATGTGGAGCTCGGTAGGGAATGAGAGAGGCATACTTGTATCACAAATATTGCTAAGCCAAAAGAAAGGATCCATGGAGAAGCCAAGTCATGCAACCTTGATCAAGAAGTGCGTGTGTGTATGGATATGAAAAAGTGACAACTCCTATTGCAATTGACCTCTCTTTATTTTGCATTTTCGAGACATGGCTATCTTTTTATTTTCTTTCTTTTCTTTTCTTGCTCTATGCTTGAGCATCTCTTTTCTTCTCTCTTTTTCATTGCTCGTCTTTGTGAGCTTTCTTTTCATTGCTCATCCGTGTGAGCTTTTCTTTTTACATAGCCATGTCTCGTTTATGCGTGATTGAGAGAGAGAGAGAGGTAAAAAGAGGTGCAAACGAGGAGTGTCTTTATTTTGGTGGAGTGTACGTGATCTTGATCAAGAGAGCATGACAAGTTTCTCTCTAGGGTCACTCAATTTTGGTAAAGCTCATTGCAATCACAAGCAGCATATGTATGTAAGTTTTGCAAGGTATGATCATCATATGGCATTGGTAGGAATTTTTGTATCAAGAGAGGAGCATGAAGCCATGGTATTTTTGTTTTGTGAAATAGAATTCCCAAGGACTCGGTAAGCTAAGCATAAGATCATTTCGTCGAGCCATATCACACTTGCCAATAATCTAGAAAAACATGGGTCCTATGGATTTGATTATTTGTTCACGGGCAAGTGGTGATGAAGCGAGTAATAAAAAGTGTGCAAGATTATCATGAGAGCATTAGGGAGAGACTTGGGATTTTCAAAGGTATTCAAAAGAAATCTTCCCAAGTTTTAGTTGGTCAAGTTTTAGTAATTGTTTTTCGCGTCTCGGAATGAACTTGACAAATAAAGTAGGCGAAAAGGAAGTGTGGGAAACAAACTCAAGTGCCACGAGGAAGCGAGGGCTGAGTGGGACCCACCGGGGTTCGGCCGAACCACCCTTGTGGGTTCGGCGAACCGGCCTAGGCCTCACCGGTGCTCGTTTCGCGAGGTTGTGTTTGTGTTGTTTTCCTCGTGATGTTTCTGCGCGCTACGCGTGTGTTTGTCTTTGCTTTCCGCGATGTCCCCCCCACACTTGCCTTTTTGCCTGTTTTCTTCAAAATAGACAAAGATATTTCGAAACAAAACTTGCTCTACCGGTAAGGGAAGACCGGGGAGCACTAATATGATTAAAAATTTAAAAGAGCAGGCGCATTATAATCTTGAGGAATTGAAAAAATGATTGAAAAAAGGAAATTAAACTAAATGCGCTGCGGGAAATGATGAACGCGGGAAGGTTCATTTTAAACGTCGTATTCGTCCTCCTTCCCCGCGTCCTTGAAGAGACGCTTGATCTTGGAGTTGGTGCTTGCGGCGATGGCTCGCTCGGGCATCCTTCAAGTCTTCAATTTGGGTTATGGTAACGGAAAAGGCTATGTGTTGGGTTATGGTAACATCCCCTTAACCTTTCCGCATTGACTTTCGAAGGTTATGCTTGTGGATAACGTTGACTTCAATTTGTTGTCTATCTCACAACTTTGTGGAATG
This sequence comes from Chloris gayana, assembly GCA_031894775.1. Lineage (NCBI taxonomy): Eukaryota > Viridiplantae > Streptophyta > Magnoliopsida > Poales > Poaceae > Chloris > Chloris gayana. The sequence continues at coordinate 223,458 of JAUNZO010003259.1, forward strand.
GGCTATAATTGCTTGTTCAACGACAAGAGTGTGATTGTCTCAAGGAGAAGTGATGGCTCGATTGCTATTGAGGGTGTGCTCAAAGGGAAGCTTTATGTTGTAGATTTTACCGCGGATAAAGCAAAACTTGACACATGCTTAGTTGCAAAGTCCGACATGGGATGGTTGTGGCATAGACGACTAGCCCATGTCGGTATGAGAAATCTTCACAAACTCCAAAAGGGCGGTCACATCCTTGGACTAACGGATGTTTGTTTTGAAAAAAATAAAATTTGCGAGTGCATGTCAAGCCGAAAAACAAGTTGGAGCTCCACATCCATCTAAGAACATTGTGACAACGACAAGACCATTGGAGATGCTACACATGGACTTATTCGGTCCCATTGCCTACATTAGCATTGGCGGTAACAAATATGGACTTGTTATTGTTGATGATTATTCTCGCTTCACGTGGGTATTCTTTTTGTGTGATAAAGGTGAAGTGAAGGATGTACTCAAGACTTTCTTGAAAAGAGCACAAAATGAATTTGAAGTGAAGATCAAGGCAATAAGAAGTGACAACAGATCGAATTCAAGAACACTCAAGTTGAAGAGTACCTAGATGAGGAAGACATCAAGCATGAGTTTTCGGCACCCTACACACCTCAACAAAACGGGGTGGCCGAAAGAAAGAACCGCACTCTCATAGAGATGGCAAGAACCATGCTTGATGAATACAAGACCTGCGATCGTTTTTGGGCCGAAGCAATCAACACCGCATGCCATGCCTCCAACCGGTTGTATCTTCATCGACTCTTAAGGAAAACACCATACGAGCTACTAACCGGTAAAAAGCCTAACATCTCGTATTTTCGAGTTTTTGGGAGCAAATGCTTCATGCTCAACAAGAAACCCAAGACTTCAAAGTTCTCCCCTAAGGTTGATGAAGGTTTCTTGCTTGGGTATGGTTCAAATTGTCACGCCTATCGTGTCTTTAACAAAACCACCGAGTTGTGAGTTTCACGGGACGTGACGTTTGATGAATCTAACGGCTCTCAAGGGGAGCAAGTTGTTATTAACAATGCAGATGTTGAGGCTCCTAGACAAGCAATCAAAAGAATGGCACTTGGTGATGTGAGACCGCGAGAACCGCAAAATGATCAAGATCAACCTCCTCCCTCAAGTCAAGACCAACCATGCACAAATCATGATCAAGTTGATCAAGATGAAGAAGTTGGTAATGAAGATCATGCTCAAGCACAAGATGATGAACCTACAACGCATGATCAAGAGGTTGAGCAAGATGACGGTCAAATAAGCTCACATCCACCACACCTAAGAGTGCACCAAAGTGTGCAACGTGATCACCCCGTGGAACAAATTCTTGGAGACATAGAAAAAGGGGTAATCACTCCGTCGGTGTAGGGGGATCGGGGGTCCCCTAACCGGGCGTGGGCCGTTTCCAGCCCATGGACGAAGACGGCGCCGGCAGGAGAAGAAGTCCGCCGGATCACGAAGCCCACGAAGGCCCATGAAGACCGGAGGAGCTGGAGCGTCGGGGGAACGAAGCTTCCCGGTAGCTTCCTCCGACGCACCAACCACCCGGAGTTAATGCGGCACTCGAGTGCTCGAGGCAACGCCGCAGCCCGACGAGACGTGCGCGCGGCTTCCCCGTGCGCCGCGCCTCGGGAAGCCGCTCCGCCACGAGTGCCGGGAGGGCTCTCGTCCAATGGGATGGAAGAGACTCGGAACGCGAACCGAGGAGAAGAGACCGCAACGGATTTAGTCGGGATCGTGTCGGGAAATCTCAAGAAGGACCGGACCCCCACCGGTGTCCGGTACCCCCGGTACTTGTACGGTGATCTTCTCCTTATCCTAGAAAAGGAGGGGAGACCCCAGTGTAAAGCGAGGAGATCGGAGAATACACACACACTAGCGGGACGTAGGGTATTACGCACCCGGTGCGGCCCGAACCCGGGTAACTCTCCGTGTTCTTACTCACTTGAATCATCTACGACTAACGCGCGAGCAAATCCGTTCTTCCCCGAGCCTATCCTAAGGGAGCCTTGACAGGCCCCCATTTGGAGGTGTACTCACACACCGACATTTGGCGCGCCAGAAGGGGGAAATCGTAGATTTCGCTTTGCGTTGCGGAACTTCCACGCAACCATGCAGAGATCCTCGGACACGCCGCGGACGGAGGATAGCGTCTCCAGCCGGGCATCCACAGGGCGCCGTCGCCGCGACCGTCGTCGCGCGGGCCGCTCCGCCCACGACAACCGTCCCGGCGCCTCGGCGGCCGAACATGCAGCGAGAGGGCCGGCGCGGCGCCGACCGCCACGCCCAAGCCGTCACGCCGCTCGCGTCCGAGCGTGCCATCGCGCGTCGCCTCTTCCAGAAGAAGAGGGGGACGACCCCCGACCGCCGTAAAGACCATGCTCAACAACCCGCCGGCGGAACCGGCGGGGGAGAGCAAGCAAGGGAGTGGCTCACCGGAGTAGGTAAGCTCCCGGATACGGCGCAGGCCAAGCGCCGAGCGGGACCGTCACGCCAGCCCGCAGCAGCCACCGACCGACAACAACCGCCGCGCCAACCGCGCCAAGGACGTGCGCCGCCGGCGGCTTCGCTCTCCGTCCATTCTCCGCGAGCGCACGGGCACCGCGACCTGCGCAACGACCTCAACGAGCGCCGCCGTGAGGGGGAAGATGCACGCGTCGGCATCGAGCGCTCGCGCGAGCGGGACGCGAGCGTGAGCGCACCTCCGCCCGCAACCATGACGGCGCAGAGGCGGAGACGTCCCCGAGCGTCACACCAAGCGTAAGAGAAAGGAGTTCGACCCCTCGTTCCTCGGGGCTGCGCGGCCCTCTCAAAGCACTCGCGCAACGTCACGTGGCCCGAGCAAGTTCCGCCCGGACCTTCTAGAAAGGTACGACGACACTACTCCTCCCGATGAGTTCCTACGGATCTACTCCACCGCCGTCAAGGCCGCCGGGGGTTCGGAGGACATCATGGCCAATTACTTCCACCCGGCCCTCAAGGACTCGGCTCGGTCGTGGTTCATGAACCTCGGCGCCGGAGTCTATCGGCTCCCGGAAGAGCCTCGTGCCGGAGTTCATGGCCAACTTCCAAGGAACGGCGAAGCGTCCGGGAGCCGATTGACCTGGACCGCATCGTCCGTAAGCCGGGCGAGACACTACGAGCGTTCATGCAGCGCTTCGGCCAAGTCCGCAACACCATCCCGCGCATCGACCCCTCCCGGTTGCTCTCCGCCTTCCGCCAGGGCGTCCGAGACAAGGATATCCCGGGCGAACCGGGCGTACACCGGCCGGAGACGGTCACGGACCTCTTCCGACTCGGCCGACAGTGCGCTCGTCGCCGGAAGCCCAAGCGTGGCACGACCCGCCGGCGAAGTCCAACCCGGTACCTCCTCTCCCAAGTCCGAGGGCACCCTCTCCAAGAAGCGTAAGAAGAACCTCGCGCGCAAGCGTAAGGCGGAAGAAGTGGCCGCGGCCGGAGGCCCGTCCCCGTGGGGGCCCGACGCCCACCTCCCGCGGGTACCGGCAAGTCGCCGCCTAAATCCCCGGTACCTTCGCGTGCTACTTCCACCGCACCAACGACCACGACCAGTCGGAGTGTCGCTACATCCAGGCGAGCATCAAGCGGCGCGACGAGCGGCGGGCGGCCGAGAAGGCCGAGAAAGAGAGGGAGGAGGAGAAAGAGGAAGTCGAGGTGTACCGCAGCGCGGACGACTCCATCGCCGTGATCGGCGGGGGCTCCTCGAGCTTCACGTCCAAAGGCGAGGCCAAGCGTTTCCGCCGCGAGGTCCTCGCAATCACCGAGGGCAAGGCCGCGGCTCCCCGCTGAAGTGGGCGGACGTTCCCATCACCTTCGACAAGAGCGACATGGTGGGCCCCGACAACACCAAGGGGAAGATCCCCTCGGTCGTGTCGCCCACCATCCGCAACAAGAAGGTGGGGCGCACCCTCATCGACGGAGGCGCGAGCCTCAACCTCATCACCCCGAAAGTCTACGACTCTCCGCAGTGGGCGCGTGGCGAGCTGCAACCCTCGCGCCCTTTCGTCGGCGTGCTCCCGGTAGCTCCCGCCCCTTGGGTAGGATTGAGCTCCCGGTCACCTTCGGCACCCGGACAACTTCCGCACGGAGAAGCTCCTCTTCGACGTCGCAGACATCGGCCTCCCCTACAACGCCATCATTGGGAGACCCGGCATAAACCAGTTCATGGCTGTCCCGCATCACGCCTTCCTCACGCTCGAAGATGCCGGGTCCAAAGGGCGTCATCGTGGAGAGGGCGGATGCTCGTCAAGGCGATGGCTTGCCTCGAGGACATCTTGGCGGCCGAAATGGCAGCAGAGGAGGACACCGGCATGAAGAGAGCGCGCGACACCCGGAGAAGCCCGCTGCGCAATCCGGCCCCAAGCGGGCAAAGCTTTCGGCTCCTGGAGAGGTGTCTACCAAGAAGATCTCACTCGGGGCTCGGAGGACAAGACCACCACCATCGGTGGTGACCTCGACCCGAAATAGGAACTCGCGCTCATCACCTTCCTCCAAGCAAACAGCGACATCTTTGCCCGGCATCCTTCGGACATGCCGGGCATACCCGGGAGGGTGATTGAGCACCAACTCAAGGTCGACCCCGCCGCAAGACCCGTGAAGCAGCGGGCGAGGCGCCAAGCCCCCGAGCGCGAGGACTTCATCCGGCCGAAGTCAAGAGGCTACCGGAGGCCAAGTTCATCCGGGAAGTCACGCACCCGACGTGGCTCGCCAACCCGGTGGTCGTGCCCAAGAACAACGGCAAGATGCGGATGTGCGTGGACTACACCGACCCGAACAAGGCTTGCCCGAAGGACCCGTTTCCGTTGCCTCGGATAGATTCTCGTAGTAGACTCCACCGCAGTCGCGACCTGCTTTGCATGTTGGATGCGTACTCCGGTACCACCAAATCTGTATGGCTAAGGAGGATGAGGAGAAGACCGCTTTGATGACTCCCGCAGGGAGCTTTTGCTACGTAAGCATGCCTTTCGGTCTCAAAAACGCAGGCCCCACGTTCCAACGAGCCATGCGCTTAACCCCGGACTCGCAAATCGGGAGGAACGTGGAGGCGTATGTCGACGACTTGGTCATTAAGAGCCGCAAGGCACCGTCTCTCCTGTTCGACTTAGAGGAGACCTTCTCCAATCTGCGCCGCAACCGGGTGAAGCTCAACCCGAGAAGTGCGTCTTCGGCGTACCGGCAGGGAAGCTACTCGGCTTCCCGGTCTCGCACCGCGGATCGAAGCAAACCCCGAGAAAATCCGGCCATCGAAGAAATCCGCCCCCAAGGCGGCTCAAGGACGTGCAACGCCTAGCCGGGAGCATGGCGGCCCTTGGCCGATTCATTTCACGCCTAGGCGAACGTGCTCTCCCGCTGTTCAAGCCGATGAAGAGGACGGACAAATTCGAGTGGACTCGGGAAGCCAATGAAGCCTTGCAAGACCTCAAGCGCTACCCGTCCTCTCGCGCCCGTTCTAGTCGCCCGGAACCAGGTGAACCATTGCTCCCGTACATAGCGGCCAACCCACAAGTGGTCGGTGCGGCTCGGTGGTCGAGCGGTCGGAGCAGGCGCCTCGTGGTTCTCGGAGAACCAGCAAACGCGGGTACCTCGACGCCTCGAAGGTGGCGGCCCAAACGGACCCGGGCTCCGCCCGCGACCAGCTCGCGAGCATTGGGGCACCCGGGGCTGCGGACGCTTTCATTCACAACACGGCACGCGATGCGTTCGCCCGGCCTGCTCGGGTGGGGCACCCGGGCCGGCCCCGCGCGCAACGACTCCCGCGGACGGTGTGGCTCCCCGCCTTCACCCGGGGCTCCGGCTCCGACCTCGTCGCATGTTTTGGGCGGCGGGGACCACGACCGGAAAAGCAAGGATGGACGCGTTGATCCCACCCCACCCGGGGCTCCGGCTCCGACCACGTCTCGCATTATGGGCGGGGCGGGATCCGCTCCAGCCTACCCCCGACGTCGCACCGCGTCACCACCGCATCACCCGGGGCTCCAGCCCCGTCTCCCACGACGAGCGAGAGCGAGCTTCTAGAATCCGAGTCCCGCACGCGGCACATTCAACGCCCGGTGTACTTCATCGCTGAAGTTCGCGGGATGCCAAGACACGATACCCACAGCACTCGTAAGATGCTCTACACGAGACTTGTCGCATCCCGGAAGTTACGGCACTACTTCCAAGGCCATCCCGTCCGGGTGGTAACCACGGCACCGCTGGAAACCATACTCGCGCAACAGGGAAGCGACCGGCGAGTGGCCAAGTGGGCCGTGGAGCCGGGGAGTTCGACTTGTCCTTCCTCGAAGACACACATCATCAAGAGCCGGCTCTAGCCGAGTTCATCGCCGAGTGGACGCCCACCCCCGAGATTGAGCGGGAAGAGCTGAGCACCCGGTGCAGCAAGACGACGCGCCCGGCGACCACCGGACGATGTTCTTCGACGGTTCCCTCACCCTCAACGGTGCGGGAGCGGGGTATCGCTACTATCGCCAACCGGCGATGAGCTGCGCTATGCGGTCCAGCCTACACTTCGTGTGCACCAACAACATGGCAGAGTACGAAGCTCTCCCGGCGGGGTTGCGGATCGCGGCCGACCTCGGGGTCACGCGCCTCCTCGCCAAGGGGATTCGCAATCGGTCGTCAACCAGGTATCCAAGGAGTACCAGTGCAACGACCCGCGGATGGCTGCATACCTCGCGGCGGTCGAGCGGATGGAAAAGAAGTTTAACGGCCTCGAGGTGCTTCACGTACCTAGGGGCGACAATCACATTGCCGACGAACTATCCCGGGTGGCCTCCACTCGAGCTCCAATCCCACCCGGACGTTCATGGAGATCTTGACATCCCCTTCGGCCTCCGACGCCGACCGAGCTCCGGACAAAGAACAACAAAGCGCAGGCGCACCCGCAGGATCTCGCAGGACATGCAGAATAGCGAAGAAGCGCTCGCCGCTGAGCCGCAGGACGCCCGTTGGATGGACCACATCCTCGGGTACTTGCGTGACGACATCCTTCCGGAGGACGACACGGATGCGGACCGCCTAGCCCGCCAAGCCAAGCGATATGCCATTGTCGATGGCAGGCCGTACAAGCGTAGCGCCAACGGCGTTCTGCCGAAGTGCGTCAAGACGGAAGAAGGCAACGACATACTCGTTGAGATCCACGAGGGCGAGTGCGGCAGCCACCATGCTCCCCGCACGCCGGCCGGGAAAGCCTTTCGGCAGGGCTACTACCGGCCGACAGCCCTCCAGGACGCCACCAGGCCGGTGCAACAATGCAAGGCATGCCGCTTCACGCCAGCGTACGCACCTGCCCGCTCAAGCCCTTCAAACAATCCCCTTATCCCGGCCGTTTGCGGTTTGGGGTTTGGACATTGTAGGGCCATTTCCGATCGCCCCGGTGGGTACAGATGGCTATATGTGGCCATCGACAAGTTCACAAAGTGGGTAGAAGCGGAGGCGGTGACAAAAATAGACCAAAGCTCTGGCAATCGATTCATGAAGAATGTCATCGCAAGATTCGGGTACCGTAGCGGATTATCACGGACAACGGGACCCAGCTCACGAGCCACGCATTCGCAGCATACCGCGACTCCCTCGGCACCCGGATCTGCTTCGCCTCAAGAGCCCACCCACAAAGCAATGGCCAAGTCGAACGCGCCAACGGAGAAATCCTCAAGGGTTTGAAAACAAGATCATTTGACCCGTTGAAGAAAAAAGGCTCCAAGTGGGTAACCGAGATCCAATCCGTGCTCCGGTCCCCGCGCACCACAGCGAGTCGAGCCACGAGCGAAACGCCTTTTTTCCTCGTGTACGGTGCGGAGGCGGTGCTACCCACGGAGATCCGGTTCGATAGCCCCCGAGTCGCCGCGTTTGACGAAGCCGACCAAAGCACCCGGCGGCACGACGACATTGACCTCCTCGAGGAGGCAAGACGACGAGTACTACCGCGAAGCGCGAGGTACCTCCAGTGGCTTGCGCCGCTACCACCAGCGGCGCGTGCGCCCCGGAGTTGTAAACGGGAGACCTTGTCCTCCGGCGGGCTCGGACGCATGAAGGCAAGGATAAGCTAACTCCCATGTGGGAAGGGCCCTTCGTCGTCATCGCCGTCACCCGCCCGGGATCCGTTCGTCCGGAGTCGGAGGACGGGTACCCGAACCAAGCGCTTGGAACATTGAGCACCTAAAGAAATTCTACCCTTAGAATATTCTCGCAGCCAATGGTCCCGGTAGTACCCGAAGTCTCATCGCCACGGCCACGCCGCCACGGCACTTGTATCGACATGTTTTAAATGAAAAACAGCGCCCGGCCGCTTCTTTTCCTACTTCTCGCAGGATCGCTGTCGTGCATGTTTAAGACCTTGCTTTCCTCCGACGGGCAAGGAAGGTCGATGACTTAGTCGGAAGCCGGAAGGCGTTTTGTCTAGTTGAGGCTCGGGCGCCGCGAATCGCGCTCTAAGCGCAACTACGAATTACCAAACGGCCTACGACTACACGACGCACGCGGACAATCGCACGGAACGTAAGGAACAACCGGTTTAAGCTTTTCATTAACACCGATAAGTTTGAACTTAAGTTTCTAACTTGCACAGGAGAACAGGTTCATTACAAACAAAAAAGGCACAGGCGCCGAGCAAGCCACACGTAGGTGGAGGAAGCGGGCACTTAGCCCCGCTTGAAGCTTTCGGCAAAGGCACGGGCGACGGCGCGTGCTCGCGCCTTGGCCGCAGCGTGCTCACCCGCAGGGACGTCGCCGTTCACCACGGCTAGGAGCGGGAACCCGGCACCAGCACCGGCGCGTTCGCCAAGCACCTCCTCCAGGGCCGCGGCTATGGTTTGCCGCCCCTCCTCCTCCAGGACCTCCGCCACCCGGGTGTTCGAGCTGCTCGTGGAGTCAACCACCCCCGCATGGTGAAGGCGTACCAAGCTGCGCCGCGGTCAAGGGGCTCAGGAAGACGAGGCGGACCCGCCTCGAATAGTGCCGACGAAACCGCCCGGTGCACCTCGGCGGCGATCTCCGCTCGCGTCCGCGCCGCCGAGGCCGCCTTGTCGCCCGCTCGCTCGGCTCAACGCGCCGAAGCTCGGATTCCTCAAGCCGGGACCGTGCCTCCGCGAGCTGCCGCCGGAGGTCATCGCCTTCGGCTACGGCGGAAGAGCCGCGACCCGACTTCTTCAATCGGGCCTCCAACCGCTCGACTCGCCGGCGGTACTCGTCACGGCGAAGGCCTTACGGGCACCTGCGAGAGTCTCCTCACGGACGCGGTGCGCCAACCCGTCGGCGATGCCGCGGACCTGCTCCTCGGCCCGAGCGAGACGGGCCGCCTCCGTCTCCAAGGCTTCCTTCCGAGCGGCGGCCTCGTTCTCACGAAGCCGGACCTGCTCCTCCCGGGTAGCAAGGGTGCCCTCGCGTCCCCTAAGCGCCGCCTCCTAGGAGGCCAAGGAATCGCCGATGCGCTGCACCTTCGCCTCGGCCGCTCCGACGGCCCGCTCCCGCTCGCCCGGCCGCAGCCTCCCGAAGGGCAAGCGCGCCGGCACGCTCCTTCAGCTCCTCCTCGCGAGCCGCCGCGGTCACCTCGCAACGGGCCACGGCCGCCTCGCGGAGGTCCATGTGGGCCTCCGCCTCCTCCAACTCGCGCGCCGCGGAGCTGCACGGTGTTGACGGTCCTTATGGTCCAATTTTACCGTCAACATGTTGCATCCTTTTGAATCAAACACCATCACCAAGAATAGACATAGGGATTATTTCTAACAAATTCCACTAGTCTTGGTGAAATTATGAATGCAGGTGCAATTCATATGAAAACAGGGGAAAACATGCACGAAACATGGGCTTTGCAATCAACGGATTTTCCCGGACTAAAGAATATAGTCCAAAAGCCCAAAACCACAAAACAGAGCCTCAACATCAAACCAAGTAAGTGGATTGGGCCAGTACACAGCCAGGGGAAGGCACCGAGAGAAGAATCAAGCCCGGGGAGCCCGAGCCGGCTCGGCCGAACCGCCCTAGTGGGTTCGGCCGAACCGACAGTGGGCCCCCCGGCCCATCTTTCTCTCGGCGGTTTGTCACCGACGTCCGGAGGTCGGTTCCACCTGCAATTAATGCCACCGACGTCCGGAACCGCCTCCAAGTTGCCGACCTTCCAAGGCTATAAATAAAGGGGTACACCCCCTCTCTCAACACACCACCAACATCAAGATACGAGACAAAACTCTCATCCTTAGGCCAAGGGCCTCTTGTATCTTAGTAGAATAGGAGAGAGGGCAAGGAAGAGGAAGGAGTGTTCCTCCCTTTTGCAAAGTGGAGTAGTATTTCCTTTTCTTTTACCTTGGCGTGTAAACACTCTTTTTTTGGTGATTTATACGTGGTGATCTACTTATCTATCGTGACATATCTTTGTGTTAGACGTAATTCTTGTTATACTTGTTTACGGGATCATCGCTTCGCAAGAAGTACTCTAGCTTTCCGAACTCGGCTCTAGGCCGAGGCTAGAGTAGTGGTCAATAGCATAGACGTGGTGTCTAGGCCGGAGATCGCCTTTGTTTGCTGTGTGCCCCACGGTTTGTAGAGGTAGGTGGCAGGAAGTGACAGCCTCGTCATCCAAAGGAACCCTCCACGTTCGGGTACATAGTAGAGCTTTCGTAGACCGGAGTGGCTTGCGGACCAAGCCTAAGACGGTGCCCGAAGTAAACAAGTCTAGCTTGCGTTCGTCTACCTTTAAAGGATAAATAGATAAGAGTCACCCTCTCGACCCTATTTTGCTACGTTGTCTTGGTTGTCCTTGGGTAAACTAACCTTGTTGCAGAAATACTCGTTCCCTCGCGGATATAAATACGATACCTTGGAATACTTCCGGGTGAAGTGCTACAACGGTATTCCGTGCGCTTGCGGATTTAATCGTGACGTAAGAAATACCAACAAGCATTTCCGGCGCCGTTGTCGGGGAACGGTTGTTATCTTTGTAACGAATCAGGTTTGCCCTCGTAATCTATCTTACTTACCGTTCTGTTTTTATTTTTCTCCTTACATTCAAAATTTCACAAAAACATATCATGGAGTCACACCCAACCATCCAATCTTTCTCCACTCCACGGGGTGAACTCTTAGAGCCACCATCATCATCACAACCTATTTCTTCACCCGGCTATGAGTTCTCCCCGATTACATTTCAATGATTAGAGGTTTATCCTTTTCGGGTTTTAAACATGAAAATCCTTATGAACACTTGCGAGAGTTTGAACATTTGTGTTCATGCCGATTGATCCATGGCATGACACAAGAAACATTGAAGTGGAAGTTGTTTCCCTTCTCTCTCAATGAGAAGGCGAAGCAATGGTACACTTACACCGCTAAGAGAGTGAACGGTGATTGGAAAGAATTGCGAGACAAATTTTGTCTAGCATTCTTCCCCGTATCTCGTATCACTTCTCTACGAGCGGAAATAATAGGCTTTCGACAAGAAGAAAAGGAAACCTTAAGTGCGTCATGGATTCGGTTCTGTTCTCTAACAGCACTCCGGACCAGAATTATTGCTCCCGAACCCGTTTTATTACAACACTTTTATTCGGGATTGAGCAACGATACCGCACTTTATCTTGACACGGCCGCGGGTGGATCTTTTTCTCATAAGACCATAGCGGAAGCACACGAACTTTTGGATCGAATTGTGGAAAACACACCTTTTTCCGCCGACTTACTCGTAGAGCCGGAGTCGAAGATGAGGAACTCGTTGTGCAAGAGACACAACACTTGGTGCCCATGATGGAGCACCTAGCACTCGAGTCCTCATCTAACACAAGAACAATGATAGAGGAAGATGAACCTCTTGATTTCCCATTTGAGTTCAAGGAAGAAATTTTTGAAGATTTTGGAAACACCTTGAACTACTCCTATCAAAAGAAACCAGCACTCCCTGCACCAACCCCGAACCTATTGAAAAATCTCTTCTCTTAAAAACTGTTCGGAAGTTGACAAGCAATTATGAGCGATGAATGGTTGATGGAAAACGAACTTTCTTCGGAAGTTCTTCGACTTGATCATCCTAGATCAACCATTCGTGGCTCGATTCGAGGAGTAATGGTAGATGTTCTCTATAATCCTCTAGTAGGTGCCAACATCATGTCCAAATCTTTTGCTTCAACTTTATTTGGAAACGAGACATGGGCACCTTCCGACAAACTCCTTAAAGCCCCACCGGGGCAATTTTTTGAGAGTTTGGGGATCATTAGAGATGTTTGCATTAAGCGTAATGAAGCAGAGGTTTCCTTGGACTTTCACGTTTTCGAATCCCGGATTTCGATGTTTTGGTCGGTCATCCCATAGAAAAGCTTTTCTTAGGGATATCACCTTCTGGAACCTTAGACTTCACCCTCGGCAAGAAAACTTTTCTCTTCCTATCATTCATGCACAAAACTCTTTTGCCGAGGAGCCGCTTGTGGAAGAAGAATGCATGGAGGAGGTTATGGCAAATTTTCCTCATGAAAACCCCGAATCATCCTTGGATGAAGATGCTCTTGATTTCATTTTAGAAGAGGATGATTCGGCGGAAACTTTTGAGCTGTCCGAAACTTTTACACCTACGCCACCTCCCGTAGAGCTCAAAACTCTTCCACCAGAGCTTGCGCTACGTTTTTCTTCACGGAAATCCCGAAACCCCTGTCATCATAAGTGACAAGCTTTCGGAGGAGGAAACTGCAAAACTCTTAGCCGTGCTAGAAAAACATCACTCCGTTTTTGGGTACTCGCTTGGAGACCTCAAGGGAATCAGCCCCGCTCTTTGCACCCATCGCATTCCCATAGACCCCGATAGTACACCATCTAGGGAACCTCAAAGGAGGTTGAACAATGCGATGCGGGAGGTCGTTAAAAAGGAGGTCTTAAAACTTTTACATGCCGGCATTATCTATCCTGTTCCACACAGCGAGTGGGTGAGTCCAAGTGCAGGTCGTACCCAAGAAAGGAGGAATGACGGTCGTCCATAATGACAAAAATGAATTGATCCCTCAACGCACCGTCACGGGATGGAAGGACAAGCTACCCGATGCACTATGGGCATACCGTACAGCATACAAGACACCCATAGGCATGTCCCCATACCAGCTCGTGTACGGAAAACATGTCATTTACCCGTCGAGATGGAACACCGAGCGTATTGGGCCATCCGGAAATGGAACATGGACTTTAATGGTGCCGGACGCAAAAGAAAAATGGAGATAGCTGAGTTAGAAGAATGGAGAGACAAAGCTTACCACAACTCAGCTATATACAAAGAAAGGACAAAAAGGTGGCACGACAAAAAGATAAAGATAAAGGTATTTAAGGTTGGAGATAAGGTCTTGCTATTCAATTCACGGGTGAAACTCTTCGGGCATGGAAAATTAAGAAGTAAATGGGACGGACCATACACGGTTATTGACACCTCGTCACATGGAGCAATCACACTTCAAGACGACGAAGGTAAAATATTTAAGGTAAATGGTCAGCGCCTTAAAATTTATTTCGAGCCCGATAAAGATAAAGAATTTGATGTCATGCACTTGATTAATTTAAATTTTCTCTCATGATAGCTCTTTCTTATCTATATCCCGTAGTAGCTCTTTCCCCGAAATAATTTTAGCAAGCAATCAACCAGAAAAGGAAGGGGACCAGTAGGGGCCCACTACAGTTCGGCCGAACCCCCTAGCTGGTTCGGCCGAACCAGTACAGACCCCAAACGGTCACTTTTTTCTTTCATCTTTTGTCTCCAACGGTCACAAGATCAAATCTCCCCGCTTAGTGCCTTCCATGCTGCGGGAAAAATCAAATTAATTCTTTCCATGCTTTTATCTATAAATGAAGGTGTTTTCTTTCATTTTTTCCTTGCACCTTTCTTCCACCTTGTCCATTTCGCACAAAAAAGCTTTTGCCCAAGCACCATGGACAGTAGCATCCCAAGCCTCGACGTCTCCGTCACCACCAGCGAGCTTTGCCGCCAAGTCGGCCTCGAAGACATCCTTGATCATGTCCCCATTCCCGCCGAGCAAGCCTTGATGATCCATGATCTACCGCTCGCTATTGAACCTCCACCCACAGCAGCAAGAACACCCTCCAAGAGCTCTCCCGCTGCCGTGGCACCTCGCCAAAAGAAGGGGAAATCTACCCCCAAGAAGAAGAGCGCCGACGCCGCCGACAACGCTCTCCCTCCCGGAGAGAAGTACGTCGGCACCCTCGCTACCAAGAGCGGGCAGGTGGTGCACCATCAATATGAGGGGCGCAACCTGCCTAGCCCCATCAAGAAGCCCGGCGAGAGGTTCAAGATCAAGGGAATCCGCGGTGGCGGAAAGCAGCTCATCCCGCCGCTCACCTCGGCGGAAAGAGAGACGCCCGCGAATCCGTGGGCAACACTCCTCCTAAGAGGATAAGGAGGCGTCTCTCTCCCTCTCCCATCAAGAGGGCAGGGGGAATGTATGAAAGCGAGGAGGAGAAAACTCCTAAAAAAAAGCCCCTACCAAATCCTCCTCGCTAAACACGTTGATCTCCGCGAAGCCCATGAACGCCTACGTGATAATGTCGCGGAGATCAAAGACGCTATTGAAGACTTGAAAGATGCCCAGGCGAGCCATCGCCGCAGCACCAACTCCAAGATCAAGCGTCTCTTCAAGGACGCGGGGAAGGAGGACGAATACGACGTTTAAAATGAACCTTCCCGCGTTCATCATTTCTCGCAGCGCATTTAGTTTAATTTCCTTTTTTCAATCATTTTTTTTCAATTCCTCAAGATTGCAATGCGCCTGCTCTTTCAAATTTTTAATCATATTAGTGCTCCCTGGTCTTCCCTTACCGGTAGAGCAAGTTTTGTTTCGAAATATCTTTGTCTATTTTGAAGAAAACAGGCAAAAAGGCAAGTGTGGGGGGGACATCGTGGAAAGCAAAGACAAACACACGCGTAGCGCGCAGAAACATCACGAGGAAAACAACACAAGCACAAACTCGCGAAACAGAGCACCAGTGGGGCCTGAGCCGCTCGGCCGAACCCACAAGGGTGGTTCGGCCGAACCCCGGTGGGTCCCACTCAGCCCCTTCTTCCTCGTGGCACTTGAGTTTGTTTCCCACACTTCCTTTTCGCCTACTTTATTTGTCAAGTTCATTCCGAGACGCGAAAAACAATTACCAAAACTTGACCAACTAAAACTTGGGAAGATTTCTTTTGAATACCTTTTCCCAAGTCTCTCCCTAATGCTCTCATGATGATCTTGCACACTTTTTATTACTCGCTTCATCACCACTTGCCCGTGAACAAATAATCAAATCCATAGGACCCATGTTTTTCTAGATTATTGGCAAGTGTGATATGGCTCGACGAAATGATCTTATGCTTAGCTTACCGAGTCCTTGGGAATTTTATTTCACAAAACAAAAATACCATGGCTTCATGCTCCTCTCTTGATACAAAAATTCCTACCAATGCCATATGATGAATCATACCTTGCAAAACTTACATACATATGCTGCTTGTGATTGCAATGAGCTTTACCAAAATTGAGTGACCCTAGAGAGAAACTTGTCATGCTCTCTTGATCAAGATCACGTACACTCCACCAGGGCTAAACTCCTACACTAGGAGCTAGCACCCCACCAAAATAAAGACACTCCTCGTTTGCACCTCTTTTTACCTCTCTCTCTCTCTCAATCACGCATAAACGAGACATGGCTATGTAAAAGCTCACACAGATGAGCAATGAAAAGAAAGCTCACAAAGATGAGCAATGAAAAAGAGAGAAGAAAAGAGATGCTCAAGCATAGAGCAAGAAAAGAAAAGAAAGAAAATAAAAAGATAGCCATGTCTCGAAAATGCAAAATAAAGAGAGGCCAATTGCAATAGGAGTTGTCACTTTTTCATATCCATACACACACGCACTTCTTGATCAAGGTTACATGACTTGGCTTCTCCATGGATCCTTTCTTTTGGCTTAGCAATATTTGTGATACAAGTATGCCTCTCTCATTCCCTACCGAGCTCCACATACAAGCCTAAGAAGTAGGAAAAAGAGAGGCAACACAATGCCTTGGTGAGGAAAACACTTTTTGAGCGATTCAAGAGAATCGAAGAGGAGCGGGAGTCATGTTGTTTATTTTCAAAACTTTCAAAAACCCAAGGTGCTTAGTGAGCAAAAGTATAGTGACTTGAGTCATGAGCTGTTCCACTTATCAATCATCCAAGAATGCATGTTAGCCACCGTCATGTTCACAAGTAAAACGGTGTGGCTTGTAATAACATGTGTGCAGGTCTCTAAGGGGAGAAATCTCTCAACTTACGCTCCCACCTTTACTCGAGGACGAGCAAAGAGCTAAGTGTGGGGGTCTTGTTGACGGTCCTTATGGTCCAATTTTACCGTCAACATGTTGCATCTTTTTGAATCAAACACCATCACCAAGAATAGACATAGGGATTATTTCTAACAAATTCCACTAGTCTTGGTGAAATTATGAATGCAGGTGCAATTCATATGAAAACAGGGGAAAACATGCACGAAACATGGGCTTTGCAATCGACGGATTTTCCCCGACTAAAGAATATAGTCCAAAAGCCCAAAACCACAAAACAGAGCCTCAACATCAAACCAAGTAAGTGGATTGGGCCAAGTACACAGCCTGGGGAAGGCACCGGAGAAGAATCAAGCCCAGGGAGCCCAGGCCGCTTCGGCCGAACCGCCCTAGTGGGTTCGGCCGAACCGACAGTGGGCCCCCCGGCCCATCTTTCTCTCGGCGGTTTGTCACCGACGTCCGGAGGTCGGTTCCACCTGCAATTAATGCCACCGACGTCCGGAACCGCCTCCAAGTTGCCGACCTTCCAAGGCTATAAATAAAGGGGTACACCCCCTCTCTCAACACACCACCAACATCAAGATACAAGACAAAACTCTCATCCTTAGGCCAAGGGCCTCTTGTATCTTAGTAGAATAGGAGAGAGGGCAAGGAAGAGGAAGGAGTGTTCCTCCCTTTTGCAAAGTGGAGTAGTATTTCCTTTTCTTTTACCTTGGCGTGTAAACACTCTTTTTTGGTGATTTATACGTGGTGATCTACTTATCTATCGTGACATATCTTTGTGTTAGACGTAATTCTTGTTATACTTGTTTACGGGATCATCGCTTCGCAAGAAGTACTCTAGCTTTCGAACTCGCTCTAGGCCGAGGCTAGAGTAGTGGTCAATAGCATAGACGTGGTGTCTAGGGCCGGAGATCGCCTTTGTTTGCTGTGTGCCCCACGGTTTGTAGAGGTAGGTGGCAGGAAGTGACAGCCCTCGTCATCCAAAGGAACCCTCCACGTTCGGGTACATAGTAGAGCTTTCGTAGACCGGAGTGGCTTGGCGGACCAAGCCTAAGACGGTGCCCGAAGTAAACAAGTCTAGCTTGCGTTCGTCTACCTTTAAAGGATAAATAGATAAGAGTCACCCTCTCGACCCTATTTTGCTACGTTGTCTTGGTTGTCCTTGGGTAAACTAACCTTGTTGCAGAAATACTCCGTTCCCTCGCGGATATAAATACGATACCTTGGAATACTCCCGGTGAAGTGCTACAACGGTATTCCGTGCGCTTGCGGATTTATTCGTGACGTAAGAAATACCAACACACAGCACGCTCCCGCTCCAGGACGCCACGGAGGCGGTTCACGCTTTCAGCCTCGCGGGCCTTTGCGTCACGCAGCTTCTCGGCGGCCCGATCGCCGATGCCGGCAGCTTGGTCCAGCTCATGCCGGACTTCCTCCATGCGGCGCCGATATCGCTGCTGGGCCGGCTTCACCGCCGTCTCCGAGGACCCGCCGTGCCTCCGCCACCTCCGCCTCGCGCTCGGCCAACGCGGCCTCCCGGTCATCCAGGGACGCATCCGCCTCCTCCACGGCCGCCTTCATGGCAAGAAGTGACCGGGTGGCCTCCCCGAGCACATCGCCAATTTTTGGCGCCCCATGCCGCCGCGAGCGACCCGAAGGTGACCCGCTCCGGCCGCGTCCAGCCGCGCCCACGGCCCCTTCCGGCGGCAGCGGTCGACGAAGTGTCTCCGCCGACCACCGCCCCCGGCTCCGACCGAACGCGCGGAGGGGAGTCATTCCCTCCAAGCACTATAGGGCCGGCGGCGCCGGCACCCGGCCGTGGAGTGGAAGACCGTGGTGGACGCCGGCGGCGCCGATTGGGAAAGCACCCGGCACGTCCCCAGCCGGAGGAGGTGACACCCGACCAAGGTCGGCTCCGGCAGAGGCACCCGCGGCCTCCTCTCCGGCAGGGCGCCCGCAGCCTCCTCGCCGGCGAGGGCACCCACGGCCTCCTCTTCGGTGACACCCGCAGCCACCTCCTCGGGAGTGCCCGCGGCCCCTCTCCGGCGGCACCTGCGGCCACCTCCGCGGGACCGTTCTGCGACCTCTTCCTCGGGGGCACCCGCGGCCACCTCTTCAGGGGCACCCGTTGCCTCTCCCGCGCCGTCCTCCGCTCCGGCCGCCGGAGCCGCACCGGCCGCCTTGGGGTTCAAAGGGACCAGGTCCGGGTCCGGTTCGATCCGGACAGTCCCGCAAACAAAGCAAATCGAACACATTTCGCAACCATCAGCCTACGGTGAGACGAAGTGCAACACACCGGGCACGCAGCCTTAAGTAAAAAGAGAGGAAAGCTTCCTACCCGTCGCGCGTCCACCCGGCCGCTTGCGCCGGTGCGGCTGCAGGGGACTTCTCCCGTGGAGCGGCCCCCGTCACCGGCGCCGGTGAAGCTCGCCGGCCCGCTTCCGTGGAAGGCAGGCGGGCCCGGAGGAGTCGGAGGAGGGGGCGACGGAGACCTTTTTCCCTTACCTTTGTCCCGCGCGCTCGGAGCAGGCCTCGCAGCGCCGGGGCTACCACCCGGAGCTTCGGAGGCACCCCCGGGGCGGCCGTCGCACCCGGGTCGGAGGAAGGCGTGACTCCGGCACCCGGAGACCAGGAGTGGGAGCCGGGACCGTGTCAAGAAACTCGAGCGGCCCCGCCGAGGCATGCTCGTCGAGGACGGCGCGCTTGTTCGCCGACCGATGAAGGGGCTCGGCACCTTCCGGTACGCGAAGGAGGCGGGCCACTTCTTCCCGGTCGGCGTGGAGTAGGCGAACCGCTTCGCGGCCTCGGGCAGATCCGAGCCCGCCCCCGTGCGAGTGCGCCCGGCGAAGTTGAAGTCCCGATACATCCACGACGGGACCGATCTCCGGCGAAGGGCGCGATGTTGCGCTCGAGGAAGTCGTGCACCACCCCACGAGAAGTCGGACCGGCCGCGGCGAGCGCCGCGATCCGGTCGACCACCGGCATCATGCCCTCGGGAAGGCGGGGCACGGCGTCCCGGACGGCCAAATGTTGGGCCGGGACCGGCGGGACGCGGAGGCGACGGAGGTCCTTCTCGTACGGCACCACGAACCAGGCCCTCTTCCACGCCTCCACCTTGCCGCTAGGCGAGTACTCTATGTACCCGCTGTCGGGCCGGCGGTCAGCCGGACGCATCCGATCACCTCCGAGGCGTTGGTAAGCGTCATCTTGAAGTAGCGTTGGAATATGGGGAAGCACGGCTGCACCCCCACAAATCCTTCGCATAAATGGGCGAACACGGCCGGCGCCGCGACCGCATTCGGCGTGAGGTGCGCCATGCGGATCCCATTCGCCCGGAGCACCTCCGGGAAGAAATCGGAGAAGGCGGGGGAACGGCGCCGGCGACGACGAAGGATACGAAGTGGAGGATCTCCAGCCC
This sequence comes from Chloris gayana, assembly GCA_031894775.1. NCBI lineage: Eukaryota > Viridiplantae > Streptophyta > Magnoliopsida > Poales > Poaceae > Chloris > Chloris gayana. Next base: position 243,208 of record JAUNZO010003259.1, read on the forward strand.
TCCGGTCGGCGGCGGCAAAGGCCCCCGACGCGAACGGCCCTATCACCGTCCACCGGCGAGAAGGGCGAAAGCCGCGACATGTCGACCCTAGCGTCGGGCAACCGCGCCGTTGGCGGTGCATCCGCCGACGGCGAGCGCGCGCGCGAACTGCTGCGGTGGGGGAGGACCTTCCGCGGGCCATCTTGACGGCAGGGGCGACGGCGACGAAAGCGGCGGCGCGGATCGGCGGAGAAGAAGGCGAAGGGGAGCGCGGCAGCAGGAAAGAAGTTGAGAAGACGAAAGGCGAAGGGCGAAGTGGAAGACGTGCCGTGGGCAACCGGCCATCCCCCTACTTGAGCGCGGACGCCGGGCGGGCCCACCGTGCGCGAACCGAAGCGACGCGACGCCTCGGGGCAGTCGTGCCCCGGCAGCCCAAGCGGCTCCGATTCCTTCGAGAGCCACGCCCGGAGCAACCCAAACGGCACCGGGCACCGACGGGTGGCCCCAATCCCTCGCTCCGACCCCGCGGGTCGCCGACCGGGCCGGGGCTCTCGTCGGTGTAGGGGGATCGGGGTCCCCCTAACCGGGTGTGGGCCGTTTCCAGCCCATGGACGAAGATGGCGCCAGCAGAGAAGAAGTCCGCCGGATCACGAAGCCCACGAAGGCCCATGAAGACCGGAGGAGCTGGAGCGTCGGGGGGAACGAAGCTTCCGGTAGCTTCCTCCGACGCGCCAACCACCCGGAGTTAATGCGGCACTCGAGTGCCCGAGGCGACGCCGCAGCCCGACAGGACGTGCGCGCGGCTTCCCCGTGCGCCGCGCCTCGGGAAGCCGCTCCGCCACGGTGCCGGGAGGGCTCTCGTCCAATGGGATGGAAGTGACTCGGAACGCGAACCGAGGAGAAGAGACCGCAACGGATTTAGTCGGGATCGTGTCGGGAAATCTCAAGAAGGACCGGACCCCCACCGGGTGTCCGGGTACCCCCGGTACTTGTACGGTGATCTTCTCCTTATCCTAGAAAAGGAGGGGAGATCCCAGTGTAAAGCGAGGAGATCGGAGAATACACACACACTAGCAGGACGTAGGGTATTACGCACCCGGTGCGGCCCGAACCCGGGTAACTCTCCGTGTTCTTACTCACTTGAATCATCTACGACTAACGCGCGAGCAAATCCGTTCTTCCCCGAGCCTATCCTAAGGGAGCCTTGACAGGCCCCCATTTGGAGGTGTACTCACACACCGACACACTCGTTCTCGTGTTTGCAATTTTTGTGAACATTACTCTTTTGTCTCTTCTTTGGAGCCATTTAGAGTAGAAGAAGCACTCGAGGACTCGGATTGGGTGATGGCCATGCAAGAGGAATTGAACAACTTCACAAGAAATGAAGTTTGGACATTGGAAGAAAGACCAAGAGGCAAAAATGTTGTGGGCACCAAGTGGGTGTTCCGCAATAAATAAAATGAAGACGGTGTTGTAACAAGGAACAAAGCAAGATTGGTGGCAAAAGAATATTTACAAGTAGAAGGATTGGACTTTGATGAAACCTATGCCCCCGTGGCAAGGCTTGAATCAATAAGAATACTACTTGCCTTTGCCACTCACCACAACTTCAAGTTGTACCAAATGGACGTGAAGAGTGCATTCCTAAACGGGCCAATCAAGGAAGAAGTGTACGTGGAGCAACCACCGGGCTTTGAAGATCCCAAGTATCCTAACCACGTGTACAAACTCCATAAGGCGCTCTATGGGCTTAAGCAAGCACCAATAGCATGGTATGAATGCATTAGGGATTTCCTTTTGAAAAAGGGTTTTGAGATGGGCAAAGCCGATGCAACCCTCTTCATAAAGCGTTTTGATCATGATATATTTGTGTGCCAAATTTATGTCGATGACATAATATTTGGTTCTATTAATCAAATGTTTTGTGATGATTTTAGCAAGATAATGACAAAGAGGTTCGAGATGTTTATGATGGGAGAGTTGACATTCTTTCTAGGATTTCAAGTCAAGCAACTCAAGGAGGACACCTTCCTATGTCAAGCCAAGTACACTCAAGACATATTGAAGAAGTTTGACATGGACAAGGCAAAGCCCGCCAAGACGCCCATGGCAACAAACGGCCATCTCGACCTCACCAAGATGGACAAGCCGGTTGATCAAAAGGTTTTTCGCTCTATGATCGGCTCTTTGCTTTACCTTTGTGCATCTAGGCCCGATATCATGCTTAGTGTGTGTATGTGTGCACGTTTCCAAGCCGCTCCTATGGAGTGCCACATGGTTGCCGTTAAAAGAATCTTGAGATATTTAGTGCACACACCCAACCTAGGGCTTTGGTACCCCAAGGGTTCAAAGTTCAACCTAATAGGCTATTCCGATGCGGATTATGCCGGGGACAAAGTGGATAGGAAGAGTACTTCCGGGACTTGTCAATTCTTGGGTAGGTGCCTAGTGTCATGGTCATCCAAGAAACAAAATTCCGTTGCCCTATCCACGGCCGAAGCGGAGTATGTTACGGCCGGTAGTTGTTGTGCACAACTATTATGGATGCGACAAACTCTAAGAGACTATGGTTACAAATTGAACCGTGTTCCTCTCCTATGTGATAATGAGAGTGCCATAAAGCTAGCATATAACCCCGTTGAGCACTCGCGCACAAAGCATATAGATATCCGCCATCATTTCTTGAGAGATCATTCTATCAAAGGGGATATTGAGGTGAGCCATGTGAAAACCGAAAATCAATTGGCCGATATTTTCACCAAGCCATTAGATGAAAGCCGGTTTTGCTATCTAAGGAGTGAGCTAAATATACTTGACTCTAGTAACGTGGTGTAAAAGCGTGCACATTTGCTTGTTGTTTTAATCATTCTGGATCTTAAGTTGAAATACATGCTTTCGAAAATTAACTAAGCTATTTTGAAAGCTTTTCTTGGTTCTTGACCAATAGGTCAAATCTTGTCAAAATGTGATCATAGCTTTGTTTGTTGAGTGTATACCGATCACATGATCTCAAGATATCCCACTAGTCCATCAAAATTATTTTTGAAAACTCTCCCCAAAACTTCATCTTTTCCTCTCTGTTTTCCCCCTACCGGAAGTTCCGGTAGGGTACCGAAGTTCCGGTATGGGGTCCGGGGCTTAGCGTTTTACCCGATCGGATGTTCCGGTGGGTACGGAGGTTCCGACCGGAGGTCGAACAGAAGACTTTTTCCTCTCAGTCGGAAGTTTCGCTATCCAAGCACCGGAAGCTCCGATCGGGAGCTCACCCTCGGGTGTCATGCCCACACCGGAAGTTTCGGTATGCTACCGGAAGTTCCGGTGCGGGACGTTGACCTAGGGTTTGAGCCCGCACCGGAAGCTCCGGTAGGCTACCGGAAGTTCCGGTGCGGGGCGGCAGAGATAAATAGGGGGAGCCCGTCCCCTTGAAAGGGACGACTCCCATTTGAAAAACGCCTCCACTTTTTCAACCTCTCCAACTCGGTTCTTCATCAATCGAAGGCGCCCCTCAACTTCCGGCGGCGATCTTCGGCAAGCTTCTTCAAGATCTTCCCTCCGGTCTTCTCCAAGCTCCTAGCTAGAGGAGAAGGTATTCCTTCATTGCCTTCACTTCTAGATCTAGGGTTAAATCCTTGAATCCCTAGGAATATTTGATGCTTAGATGGTTCTCTAGCAGTTCTAGAACACTAGCATGCTTCTAGGAAGTAAATCCATTGGCTAGATGTGATTTTTTTGCACTCGCTAGGGTTAGGGTTGACCCCTACCGGAAGTTCCGGTAGGCTACCGGAAGTTCCGGTATGGGTCACCTTCTCGACAGTTAAGGAACCTGTCGGAGGTTCCGGTACTGTGGGTACCGGAAGTTCCGGTATCTGTACCGGAAGTTCCGACAGAACCTTTCTTGTTAGCATCTTGTTAGTATCTCTAGATATCCACATTGTGTATGTTGCTCCTTACACATGTTTTTCTCTCTCGTTAGATGACTCGTGGCAGGAAGGAGATAGTGTCCAAGCGTCCAGCACCCCAAATTCATGATGACTCGGACTCGGACTCGGACTTCGATGTGCCGAATCCGCGCCTTGTCAAAAGGCAAGCCACGGGAACCGGTCACCGGTCTTCCTCCCGTGGTCTTGGCCCCGGCAAGGGCAAAGGTCTTGGAAAAGGCAAAGGAAAGAGCACAGCTAGGAGACCTCCTCCCGCTCCCGTGTCAAGTGATGAAGAAGAAAGTGAGGAGGAGGTTGGAAATGTGGGCGGGGATGAATGGTTTCTCCCTATTGCCCGCAACTTGCGGGAGCACCACAAGTATGAGCTGCGGTCACCGGCTGTGAGTGGCAGTGCAGGCTATAATGTACCCTTCTACAGAGATGAGGTGCAAAAATATAGGAGCAAGTGCCCATGGATCAAAGGAAAGGAGTGTGGAGGACATCAGGTTTTGGGACCACACCCAAGCCGAGTGGTACAAGGAGGTGCTCAAATTGAAGAACAAGACTCATTAGATGAAGTGGATCAAGTGGGATTGGATGGCTCGTCGGAATGATCCAGTCTTCAACCAAATCAGGGCTGAGTGTGCTAGGAGAGACATGGTGGAGCTCATGGGACTTGAGTATGGGTGGAACACGGAACCGGTGGTTCGGTTCTATGCCACCCTTTGGCTCGAGTTCAATGAAGACTCACAGGAGGACTCCATGATGCATTGGACACTTGATGGTAACAGGTTTCAGGTTACCTATGCTCGGCTTGCACGGATTCTCGGATTTGGTCATGCAGATGCTATGAAGAGAAATGTGAATGTGTTTGATCCTCCGGATGATGCAGCTTTGGAGTTCATGTATGACAGCCGCTATGATCAGCCCAAGGGGATGATCATTGGGACACACTTTGGGTTGCACCCCTACTATCGGGTTCCGAACAATATGTTCGGATGGACCTTGGATCCTAAGATAGAGGATGCATCTTCTTTGTTGGCGGACTCCAAGACTTTGCTTTGTGCCATGCGTCCGGAGCCGAGGCGTTTTGTGTCTTTGAGCACATTTGGACTTCAATCATCAACCACTCCTACACTCACAAGGCGAGCCTTCCCTTCGCTCCCTTTATTATGAAGATGATTGAGACTCGTCACTGGGATGCATTTTGTTCATGATAGGGACCACCCCGGACTTCGTCCCAAGAGGTTCCGTCTTCTACCCACTCCCGAGGGATCACCAGTGAGACAGGCAGCTCCTCCTCCACCAGCTCAGCCAGTCGGGGATGCTCCAGCTACTTCCTCTCGCCGGACTCGCAACAAGTCCGGATTCATCAGCTCGGTCCTCAAGTCCATCTTTTGCATGTGCAAAGCTAATAGTGAGGACATCTATGAGATGAGGATGGAGCAGTGGCGCATAAATGAAGGACATCACCGGTATCTCTCTTACTTAGCTCAGCAGCAGCAGCAGCCACCACCTCCTCCCTTGGACCTTGCACCGATAGTACCTCGACAGTGGGAGGATCCTTGGGCTCCATATCAGCAGGCCGCGGGAGTGGCGGCACAGGCAGCACAGGCAGCAGCTCAGGATGTAGAGGGCAGTGGCACCGAGAGTGGAGAGGATGACAACGCAGAGGATGTCCCGACCGCCACCGCTCCCCGCTCTAGCACTCGGATCCCGCTCCATGAGAAAGGCAAGGGAGCGGTGTGACATCCCCTCCGGGATACCCAGGACTCGGTACAGGGGAACACTCGACGCAGCGAGTTACAACAGTTCATCATCTCATACAAGCCGGAATATATAAATCATGGTATAATACAACCAGGTTTTTGAAATACAACATTGTACAGCGGAAGCATAATACATTAATGAAGTTTAACAACCTACGAGTCTTGCAGCGGAAACTTGTACTTGACAACAAAAGACCACTAGCGTGATGTACCGAGCCCGTCGTACACCACGATCCTCCTCGCTCAGGACGTTGAGATCTGTTTCCACTCGAGGGAACCACCCTCGGAACACGGCTCCTCTTCCGGACAGCTACCGCAACAGTCGTGGAAGAACGACGCTTGCCCTGAAATTATAACGAGCAAACCCCGAGTATTCTAATACTCAGCAAGACCGACCCGTCAACATGGCACGCTAAGGCCGACGCCTAGTATGCAAAGGCTTTCCGGCTGTGGGGTTGACTCCTTTGCGAAAACAGCGCTAAGAGGTGGATCCTTACTTTCAAGTTTTAGCTCGGGTTAAGTTCAATAGAGAACAAGGTTTTGCAGTCTACAACTACTGCAATCAAGTTTGCAAGAAAAGATCATTTGTGACCAACAATCCTTTCATCTCTCATCCTCATCTTCTAGTTGATTACTACGATGTGACGAGCTAAACAAGCGGTACTCATTACTAAGAGGGACAGCGATTCGAATCGATTTTATACCAGCTGGCAAAACCCGACCACACGACGTATACGCATGTTGACGGTCCTTATGGTCCAATTTTACCGTCAACATGTTGCATCTTTTTGAATCAAACACCATCACCAAGAATAGACATAGGGATTATTTCTAACAAATTCCACTAGTCTTGGTGAAATTATGAATGCAGGTGCAATTCATATGAAAACAGGGGAAAACATGCACGAAACATGGACTTTGCAATCGACGGATTTTCCCCGGACTAAAGAATATAGTCCAAAAGCCCAAAACCACAAAACAGAGCCTCAACATCAAACCAAGCAAGTGGATTGGGCCAAGACACAGCCAGGGGAAGGCACCGCGAGAAGAATCAAGCCCGTGGGAGTCCAGGCTGGCTCGGCCGAACCACCCTAGTGGGTTCGGCCGAACCGACAGTGGGCCCCCCGGCCCATCTTTCTCTCGGCGGTTTGTCACCGACGTCCGGAGGTCGGTTCCACCCGCAATTAATGCCACCGACGTCCGGAACCGCCTCCAAGTTGCCGACCTTCCAAGGCTATAAATAAAGGGCTACACCCCCTCTCTCAACACACCACCAACATCAAGATACAAGACAAAACTCTCATCCTTAGGCCAAGGGCCTCTTGTATTTTAGTAGAATAGGAGAGAGGGCAAGGAAGAGGAAGGAGTGTTCCTCCCTTTTGTAAAGTGGAGTAGTATTTCCTTTTCTTTTACCTTGGCGTGTAAACACTCTTTTTGGTGATTTATACGTGGTGATCTACTTATCTATCGTGACATATCTTTGTGTTAGACGTAATTCTTGTTATACTTGTTTACGGGATCATCGCTTCGCAAGAAGTACTCTAGCTTTCCGAACTCGGCTCTAGGCCGAGGCTAGAGTAGTGGTCAATAGCATAGACGTGGTGTCTAGGCCGGAGATCGCCTTTGTTTGCCGTGTGCCCCACGGTTTGTAGAGGTAGGTGGCAGGAAGTGACAGCCCCGTCATCCAAAGGAACCCTCCACGTTCGGGTACATAGTAGAGCTTTCGTAGATCGGAGTGGCTTGGCGTACCAAGCCTAAGACGGTGCCCGAAGTAAACAAGTCTAGCTTGCGTTCGTCTACCTTTAAAGGATAAATAGATAAGAGTCACCCTCTCGACCCTATTTTGCTACGTTGTCTTGGTTGTCCTTGGGTAAACTAACCTTGTTGCAGAAATACTCCGTTCCCTCGCGGATATAAATACGATACCTTGGAATACTCCCGGTGAAGTGCTACAACGGTATTCCGTGCGCTTGCGGATTCATTCGTGACGTAAGAAATACCAACAAGCATTTCCGGCGCCGTTGCTCGGGGAACGGTTGTTATCTTTGTAACGAATCAGGTTTGCCCTCGTAATCTATCTTACTTACCGTTCTGTTTTTATTTTTTTCCTTACATTCAAAATTTCACAAAAACATATCATGGAGTCACACCCAACCATCCAATCTTTCTCCACTCCACGGGGTGAACTCTTAGAGCCACCATCATCATCACAACCTATTTCTTCACCTGGCTATGAGTTCTCCCCGATTACATTTCGATGATTAGAGGTTTATCCTTTTCGGGTTTTAAACATGAAAATCCTTATGAACACTTGCGAGAGTTTGAACATTTGTGTTCATGCCGATTGATCCATGGCATGACACAAGAAACATTGAAGTGGAAGTTGTTTCCCTTCTCTCTCAATGAGAAGGCGAAGCAATGGTACACTTACACCGCTAAGAGAGTGAACGGTGATTGGAAAGAATTGCGAGACAAATTTTGTCTAGCATTCTTCCCCGTATCTCGTATCACTTCTCTACGAGCGGAAATAATAGGCTTTCGACAAGAAGAAAAGGAAACCTTAAGTGCGTCATGGATTCGGTTCTGTTCTCTAACGGACTCCGACCAGAATTATTGCTCCCCGAACCCGTTTTATTACAACACTTTTATTCGGGATTGAGCAACGATACCGCACTTTATCTTGACACGGCCGCGGGTGGATCTTTTTCTCATAAGACCATAGCGGAAGCACACGAACTTTTGGATCGAATTGTGGAAAACACACCTTTTTCCGCCGACTTACTCGTAGAGCCGGAGTCGAAGATGAGGAACTCGTTGTGCAAGAGACACAACACTTGGTGCCCATGATGGAGCACCTAGCACTCGAGTCCTCATCTAACACAAGAACAATGATAGAGGAAGATGAACCTCTTGATTTCCCATTTGAGTTCAAGAAAGAAATTTTTGAAGATTTTGGAAACACCTTGAACTACTCCTATCAAAAGAAACCAAGCACTCCTCGCACCAACCCCCGAACCTATTGAAAAATCTCTTCTCTTAAAAACTGTTCGGAAGTTGACAAGCAATTATGAGCGATGAATGGTTGATGGAAAACGAACTTTCTTCGGAAGTTCTTCGACTTGATCATCCTAGATCAACCATTCGTGGCTCAATTCGGGGAGTAATGGTAGATGTTCTCTATAATCCTCTAGTAGGTGCCAACATCATGTCCGAATCTTTTGCTTCAACTTTATTTGGAAACGAGACATGGGCACCTTCCGACAAACTCCTTAAAGCCCCACCGGGGCAATTTTTTGAGAGTTTGGGGATCATTAGAGATGTTTGCATTAAGCGTAATGAAGCAGAGGTTTCCTTGGACTTTCACGTTTTCGAATCCCGGATTTCGATGTTTTGGTCTGGTCATCCCATAGAAAAACTTTTCTTAGGGATATCACCTTCAGAACCTTAGACTTCACCCTCGGCAAGAAAACTTTTTCTCTTCCTATCATTCATGCACAAAACTCTTTTGCCGAGGAGCCGCTTGTGGAAGAAGAATGCATGAAGGAGGTTATGGCAATTTTTCCTCATGAAAACCCCGAATCATCCTTGGATGAAGATGCTCTTGATTTCATTTTAGAAGAGGATGATTCGGCGGAAACTTTTGAGCTGCCCGAAACTTTTACACCTACGCCACCTCCCGTAGAGCTCAAAACTCTTCCACCAGGCTTGCGCTACGTTTTTCTTCACGGAAATCCCGAAACCCCTGTCATCATAAGTGACAAGCTTTCGTAGGAGGAAACTGCAAAACTCTTAGCCGTGCTAGAAAAACATCACTCCGTTTTTGGGTACTCGCTTGGAGACCTCAAGGGAATCAGCTCCGCTCTTTGCACCCATCGCATTCCCATAGACCCCGATAGTACACCATCTAGGGAACCTCAAAGGAGGTTGAACAATGCGATGCGGGAGGTCGTTAAAAAGGAGGTCTTAAAACTTTTACATGCTGGTATTATCTATCCCTGTTCCACACAGCGAGTGGGTGAGTCCAATGCAGGTCGTACCCAAGAAAGGAGGAATGACGGTCGTCCATAATGACAAAAATGAGTTGATCCCTCAACGCACCGTCACGGGATGGAGGATGTGCATAGATTACCGAAAACTTAACAAGGCTACAAAGAAGGATCATTTTCCGCTGCCCTTCATCGATGAGATGTTGGAACGGCTGGCAAATAATTCTTTCTTTTGTTTCCTTGATGGGTATTCAGGATATCATCAAATCCCCATCCATCCCGACGATCAAAGTAAAACCACTTTCACATGCCCCTATGGAACTTACGCCTATCGACGAATGTCTTTTGGGCTTTGCAATGCACTCGCTTCTTTTCAACGTTGCATGATGTCTATCTTTTCCGACATGATCGAAGAGATTATGGAAGTATTCATGGATGATTTCTCTCGTTTATGGAAAAACCTTCGATCATTGTTTAGAAAATTTAGACAAAGTCTTGCAACGTTGTCAAGGAAATGATTTAGTGCTCAATTGGGAGAAATGCCATTTCGTGGTCGAGAAGGCATAGTTCTGGGGCATTTGATTTCTCGAAAGGGGGATAGAGGTGGACAAAGCTAAATTAGAAGTTATAGAAAAGCTTCCACCTCCCGTGAATGTTAGGGGCATTCGCAGCTTTCTGGGACATGCGGGGTTCTATCGTCGGTTTATCAAAGATTTCTCTCAAATTGCTAGACCCCTTACAAATCTGCTTGCGAAGGATGCACCCTTTGAGTTTATCGATGAATGCATGACTCGCTTTCACTACCCTTAAGAATGCACTCATCTCAGCGCCAATTATCCAACCCCCGATTGGACGCTGCCTTTTGAGATAATGTGTGATGCTAGTGATTTTGTCTGTGGGGCTGTTCTTGGCCAAACTAGAGATAAAAAGCATCATGCAATCTCCTATGCAAGCAAAACCTTGACTCGGAGCTCGGCTAAATTACACTACCACCGAAAAAGAGCTCCTTGCTCGTTGTTTTTGCTTTTGATAAGTTTAGATCCTACTTGACTCGGAGCAAAAGTCATTGTTTACACCGATCATGCTGCTTTAAAGTTTTTGCTCAATAAGAAGGATGCTAAACCTCGTTTGATACGATGGGTTCTTCTACTCCAAGAGTTTGATGTAGAAATCCGTGATAAGAAAGGAGTAGAAAATTCCGTGGCAGATCATTTGTCGCGTATACAATTCACTAACCTGCAGGAATTACCCATCAATGATTTCCTACGCGATGACATGCTGCTCCTAGTGAGGGACTCACATCCATGGTACGCCGACATTGTGAACTTCATGGCAACGGGGTACGTACCACCTGGAAAGAGCAAGAAACGACTCATCTATGAGAGTCGCCGTCACTTATGGGAAGAGCCCTTCCTTTACCGTGTCTGCGCCGATGGATTGCTAAGGCGATGTGTGCCCATACCCGAGAGCACACGAATCATTGAGAAGTGCCATGCATCGCTGTTGGTATTTCTTACGTCACGAATGAATCCGCAAGCGCACGGAATACCGTTGTAGCACTTCACCCGGGAGTATTCCAAGGTATCGTATTTATATCCGCTAGGGAACAGAGTATTTCTGCAACAAGGTTAGTTTACCCAAGGACAACCAAGACAACGTAGCAAAATAGGGTCGAGAGGGTGACTCTTATCTATTTATCCTTTAAAGGTAGACGAACGCAAGCTAGACTTGTTTACTTCGGGCACCGTCTTAGGCTTGGTCTCGCCAAGCCACTCCGGTCTACGAAAGCTCTACTATGTACCCGAACGTGGAGGGTTCCTTTGGATGACAGGGCTGTCACTTCCTGCCACCTACCTCTACAAACCGTGGGGCACACAAAGCAAACAAAGGCGATCTCCAGCCTAGACACCACGTCTATGCTATTGACCACTACTCTAGCCTCGGCCTAGAACCGAGTTCGGAAAGCTAGAGTACTTCTTGCGAAGCGATGATCCCGTAAACAAGTATAACAAGAATTACGTCTAACACAAAGATATGTCACGATAGATAAGTAGATCACCACGTATAAATCACCAAAAAGAGTGTTTACACGCCAAGGTAAAAGAAAAGGAAATACTACTCCACTTTGCAAAAGGGAGGAACACTCCTTCCTCTTCCTTGCCCTCTCTCCTATTCTACTAAGATACAAGAGGCCCTTGGCCTAAGGATGAGAGTTTTGTCTCGTATCTTGATGTTGGTGGTGTGTTGAGAGAGGGGGTGTACCCCTTTATTTATAGCCTTGGAAGGTCGGCAACTTGGAGGCGGTTCCGTACGTCGGTGGCATTAATTGCAGTGTGGAACCGACCTCCGTACGTCGGTGACAAACCGCCGGAGAAAGATGGGCCAGGGGGCCCACTCGCCGCCTCGGCCGAACCCACTAGGGCGGTTCCGCCGAACCGGCCCGGGCTCCCCGGGCTTGCTTCTTCTCTCGGTGCCTTCCCCGGTCGTGTACTCGGCCCAATCCACTTACTTGGTTTGATGTTGAGGCTCTGTTTTGTGGTTTTGGGCTTTTGGACTATATTCTTTAGTCCTGGGAAAATCCGTCGATTGCAAAGCCCATGTTTCGTGCATGTTTTCCCCTCGTTTTCATATGAATTGCACCCGCATTCATAATTTCACCAAGACTAGTGGAATTTGTTAGAAATAATCCCTATGTCTATTCTTGGTGATGGTGTTTGATTCAAAAAGATGCAACATGTTGACGGTAAAATTGGACCATAAGGACCGTCAACAAGACCCCCACACTTAGCTCTTTGCTCGTCCTCGAGTAAAGGTGGGAGCGTAAGTTAAGAGATTTCTCCCCTTAGAGACCCGCACACATGTTATTACAAGCCACACCGTTTTACTTGTGAACATGACGGTGGCTAACATGCATTCTTGGATGATTGATAAGTGGAACAGCTCATGACTCAAGTCACTATACTTTTGCTCACTAAGCACCTTGGGTTTTTGAAAGTTTTGAAAATAAACAACATGACTCCCGCTCCTCTTCGATTCTCTTGAATCGCTCAAAAAGTGTTTTCCTCACCAAGGCATTGTGTTGCCTCTCTTTTTCCTACTTCTTAGGCTTGTATGTGGATCTCGGTAGGGAATGAGAGAGGCATACTTGTATCACAAATATTGCTAAGCCAAAAGAAAGGATCCATGGAGAAGCCAAGTCATGTAACCTTGATCAAGAAGTGCGTGTGTGTATGGATATGAAAAAGTGACAACTCCTATTGCAATTGACCTCTCTTTATTTTGCATTTTCGAGACATGGCTATCTTTTTATTTTCTTTCTTTTCTTTTCTTGCTCTATGCTTGAGCATCTCTTTTCTTCTCTCTTTTTCATTGCTCATCTTTGTGAGCTTTCTTTTCATTGCTCATCTCGTGTGAGCTTTTCTTTTTTTACATAGCCATGTCTCGTTTATGCGTGATTGAGAGAGAGAGAGAGAGGTAAAAAGAGGTGCAAACGAGGAGTGTCTTTATTTTGGTGGGGTGCTAGCTCCCAGTGTAGGAGTTTAGCCCTTTTTTTTTTTTTCTCGGTGGAGTGTACGTGATCTTGATCAAGAGAGCATGACAAGTTTCTCTCTAGGGTCACTCAATTTTGGTAAAGCTCATTGCAATCACAAGCAGCATATGTATGTAAGTTTTGCAAGGTATGATCATCATATGGCATTGGTAGGAATTTTTGTATCAAGAGAGGAGCATGAAGCCATGGTATTTTTGTTTTGTGCAATAAAATTCCCAAGGACTCGGTAAGCTAAGCATAAGATCATTTCGTCGAGCCATATCACACTTGCCAATAATCTAGAAAAACATGGGTCCTATGGATTTGATTATTTGTTCACAGTGCAAGTGGTGATGAAGCGAGTAATAAAAAGTGTGCAAGATCATCATGAGAGCATTAGGGAGAGACTTGGGATTTTCAAAGGTATTCAAAAGAAATCTTCCCAAGTTTTAGTTGGTCAAGTTTTAGTAATTGTTTTTCGCGTCTCGTAATGAACTTGACAAATAAAGTAGGCGAAAAGGAAGTGTGGGAAACAAACTCAAGTGCCACGAGGAAGCAGGGGCTGAGTGGGACCCACCAGGGTTCGGCCGAACCACCCTTGTGGGTTCGGCCGAACCGGCCCGGGCCCCACCGGTGCTCTGTTTCGCAGGTTGTGTTTGTGTTGTTTTCCTCGTGATGTCCCCGCGCGCTACGCGTGTGTTTGTCTTTGCTTTCCGCGATGTCCCCCCCACACTTGCCTTTTGCCTCGTTTTCTTCAAAATAGACAAAGATATTTCGAAACAAAACTTGCTCTACCGGTAAGGGAAGACCGGGGAGCACTAATATGATTAAAAATTTGAAAGAGCAGGCGCATTGCAATCTTGAGGAATTGAAAAAAAATGATTGAAAAAAGGAAATTAAACTAAATGCGCTCGCGGGAAATGATGAACGCGGGAAGGTTCATTTTAAACGTCGTATTCGTCCTCCTTCCCCGCGTCCTTGAAGAGACGCTTGATCTTGGAGTTGGTGCTGCGGCGATGGCTTGCCCGGGCATCTTTCAAGTCTTCAATAGCGTCTTTGATCTCCGCGACATTATCACGTAGGCGTTCATGGGCTTCGCGGAGATCAACGTGTTTAGCGAGGAGGATTTGGTAGGGGCTTTTTTTAGGAGTTTTCTCCTCCTCGCTTTCATACATTCCCCCTGCCCTCTTGATGGGAGAGGGAGAGAGACGCCTCCTTATCCTCTTAGGAGGAGTGTTGCCCACGGATTCGCGGGCGTCTCTCTTTTCCGCCGAGGTGAGCGGCGGGATGAGCTGCTTTCCGCCACCGCGGATTCCCTTGATCCTGAACCTCTCGCCGGGCTTCTTGATGGGGCTAGGCAGGTTGCGCCCTCATATTGATGGTGCACCACCTGCCCGCTCTTGGTAGCGAGGGTGCCGACGTACTTCTCTCCAGGAGGGAGCGCGTTGTCGGCGGCGTCGGCGCTCTTCTTCTTGGGGGTAGATTTCCCTTCTTTTGGCGAGGTGCCACAGCAGCGGGAGAGCTCTTGGAGGGTGTTCTTGCTGCTGTGGGTGGAGGTTCAATAGCGAGCGGTAGATCATGGATCATCAAGGCTTGCTCGCCGGGAATGGGGACATGATCAAGGATGTCTTCGAGGCCGACTTGGCGGCAAAGCTCGCCGGTGGTGACGGAGACGTCGAGGCTTGGGATGCTACCGTCCATGGTGCTGGGCAAAAGCTTTTTTGTGCGAAATGGACAAGGTGGAAGAAAGGTGCAAGGAAAAAATGAAAGAAAACACCTTCATTTATAGATAAAAGCATGGAAAGAATTAATTTGATTTTTCCCGCAGCATGGAAGGCACTAAGCAGGGAGATTTGATCTTGTGACCGTTGGAGACAAAAGATGAAAGAAAAAAGTGACCGTTTGGGGTTTAGTACTGGTTCGGCCGAACCAGCTAGGGGGTTCGGCCGAACCGTAGTGGGCCCCTCTCGGTCCCCTTCCTTTTCTGGTTGATTGCTTGCTAAAATTATTTCAGTGGAAAGAGCTACTACGGGATATAGATAAGAAAGAGCTATCATGAGAGAAAATTTAAATTAATCAAGTGCATGACATCAAATTCTTTATCTTTATCGGGCTCGAAATAAATTTTAAGGCGCCGACCATTTACCTTAAATATTTTACCTTCGTCGTCTTGAAGTGTGATTGCTCCATGTGACGAAGTGTCAATAACCGTGTATGGTCCGTCCCATTTACTTCTTAATTTTCCATGCCCGAAGAGTTTTACCCGTGAATTGAATAGCAAGACCTTATCTCCAACCTTGAATACCTTTATCTTTATCTTTTTGTCGTGCCACCTTTTTGTCCTTTCTTTGTATATAGCTGAGTTGTGGTACGCTTTGTCTCTCCATTCTTCTAACTCAGCTATCTCCATTTTTCTTTTGCGTCCGGCACCATTAAAGTCCATGTTCCATTTCCGGATGGCCCAATACGCTCGGTGTTCCGTCTCGACTGGTAAATGACATGTTTTCCCGTATACGAGCTGGTATGGGGACATGCCTATGGGTGTCTTGTATGCTGTACGGTATGCCCATAGTGCATCGGGTAGCTTGTCCTTCCATCCCTTCCCCATTTCTGTTACGGTCTTTTGCAGGATCCGCTTGATTTGCTTGTTTGAGGTCTCGGCCTGCCCACCGGTTTGAGGGTGGTATGGAGTAGTGATATTATGCCTTGATCCAAGTTCTCTTAGGAAGCTTCGGAAGGTCTTATTAATGAAGTGAGACCCTCCGTCGCTTATCACTAGCTTCGGTGTTCCAAACCTTGGGAAGATAATTTCGTGGAACATCCGGCGGGCATGCTTGGCATTTGCGGCCCCGCAAGGCATTGCTTCCACCCACTTAGACACGTAGTCTACCGCCACCAAGATGTATTCGCAGTCATGTGACTTGGTGAACGGTCCCATGAAGTCAATGCCCCATACGTCGAAGAGCTCGACTTGTAAATTGTAGTTGAGGGGCATTGCATCTCTTGCCGTGATGCCTCCAACTTTTTGACATTCCGGGCATCGCTCGACAAATTCCTTTGTGTCTTCGTACATGGCTGGCCAAAAGAAGCCACTTTGCCATATCTTGGCCTCGTGTACGAAACACGCCGTAGTGTCCCCGTATGGCGATGCATGGCACTTCTCAATGATTCGTGTGCTCTCGGTATGGGCACACATCGCCTTAGCAATCCATCGGCGCAGTACACGGTAAAGGAAGGGCTCTTCCCATAAGTGACGGCGACTCTCATAGATGAGTCGTTTCTTATTCTTTCCAGGTGGTACGTACTCCGTTGCCATGAAGTTCACAATGTCGGCGTACCATGGATGTGAGTCCCTCACTAGGAGCAGCATGTCATCGCGTAGGAAATCATTGATGGGTAATTCCTGCAGGTTAGTGAATTGTATACGCGACAAATGATCTCGCCACGGAATTTTCTACTCCTTTCTTATCACGGATTTCTACATCAAATTCTTGGAGTAGAAGAACCCATCGTATCAAACGAGGTTTAGCATCCTTCTTATTGAGCAAAAACTTTAAAGCAAGCATGATCGGTGTAAACAATGACTTTTGCTCCAACCAAGTAGGATCTAAACTTATCAAAAGCAAAAACAACAGCAAGGAGCTCTTTTTCGTGGTAGTGTAATTTAACCGAGCTCCACCAAGGTTTTGCTTGCATATGAGATTGCATGATGCTTTTTATCTCTAGTTTGGCCAAGAACAGCCCCCACAAAGCAAAATCACTAGCATCACACATTATCTCAAAAGGCAGCGTCCAATCAGGGGGTTGGATAATTGGCGCCGAGATGAGTGCATTCTTAAGGGTAGTGAAAGCAGTCATGCATTCATCAAGAAACTCAAAGGGTGCATCCTTCGCAAGCAGATTTGTAAGGGGTCTAGCAATTTGAGAGAAATCTTTGATAAAACGACGATAGAACCCCGCATGTCCCGTAAAGCTCGCGAATGCCCCTAACATTCATAGGAGGTGGAAGCTTTTCTATAACTTCTAATTTAGCTTTGTCCACCTCTATCCCCCTTTCGTAAATCAAAATGCCCCGTAACTATGCCTTCTCTAACCATGAAATGGCATTTCTCCCAATTGAGCACTAAATCATTTTCTTGACAACGTTGCAAGACTTTGTCTAAATTTTCTAAACAATGATCGAAGGTTTTTCCATAAACAGAGAAATCATCCATGAATACTTCCATAATCTCTTCGATCATGTCGAAAAGATAGACATCATGCAACGTTGAAAAGAAGCAGGTGCATTGCAAAGCCCAAAAGACATTCGTCGATAGGCGTAAGTTCCATAGGGGCATGTGAAAGTGGTTTTACTTTGATCGTCGGGATGGATGGGGATTTGATGATATCCTCGAATACCCATCAAGGAAACAAAAGAAAGAATTATTTGCCACTGCTCCAACATCTCATCGATGAAGGGCAAGTGGAAAATGATCCTTCTTTGTAGCCTTGTTAAGTTTTCGGTAATCTATGCACATCCTCCATCCCGTGACGGTGCGTTGAGGGATCAACTCATTTTTGTCATTATGGACGACCGTCATTCCTCCTTTCTTGGGTACAACCCGCACCGGACTCACCCACTCGCCGTGTGGAACAGATAGATAATGCCAAGCATGTAAAAGTTTTAAGACCTCCTTTTTAACGACCTCCCGCATCGCATTGTTCAACCTCCTTTGAGGTTCCCTAGATGGTGTACTATCGGGGTCTATGGGAATGCGATGGGTGCAAAGAGCAGTGGCTGATTCCCTTGAGGTCTCCAAGCGAGTACCCAAAAACGGAGTGATGTTTTTCTAGCACGGCTAAGAGTTTTGCAGCTTTCCTCTTCCGAAAGCTTGTCACTTATGATGACAGGGGTTTCGGGATTTCCGTGAAGAAAACGTAGCGCAAGCCTCGGTGGAAGAGTTTTGAGCTCTACGGGAGGTGGCGTAGGTGTAAAAGTTTCTGGCAGCTCAAAAGTTTCCGCCGAATCATCCTCTTCTAAAATGAAATCAAGAGCATCTTCATCCAAGGATGATTCGGGGTTTTCATGAGGAAAAATTGCCATAACCTCCTTCATGCATTCTTCTTCCACAAGCGGCTCCTCGGCAAAAGAGTTTTGTGCATGAATGATAGGAAGAGAAAAAGTTTTCTTGCCGAGGGTGAAGTCTAAGGTTCCTCGAAGGTGATATCCCTAAGAAAAGCTTTTCTATGGGATGACCGACCAAAACATCGAAATCCAGGATTCCGAAAACGTGAAAGTCCAAGGAAACCTCTCGCTTCATTACGCTTAATGCAAACATCTCTAATGATCCCCAAACTCTCAAAAATTGCCCCGGTGGGGCTTTAAGGAGTTTGTCGAAGGTGCCCATGTCTCGTTTCCAAATAAAGTTGAAGCAAAAGATTTGGACATGATGTTGGCACCTACTAGAGGATTATAGAGAACATCTACCATTACTCCTCGAATTGAGCCACGAATGGTTGATCTAGGATGATCAAGTCGAAGAACTTCCGAAGAAAGTTCGTTTTCCATCAACCATTCATCGCTCATAATTGCTGTCAACTTCCGAACAGTTTTTAAGAGAAGAGATTTTTCAATAGGTTCGGGGTTGGTGCAGGGAGTGCTGGTTTCTTTTGATAGGAGTAGTTCAAGGTGTTTCCAAAATCTTCAAAAATTTCTTCCTTGAACTCAAATGGGAAATCAAGAGGTTCATCTTCCTCTATCATTGTTCTTGTGTTAGATGAGGACTCGAGTGCTAGGTGCTCCATCATGGGCACCAAGTGTTGTGTCTCTTGCACAACGAGTTCCTCATCTTCTCGACTCCGGCTCTACGAGTAAGTCAGCGGAAAAAGGTGTGTTTTCCACAATTCGATCCAAAAGTTCGTGTGCTTCCGCTATGGTCTTATGAGAAAAAGATCCACCCGCGGCCGTGTCAAGATAAAGTGCGGTATCGTTGCTCAATCCCGAATAAAAGTGTTGTAATAAAACGGGTTCGGGGAGCAATAATTCTGGTCCGGAGTCCGTTAGAGAACAGAACCGAATCCATGACGCACTTAAGGTTTCCTTTTCTTCTTGTCGAAAGCCTATTATTTCCGCTCGTAGAGAAGTGATACGAGATACGGGGAAGAATGCTAGACAAAATTTGTCTCGCAATTCTTTCCAATCACCGTTCACTCTCTTAGCGGTGTAAGTGTACCATTGCTTCGCCTTCTCATTGAGAGAGAAGGGAAACAACTTCCACTTCAATGTTTCTTGTGTCATGCCATGGATCAATCGGCATGAACACAAATGTTCAAACTCTCGCAAGTGTTCATAAGGATTTTCATGTTTAAAACCCGAAAAGGATAAACCTCTAATCATCGAAATGTAATCGGGGGAGAACTCATAGCCAGGTGAAGAAATAGGTTGTGATGATGATGGTGGCTCTAAGAGTTCACCCCGTGGAGTGGAGAAAGATTGGATGGTTGGGTGTGACTCCATGATATGTTTTTGTGAAATTTTGAATGTAAGGAAAAAATAAAAACAGAACGGTAAGTAAGATAGATTACGAGGGCAAACCTGATTCGTTACAAAGATAACAACCGTTCCTCGGCAACGGCGCCGTAAATGCTTGTTGGTATTTCTTACGTCACGAATGAATCCGCAAGCGCACGGAATACCGTTGTAGCACTTCACCCGGAGTATTCCAAGGTATCGTATTTATATCCGCAGGGAACAGAGTATTTCTGCAACAAGGTTAGTTTACCCAAGGACAACCAAGACAACGTAGCAAAATAGGGTCGAGAGGGTGACTCTTATCTATTTATCCTTTAAAGGTAGACGAACGCAAGCTAGACTTGTTTACTTCGGCACCGTCTTAGGCTTGGTCTCGCCAAGCCACTCCGGTCTACGAAAGCTCTACTATGTACCCGAACGTGGAGGGTTCCTTTGGATGACAGGGCTGTCACTTCCTGCCACCTACCTCTACAAACCGTGGGGCACACAAAGAAACAAAGGCGATCTCCAGCCTAGACACCACGTCTATGCTATTGACCACTACTCTAGCCTCGGCCTAGAACCGAGTTCGTAAAGCTAGAGTACTTCTTGCGAAGCGATGATCCCGTAAACAAGTATAACAAGAATTACGTCTAACACAAAGATATGTCACGATAGATAAGTAGATCACCACGTATAAATCACCAAAAAGAGTGTTTACACGCCAAGGTAAAAGAAAAGGAAATACTACTCCACTTTGCAAAAGGGAGGAACACTCCTTCCTCTTCCTTGCCCTCTCTCCTATTCTACTAAGATACAAGAGGCCCTTGGCCTAAGGATGAGAGTTTTGTCTCGTATCTTGATGTTGGTGGTGTGTTGAGAGAGGGGGTGTACCCCTTTATTTATAGCCTTGGAAGGTCGGCAACTTGGAGGCGGTTCCGTACGTCGGTGGCATTAATTGCAGGTGGAACCGACCTCCGTACGTCGGTGACAAACCGCCGGAGAAAGATGGGCCAGGGGGCCCACTGCCGGCTCGGCCGAACCCACTAGGGCGGTTCGGCCGAACCGGCCCGGGCTCCCCGGGCTTGCTTCTTCTCTCGGTGCCTTCCCCCGGCTGTGTACTCGGCCCAATCCACTTACTTGGTTTGATGTTGAGGCTCGTTTTGTGGTTTTGGGCTTTTGGACTATATTCTTTAGTCCTGGGAAAATCCGTCGATTGCAAAGCCCATGTTTCGTGCATGTTTTCCCCTCGTTTTCATATGAATTGCACCTGCATTCATAATTTCACCAAGACTAGTGGAATTTGTTAGAAATAATCCCTATGTCTATTCTTGGTGATGGTGTTTGATTCAAAAAGATGCAACATGTTGACGGTAAAATTGGACCATAAGGACCGTCAACAATCGCCATACGGGGGACACTACGGCGTGTTTCAGTACACTGTGCCAAGATATGGCAAAGTGGCTTCTTTTGGCCAGCCATGTACGAAGACACAAAGGAATTTGTCGAGCGATGCCCGTAATGTCAAAAAGTTGGAGGCATCACGGCAAGAGATGCAATGCCCCTCAACTACAATTTACAAGTCGAGCTCTTCGACGTATGGGGCATTGACTTCATGGGACCGTTCACCAAGTCACATGACTGCGAATACATCTTGGTGGCGGTAGACTACGTGTCTAAGTGGGTGGAAGCAATGCCTTGCAGGGCCGCAAATGCCAAGCATGCTCGCCGGATGTTCCACGAAATTATCTTCCCAAGGTTTGGAACACCGAAGCTAGTGATAAGCGACGGAGGGTCTCACTTCATTGATAAGACCTTCCGAAGCTTCCTAAGAGAACTTGGATCAAGGCATAATATCGCTACTCCATACCACCCTCAAACCAATGGGCAGGCCGAGACCTCAAACAAGCAAATCAAGCGGATCCCGCAAAAGACCGTAACAGAAATGGGGAAGGGATGGAAGGACAAGCTACCCGATGCACTATGGGCATACCGTACAGCATACAAGACACCCATAGGCATGTCCCCATACCAGCTCGTGTACGGGAAAACATGTCATTTACCCGTCGAGATGGAACACCGAGCGTATTGGGCCATCCGGAAATGGAACATGGACTTTAATGGTGCCGGACGCAAAAGAAAAATGGAGATAGCTGAGTTAGAAGAATGGAGAGACAAAGCTTACCACAACTCAGCTATATACAAAGAAAGGACAAAAAGGTGGCACGACAAAAAGATAAAGATAAAGGTATTTAAGGTTGGAGATAAGGTCTTGCTATTCAATTCACGGGTGAAACTCTTCGGGCATGGAAAATTAAGAAGTAAATGGGACGGACCATACACGGTTATTGACACCTCGTCACATGGAGCAATCACACTTCAAGACGACGAAGGTAAAATATTTAAGGTAAATGGTCAGCGCCTTAAAATTTATTTCGAGCCCGATAAAGATAAAGAATTTGATGTCATGCACTTGATTAATTTAAATTTTCTCTCATGATAGCTCTTTCTTATCTATATCCCGTAGTAGCTCTTTCCCCGAAATAATTTTAGCAAGCAATCAACCGTAAAAAGAAGGGGACCCGAGGGCCCACTACAGCTCGGCCGAACCCCCTTGCTGGTTCGGCCGAACCAAGTACAGACCCCAAACGGTCACTTTTTTCTTTCATCTTTTGTCTCCAACGGTCACAAGATCAAATCTCCCTCGCTTAGTGCCTTCCATGCTGCGGGAAAAATCAAATTAATTCTTTCCATGCTTTTATCTATAAATGAAGGTGTTTTCTTTCATTTTTCCCTTGCACCTTTCTTCCACCTTGTCCATTTCGCACAAAAAAAAAAAAGCTTTTGCCCAGCACCATGGACAGTAGCATCCCAAGCCTCGACGTCTCCGTCACCACCAGCGAGCTTTGCCGCCAAGTCGGCCTCGAAGACATCCTTGATCATGTCTCCATTCCCAGCCGAGCAAGCCTTGATGATCCATGATCTACCGCTCGCTATTGAACCTCCACCCACAGCAGCAAGAACACCCTCCAAGAGCTCTCCCGCTGCCGTGGCACCTCGCCAAAAGAAGGGGAAATCTACCCCCAAGAAGAAGAGCGCCGACGCCGCCGACAACGCTCTCCTTCCCGGAGAGAAGTACGTCGGCACCCTCGCTACCAAGAGCGGGCAGGTGGTGCACCATCAATATGAGGGGCGCAACCTGCCTAGCCCCATCAAGAAGCCCGCGCGAGAGGTTCAAGATCAAGGGAATCCGCGGTGGCGGAAAGCAGCTCATCCCGCCGCTTACCTCGGCGGAAAAGAGAGACGCCCGCGAATCCGTGGGCGACACTCCTCCTAAGAGGATAAGGAGGCGTCTCTCTCCCTCCCCCATCAAGAGAGCAGGGGGAATGTATGAAAGCGAGGAGGAGAAAACTCCTAAAAAAAAGGCCCCTACCAAATCCTCCTCGCTAAACACGTTGATCTCCGCGAAGCCCATGAACGCCTACGTGATAATGTCGCGGAGATCAAAGACGCTATTGAAGACTTGAAGGATGCCCAGGCGAGCCATCGCCGTAGCACCAACTCCAAGATCAAGCGTCTCTTCAAGGACGCGGGGAAGGAGGACGAATACGACGTTTAAAATGAACCTTCCCGCGTTCATCATTTCCCGCAGGCACATTTTTATCATTTTTTCAATTCCTCAAGATTGTAATGCGCCTGCTCTTTTAAATTTTTAATCATATTAGTGCTCCCGGTCTTCCCTTACCGGTAGAGCAAGTTTTGTTTCGAAATATCTTTGTCTATTTTGAAGAAAACAGGCAAAAAGGCAAGTGTGGGGGGGACATCGCGGAAAGCAAAGACAAACACACGCGTAGCGCGCAGAAACATCACGAGGAAAACAACACAAACACAACCTGCGAAACAGAGCACCGGTGGGACCCAGGCCAGCTTCGGCCGAACCCACAAGGGTGGTTCGGCCGAACCCTCGGTGGGTCCCACTCAGCCCTCGCTTCCTCGTGGCACTTGAGTTTGTTTCCCACACTTCCTTTTCGCCTACTTTATTTGTCAAGTTCATTCCGAGACGCGAAAAACAATTACTAAAACTTGACCAACTAAAACTTGGGAAGATTTCTTTTGAATACCTTTTCCCAAGTCTCTCCCTAATGCTCTCATGATGATCTTGCACACTTTTTATTACTCGCTTCATCACCACTTGCCTCGTGAACAAATAATCAAATCCATAGGACCCATGTTTTTCTAGATTATTGGCAAGTGTGATATGGCTCGACGAAATGATCTTATGCTTAGCTTACCGAGTCCTTGGGAATTTTATTTCACAAAACAAAAATACCATGGCTTCATGCTCCTCTCTTGATACAAAAATTCCTACCAATGCCATATGATGATCATACCTTGCAAAACTTACATACATATGCTGCTTGTGATTGCAATGAGCTTTACCAAAATTGAGTGACCCTAGAGAGAAACTTGTCATGCTCTCTTGATCAAGATCACGTACACTCCACCGAGAAAAAAAAAAAAAAAAGGGCTGAACTCCTACACTAGGAGCTAGCACCCCACCAAAATAAAGACACTCCTCGTTTGCACCTCTTTTTACCTCTCTCTCTCTCTCAATCACGCATAAACGAGACATGGCTATGTAAAAAAAAAAAAAAAAAAAAAAAAAAAAAAGCTCACACGGATGAGCAATGAAAAGAAAGCTCACAAAGATGAGCAATGAAAAAGAGAGAAGAAAAGAGATGCTCAAGCATAGAGCAAGAAAAGAAAAGAAAGAAAATAAAAAGATAGCCATGTCTCGAAAATGCAAAATAAAGAGAGGCCAATTGCAATAGGAGTTGTCACTTTTTCATATCCATACACACACGCACTTCTTGATCAAGGTTACATGACTTGGCTTCTCCATGGATCCTTTCTTTTGGCTTAGCAATATTTGTGATACAAGTATGCCTCTCTCATTCCCTACCGAGCTCCACATACAAGCCTAAGAAGTAGGAAAAAGAGAGGCAACACAATGCCTTGGTGAGGAAAACACTTTTTGAGCGATTCATGAGAATCGAAGAGGAGCGGGAGTCATGTTGTTTATTTTCAAAACTTTCAAAAATCCAAGGTGCTTAGTGAGCAAAAGTATAGTGACTTGAGTCATGAGTCTGTTCCACTTATCAATCATCCAAGAATGCATGTTAGCCACCGTCATGTTCACAAGTAAAAAGGTGTGGCTTGTAATAACATGTGTGCAGGTCTCTAAGGGGAGAGATCTCTCAACTTACGCTCCCACCTTTACTCGAGGACGAGCAAAGAGCTAAGTGTGGGGGTCTTGTTGACGGTCCTTATGGTCCAATTTTACCGTCAACATGTTGCATCTTTTTGAATCAAACACCATCACCAAGAATAGACATAGGGATTATTTCTAACAAATTCCACTAGTCTTGGTGAAATTATGAATGCAGGTGCAATTCATATGAAAACGAGGGGAAAACATGCACGAAACATGGACTTTGCAATCGACGGATTTTCCCTGGACTAAAGAATATAGTCCAAAAGCCCAAAACCACAAAACAGAGCCTCAACATCAAACCAAGCAAGTGGATTGGGCCAAGTACACAGCCAGGGGAAGGCACCGAGAGAAGAATCAAGCCCGGGGAGTCCAGGCCGGTTCGGCCGAACCACCCTAGTGGGTTCGGCCGAACCGACAGGTGGGCCCCCCGGCCCATCTTTCTCTCGGCGGTTTGTCACCGACGTCCGGAGGTCGGTTCCACCTGCAATTAATGCCACCGACGTCCGGAACCGCCTCCAAGTTGCCGACCTTCCAAGGCTATAAATAAAGGGCTACACCCCCTCTCTCAACACACCACCAACATCAAGATACAAGACAAAACTCTCATCCTTAGGCCAAGGGCCTCTTGTATTTTAGTAGAATAGGAGAGAGGGCAAGGAAGAGGAAGGAGTGTTCCTCCCTTTTGTAAAGTGGAGTAGTATTTCCTTTTCTTTTACCTTGGCGTGTAAACACTCTTTTTGGTGATTTATACGTGGTGATCTACTTATCTATCGTGACATATCTTTGTGTTAGACGTAATTCTTGTTATACTTGTTTACGGGATCATCGCTTCGCAAGAAGTACTCTAGCTTTCCGAACTCAGTTCTAGGCCGAGGCTAGAGTAGTGGTCAATAGCATAGACGTGGTGTCTAGGCCGGAGATCGCCTTTGTTTGTCTGTGTGCCCCACGGTTTGTAGAGGTAGGTGGCAGGAAGTGACAGCCCTGTCATCCAAAGGAACCCTCCACGTTCGGGTACATAGTAGAGCTTTCGTAGACCGGAGTGGCTTGGCGGACCAAGCCTAAGACGGTGCCCGAAGTAAACAAGTCTAGCTTGCGTTCGTCTACCTTTAAAGGATAAATAGATAAGAGTCACCCTCTCGACCCTGTTTTGCTACGTTGTCTTGGTTGTCCTTGGGTAAACTAACCTTGTTGCAGAAATACTCTGTTCCTCGCGGATATAAATACGATACCTTGGAATACTCCCGGGTGAAGTGCTACAACGGTATTCCGTGCGCTTGCGGATTCATTCGTGACGTAAGAAATACCAACAACGCATCACACCGATCGTATACGACAACCTTTCCCGCTAGCACCTGACAGCGAGACTAGCCATTTCCAACTCCCCGAAGTATGGCGACGCCACGACTTCCCTCGTGGTTGACCCATCTCCCTCCCGTGAGACTATCCTCTCACTAACGACCAAGAAAAGAGAGTTGGCTACGCTACATCTCTCGGGGCGATAGGGTACATCAGCTTGCTCGGGCCCATGATACCAGCATGTAGTGCGGTACGTTCAAACTTGTTCAACTAAGCCGACAACGGTACGGTCCTTGACCGACTCGGACGGGGCTACCACCTTGCAAGACCTCATATCCGTCTTTGCCCTTTCTCCTACGGGGCCCGTCCGGTCTCAGCTTATTAACATGTTCACTTCCATTCTCCTCTTTCTCTTATCAATCCTTTAGCATATAACTCGAACCAGTCAAAACCTATCTCTCGCGAGTAGTGTATGCCACCACTCGACTTCTACCGATTCCCTATAACTTAAGCTTTAGCAGTATCGAACCCTATTGAGCTACCCGTACCAAGTATAGCATAAACAAATGGAAACCTATCTCATGCATCTAGGGTATCAAGCAACTCCTATAACTTAATGCACAAACACGACTCATTACTGTAATAAAAGAAAAGACTTTAAAAACATAGGTGGGATGCACCGGGCTTGCCTTGATTCGCGTCGGAGTTAGCTTTCTCGTGTGTTGGTTGACTTCAACGTTCCCGTCTCTCGTCTCGACCACGGACGGAATCTCGATCACGCTGGACCCTAGGTCGGCCAACAATGCGTCGCGAATTACAACCATGCATGCAAGAATGTACATGATATGATTATGCAAGGGTTTTCTTAAATGCGTTCATTAACCAACAATTACTGATTCGTTATGTTCAGTAATTAACAACTAATAATTAATAATTAATCATGCTCGTTAACTAATACTTAATCCTGGTCATTAATTAACAATTAATCTTGTTTATTAAATAACAAATACTCATGTTAATTAACAATTAATCATGTTCATTAATTAACAATTCATGATTAATCATTAATCAATGATATATAGAGTACTAAATTGGGATCACATGAAATGACGGTGTTTATGTTGAATTTTGGAAAACAGTTTTCACAAACACTTTCGTCTGCAGTATCTCTAATATTTAAAGAAATTCATTTTTCAAATTAAATAATAAATAGCATAAAATAATAGATTATCTTAATCAAAGAAAGGTAATTAATTAAACTATGAAATTATAATTTCTCAAAATAGGCATTTGAATACATAATCAAATAGGAAATAATTTTATGAGTCTAATGAACTTGGTTTGGCATTTTTCTGATTTTTGTGGAATTTTCTATGAATTTTTGAAGTTTAGATAAATCCTGAAAATAAATAAATACGTGAATAAGATGAAACAGGCTTCGGGCTTCCTTGGCCGGGCCGGCCCATTAGCCCATGTGGCCCAGCTCGACCAGGAAGTCGCGGCTATGGCTGGCGGTGGCCGGAAGGCGGCGGCGCAGTGGCCGGAGTTGGCCGGATGGCAGCAAACCTCGACGGAACTACTCCTACAAGATCCACTCGACATGGGGAACCGATTGGTGAGGTCGCCGGCACCGGAGATGGACGGAGAGGCACCGGCAGCGAGAGGCGGTTCCACCGGAGGTTCGGCAGGTGTCTCTAGCTCGCTGCAGTGGAGGAAAATTAGGGGAACAAGCGCTAGGAGCATCTACCGAGGATGGGCAAGAGCGGCACACGGTTGTCTGGACCTTGGAGACGGCTGGGAACCGGTGCTCACCGCGGAGGCGAGAGGCGGCGAGTGCTCCGTGCTTGGGGAAACAACCAAATTAACGGCGACCTGCACGGAAAATGCTGGGATAAACGCACAGGGAAATAGAGGAAGTTGTTGCGCATCGCAAGGAGAAGGAATCATGCGAAGATTCTCACCGGAGATCGAATTTGCCAAAACGGTGGGGCTGCCCGATGGTGACCTTCACGGAGGGAACGGCTCGAATTTTGGTTCTAGGACGGGGAAACTTGATTGGAGGGAAAGGCGAGCTTCAGTTGGTCCTTGCGGAGCGGTGGGTGGTGGTGGTTCGCCGGGGCACGGACCAAGGCGGTCTGTCGGCGGTGAGGCCGAGAGGGACGTGAGGTTGCAGCTCCCGGTGTTTCTCGAGCGTAATGGGAGGGGAAAACGGGGACGACTCGAGTTTTAGGTTGGATGGGGAGGGGTGCGACGTGGCTGCAGCCTGGCTTCGTGGCGCACACGGGAGAAGGCAGCGCAGCAGCACGCCGCAGGCAACACTGCCGCAGGCGGTGCGTGCTGGAGAGAGCAGAGAGAGAGAGAGAGAGAGAGAGAGCCGTGAGAGATTGGGAGAGATTGGGGATAAGCTCGCCATTTGGCAGAAAAGACCCTGCAGTTTTATAAAATTGACAAGCATATTTCCCGAGCTCGAAAAAATCCCAGAAAATTCAGGGTTGTAAATTAAAACATTTTAAACACTTTTCGTTTTAGGTCCAAGTTCCAATTCCAAATATTTTTCGGATTAAAAATTCAAGTTGAAATTAAAAAGAGAAGCTTTCATTATTTCTTGTAGACATTTTTACAAAATAAAATAATTTCTTAACAACTCCATAAATCTATTATCATTATGTTTAATCAACAGAAAATGTTAAACACCTTAATTTGCTTTTATTTAATTTCTTCTTTTAAGAACTTAATTTTAACTTAAGTTAACTTGACATTCTATGTGCATTTCTTAACATCAAAATTAAAATTTTCCCAAATGCACATGATGACATGATGATGAATGACATGGAATACACTTTGATTTGTTAGGGTTGTTACAGCCCTCCCCTTATAGGAATCTCGTCCCGAGATTCACGATCGAAGCGACTAGGCGATGGTACTAAAGATCTCTCGTAACTGGATCGGAGAAACTCTTCTTGTTCCCAAGTAGTTTCAGCTTCGAGTGATTGCTCCGCTGAATCTCGTAAAACTTGAGGGTTTGCTGTCGAGTCACTCGATCTTGGGTGTCGAGAACTTTGATCCGACGTTCAACATATGTCAAGTCTAGTTGCAACTGTTCCACATTTGCGGTTGGTATATCTACGGGTGGCTTCGGACACTTCTTCGGATGAGATACGTGGAACACATTGCGGATTCTCGATAAGTGTGCTGGTAACTTCAACGATATGCATCCGATCCATATCTTTCTTGAATTGGAAAAGGTTCAATGTAACGTGGAGTAACTTTTCCTTTAATTCCAGATCGCTGGACACCTTTGGGAAGAGATACTTGAAGATAGACTTGATCTCCAACCTAGAACACTAACTCTCGACGTCTTTTATTCGTATAACCGATCTGTCGAGATTTGGCTCTCTTGAGATTCTCGTTGAATGAGGCGTATTTGCTCTTCGGCATCCGTTACTAGATCCGGTCCAAATATTACTCTTTCCACGTTCCGACAATTTTAACGGTGTGCGATAGCCACGACCGTATAGAGCTTGGAATGGTGACATTCCGGCACTCTCTTGGTAGCTGTTATTGTATGAGAATTCTGTGAACGGTAGGCATTTTTCCCAATCCTTGTTGTATGTCAAGACACAAGCTCGAAGCATATCTTCTAGATATTGGTTGCTTCCCTCTGTCCGTCCATCTGTTTGAGGGTGATATGCTGAGCTTCGAATCAACCTTATTTCCAATGACTCATGCCATTGCTCCCAAAATCTGGATACAAACCGAGCTCCTTGATCCGAGATGATGGTCTTGGATACACCATGTAAGCGAGTACACGAGCAACGTATAATTCTGCATATTGCCTTGCCGTGTAGGTAGTATGTACAGGTAGGAAATGAGCAGATTTAGTTAACTCGTCGACAATAACTCAAATAGAGTTGTGCTTCGTGAAGTTAACGGTAAGCCGACAATGAAATCAATACTAATATCTTCCCATTTCCATTCGGAATACTCCAAAGTTGGAGTGGACCCGCTTGTTTCGAGATGATCTGCCCTCACTTGTCGACAAGTGTCACATTCATTGACATACCTTGCTATTTCTCGTTTCATTCTTGTCCACCAGAATCTTGGCTTTAGATCTTGATACATTTTGTTGGTTCCCGGATGAATGGAACTTGGACGTATGGGCTTCATCTCTTATCCGCTTGCGAAGTTCCAGGTTCTTGGGCACTACCAGCCTATTTTTGAACCGGATAACACCTTCGCCCTTTTCTCAGGAACACTTGACTTCACTCTTCTTGAGTCGTCTTCGATGTGTTCCATACCAGCATCCTTCTGCTGAGCTGCTACCACTTCTTCGCGAATGGTAGGAATAAGATCCAATTACTCAATACTCCATATGGAAGAATTCGAACATTAGGTTCGCTAATTTCCTCTTCCGAGTGCTTCGATTAATAGCTGAGTCGTGAGATTGTTACAATGAGCTTTTCGACTCAAGGCATCGGCTACGACATTGGCTTTCTCGGGATGGTAATGGATCTCGATATCATAATCCTTAATTCAAACCATCTTCGTTGGCATCTGTTCGGATCCGCTTGAGTGAAGATGTACTTAAGACTCTTGTGATCCGTGTACAGATGTACCAAATTTTTCCAAGAGACAATGTATCCAACTTTTCAATGCTAGAGCGACAACTGCTAATTCCAAATCATGTGTCGGGTAATGTTCCCGGTGTCGCCCAAGCTATCAAGATGCGTAGGCAATTACTCGACCTTCTTGCATTAGAACATCTCCAAGTCCTGCGCTCGAGGCATCACAAGTACACATCAAATAGTTTGTTTAACTCGATCGAGTTAACACCGATCTTGTTGTGAGTAACTTCTTCAATGTCTGAAAGGCTTCTTCGCAATCCTTGCTCTATTCATACCTATTATCCTTTTCTAGCAATTTAGTCATTGGCTTGGACATCTATGAGAATTTGGGAATGCACCTTCTATAATAACCAATTAACCCTAAGAAACTTCGGATCTGTGTGATCGATTTAGATGGCTTCCAATCCAATACTTCTGTAACCTTACCAAAGTCAACGGTCACTTCTTCTACTAATATCACATGACCTAAGAATACATGACCTAGGAATGGTACCTCCTTCAACCAAAACTCA
This sequence comes from Chloris gayana, assembly GCA_031894775.1. Classification (NCBI taxonomy): domain Eukaryota; kingdom Viridiplantae; phylum Streptophyta; class Magnoliopsida; order Poales; family Poaceae; genus Chloris; species Chloris gayana. The sequence goes on from JAUNZO010003259.1 coordinate 274,586, forward strand.
CACTTACTGAATTTGGCATCTAACTGGCGATCCCTTAAACGTTAGAACACGGTCCTTAAATGTGCTACATGTTCCTCTTCCGACTTGGAGTAGAGCCGAATGTCGTCCATGAAAATCACAACAATCTTGTCCAATTCGGCATAAACATCCGGTTCAGGAGATACATGAATTGTGCTCGTTGCATTAGTAAGACCAAAGGACATCACCAGGTACTCATAAAGTCCATATATGGTAGAGAAACTGTCTTGGTATATCTTCCACTTTAATTTTGATCGGATGATATTCGGAGCGAAGATCTATCCGGATAAACACTTGTGCTTCCATCAACCGATCAAACAGGATGTCAATCCGAGGAAGTGGATACTTGTGCTTAATGGTCACTGCACTCAAAGTTCGATAATCTACGCATAACCTCAATGTTTGATTCTTCTTCTTGGCGAACAATGTTGTCTTCCTCAAGGTGATGAACTTGGGCAAATACATCTCTTATCCGAGTAATTCTTTCAGTTGCACCTTTTACTTCGCCAGCTCATTTGGTGGCCCTCGATACGATCCTTTCGATATGGATGCAACCCCGAGTTGAAGTTCTCTCCGGAACTCTACTGCCCGATCAGGTGGTAAACTTGGTAAGTCTTTGGAAGAATAGTTTGGAAAGAAGTCAACTGAAGACAATCTCGTCCATGAAGAGGAGAGTTCGGATGAGCTGCAAAAGCATCTATATCTAGTACTTGCCTTATAATACTTCATCCATCTCATGCCAGGAATCGCATCCAATCCTTGCCCGTATAAGACTATAAAGGAGTTGGGATAATCCTTACGACTCGACTTCAATGATATCCCCGTAGTACTTTGATCTGCAGGTCTGTTACCCTAGATGATAATATGAGATGTGGATAATCATCTTGCATGACGGAGAGTTATATCTTGGACATATCCTCTTGCCGACGAAGTTGTGGGTTGTACTCGAGTCAAATAAAATATCGGCAGCATGATGGTTGATAGAGAACAACCGAGTCATGACTTGTGATCCTTTCAGAATCTCCTCGGATGTGGTAAAGTTGACACGATCGGTCTCCATCTTATCTTTACTTGCATGATTCCGTCGACCAACTGCTTTCCTTTGAGGACGCGTTGAAAAACTCTGCTTTGTTGGTGCGACACCACCTTGAGCCAAGTGTCCGAGACAACCACCGTTATTGCATGGAGGATCGGCGGATTGGGGTGTCGAGGATAAGGGGCGTATACTCGGTTAGCTTGATTGTTGAACCGCCGAACGAGAGAACAGCTGTTGCCGATACTAAGGTGACCGATATAGCATAGGCTCGAACCTCCGATCTGTTGCAGAAATGTAGACTGGACAATACGTGGAAGGTACTTTACTTCTTGTTCACTCGGCTGCTCTCTTCTTAGTCTTCTCTTCTTAATGAACACGAAGAGCATCCTTCATAAAACTAACTCCTTGATCCAAATTTCGATTGTCCGGGTGTTTGTTGTCACTTTCTATCACTTTCATGCCGTGATCGGGAATCTGCACTTATTCAAGAGTCACGAGATTTATAAGAGGTTGGTGAAAGTCAATGATGAAGAAAAAGATTTAACTGGAATGGTTGAGCTTATGAAACAACATGGATTACCAAGAGATGTGACGAGTGCTTTCGTCTGTCTTGGTGTTGAAGGAAATATAGGCTTAAGATATTTATAAGGATAATTGCACCGATGAGTTTCCAAGACAGTATTCTTCTTTCCGGTTGCGTACCCTAGGTTATACACCATCCGTTCGGAAGAACATTGTATTTGGATTCTCTTCTAGTTTCAAAATAGAGTATGCATTTCCATACCGCTCATGTTTGACTTTGAGAAGCGCCTAGGCGAACCCGCACAATTCAAAGGCACAATGGCAATTTAGAAGTGCAAAACACCCATTTCCAAACTAGCTCTTGGTACAACTTAGTCTAGTCAAAAAGGAATTATTATTTCTTCAAATGGAAGTCACTCGAGAATCTTCAAGGAAAGATAAGTTCCGGACGCAATTGAGTGAAAGAAGGAGAATGACTTTCAAACTAGGAATAGTCATCTCATAATACTCGGTATCTTATCATCCAAGTAATTTCGTCGAGTTGAGGAGTCCGAACAAAAATCCAATGGCTATTACTGGAGAGAGAAAGAGAACCTTTGGTAGCTACAAGTGGTGGTTAACCGGTCATCCGCTCGGATGAGGCCTAGAGCGATCGAAGTGACATCGTTGACTAGCTCCTGAATTCTTCTACTCATATATTCCATCCTTCTGCTCTTCCTTGGATAGTTATTGAATTGTTCAAGATCCAAGTATCCCATCATGTGTCTTTATCGGATCCGCATCTAGTTGGGTAGCTATTTCTTTGGCAGCTGCAAATTTGTTCATCCCAAGATTCACCTATAGCACCCATTCATACTCGGTATCTTTGATCTATCCCTTTAAATCCGTAGCTCTCATATGGGCTCCATGATAACTACACATGATCGTCCATCTCTTTGATTGCCTTTGATCATCCGTAGATGAAGATCTCGAATTCCCCATTCCATTGCCTCTCGTGTGAAAGTTCTTCTTGCCTTCTATTTCACTAGCATAAACTTCCTCTTGTGCCATCCTTAGGAAACTAACTCTATACTACGATACTAACTAAGTATAACCCCAGACTTTTTATTATAGCACTCAATATGACATGATGCATGCTCTGCAGACTAACTATACGTACTATAGTATATAAAACTATAACGGATAGTTAGCACTTCCCAAAACCCAAACGTTAAACAGTTAGTAAAAATCTAACTATTCTACATCCTTATAGGACTCTGTACTCTCTCGTGTTCTAAACGTACTAAACGTGTTAAGTTTTGAAAACAAGCTTGTAATGATGTACTCGTTGCCTCCGAACCGCTCCGATACCAGCTGTGACATCCCCTCCGGGATACCCAGGACTCGGTACAGGGGAACACTCGACGCAGCGAGTTACAACAGTTCATCATCTCATACAAGCCAGAATATATACATCATGGTATAATACAACCAGGTTTTTGAAATACAACATTGTACAGCGGAAGCATAATACATTAATGAAGTTTAACAACCTACGAGTCTTGCAGCGAAAACTTGTACTTGACAACAAAAGACCACTAGCGTGATGTACCGAGCCCGTCGTACACCACGATCCTCCTCGCTCAGGACGTCGAGATCTGTTCCCACTCGAGGGAACCACCCTCGGAACACGGCTCCTCTTCCGGACAGCTACCGCAACGAGTCGTGGAAGAACGACGCTTGCCCTGAAATTATAACGAGCAAACCCCGAGTATTCTAATACTCAGCAAGACTGACCCATCAACATGGCACGCTAAGGTCGACGCCTAGTATGCAAAGGCTTTCGGCTGTGGGGTTGATTCCTTTGCGAAAACAGCGCTAAGAGGTGGATCCTTACTTTCAAGTTTTAGCTCAGAGTTAAGTTCAATAGAGAACAAGGTTTTGCGATCTACAACTACTGCAATCAAGTTTGCAAGAAAAGATCATTTGTGACCAACAATCCTTTCATCTCTCATCCTCATCTTCTAGTTGATTACTACGATGTGACGAGCTAAACAAGCGGTACTCATTACTGCGAGGGACAGCGATTCGAATCGATGTTATACCAGCTGTTAAAACCCGACTACACGACGTACACGCATCACACCGATCGTATACGACAACCTTTCCCGCTAGCACCGACAGCGAGACTAGCCATTTCCTCGGAAGTATGGCGACGCCACGACTTCCCTCGTGGTTGACCCATCTCCCTCCCGTGAGACTATCCTCTCACTAACAGCCACAGAAAGAGAGTTGGCTACGCTACATCTCCGGGGCGATAGGGTACATCAGCTTGTTGGGCCCATGATACCAAGCATGTAGTGCGGTACGTTCAACCTTGTTCAACTAAGCCGACAACGAGTACGGTCCTTGACCGACTCGGACGGGGCTACCACCTTGCAAGACCTCATATCCGTCTTTGCCCTTTCTCCTACGGGGCCCGTCCGGTCTCAGCTTATTAACATGTTCACTTTCATTCTCCTCTTTCTCTTATCAATCCTTTAGCATATAACTCGAACCAGTCAAAACCTATCTCTCGCGAGTAGTGTATGCCACCACTCGACTTCTACCGATTCCCTATAACTTAAGCTTTAGCAGGTATCGAACCCTATTGAGCTACCTGTACCAAGTATAGCATAAACAAATGGAAACCTATCTCATGCATCTAGGGTATCAAGCAACTCCTATAACTTAATGCACAAACACGACTCATTACTGTAATAAAAGAAAAGACTTTAAAAACATAGGTGGGATGCACCGGGCTTGCCTTGATTCGCGTCGGAGTTAGCTTTCTCGTGTGTTGGTTGACTTCGACGTTCCCGTCTCCTGTCTCGACCACGGACGGAATCTCGATCACGCTGACACCTAGGTCGGCCAACAATGCGTCACGAATTACAACCATGCATGCATGAATGTACATGATATGATTATGCAAGGGTTTCCTTAAATGCGTTCATTAACCAACAATTACTCGATTCATTATGTTCAGTAATTAACAACTAATAATTAACAATTAATCATGCTCGTTAACTAATACTTAATGACTGGTCATTAATTAACAATTAATCTTGTTTATTAAATAACAAATACTCATGTTAATTAACAATTAATCATGTTCATTAATTAACAATTCATGATTAATCATTAATCAATGATATATAGAGTACTAAATTGGGATCACATGAAGTGACGGTGTTTATGTTGAATTTTGGAAAACAGTTTTCACAAACACTTTCGTCTGCAGTATCTCTAATATTTAAAGAAATTCATTTTTCAAATTAAATAATAAATAGCATAAAATAATAGATTATCTTAATCAAAAAAGATAATTAATTAAACTATGAAATTATAATTTCTCAAAATAGGCATTTGAATACATAATCAAATAGGAAATAATTTTATGAGTCTAATGAACTTGGTTTGGCATTTTTCTGATTTTTGTGGAATTTTCTATGAATTTTTGAAGTTTAGATAAATCCTGAAAATAAATAAATACGTGAATAAGATGAAACAGGCTTCGGGCTTCCTTGGCTGGGCCGGCCCATTAGCCCATGTGGCCCAGCTCGACCAGGAAGTCGCGGCTATGGTCGGCGGTGGCCGGAAGGCGGCGGCGCAGATGGCCGGAGTTGGCCGGATGGCAGCAAACCTCGACGGAACTACTCCTACAAGATCCACTCGACACGGGGAACCGATTGGTGAGGTCGCCGGCACCGGAGATGGACGGAGAGGCACCGGCAGCGAGAGGCGGTTCCACCGGAGGTTCGGCAGTGTCTCTAGCTCGCTGCGGTGGAGGAAAATTAGGGGAACAAGCGCTAGGAGCATCTACCGAGGATGGGCAAGAGCGGCACACGGTTGCTCGGACCTTGGAGACGGCCGGGAACCGGTGCTCACCGCGGAGGCAGAGGCGGCAGTGCTCCGTGCTTGGGGAAACAACCAAATTAACGGCGACCTGCACGGAAAATGCTGGGATAAACGCACAGGGAAATAGAGGAAGTTGTTGCGCATCGCAAGGAGAAGGAATCATGCGAAGATTCTCACCGGAGATCGAATTTGACGAAACGGTGGGGCTGCCCGATGGTGACCTTCACGGAGGGAACGGCTCGAATTTTGGTTCTAGGACGGGGAAACTTGATTGGAGGGAAAGGCGAGCTTCGGTTGGTCCTTGCGGAGTGGTGGGTGGTGGTGGTTCGCCGGGGCACGGACCAAGGCGGTCTGCCGGCGGTGAGGCCGAGAGGGACGTGAGGTTGCAGCTCCCGGTGTTTCTCGAGCGTAATGGGAGGGGAAAACGGGGACGACTCGAGTTTTAGGTTGGATGGGGAGGGGTGCGACGTGGCTGCCGCCCGGCTTCGTGGCGCACATGGGAGAAGGCAGCGCAGCAGCACGCCGCAGAGCAACACTGCCGCAGGCGGTGCGTGCTGGAGAGAGCAGAGAGAGAGAGAGAGAGAGAGCCGTGAGAGATTGGGGATAAGCTCGCCATTTGGCGTAAAAGACCCTGCAGTTTTATAAAATTGACAAGCATATTTCCCGAGCTCGAAAAAATCCCAGAAAATTCAGGGTTGTAAATTAAAACATTTTAAACACTTTTCATTTTAGGTCCAAGTTCCAATTCCAAATATTTTTCGGATTAAAAATTCAAGTTGAAATTAAAAAGAGAAGCTTTCATTATTTCTTGTAGACATTTTTACAAAATAAATAATTTCTTAACAACTCCATAAATCTGTTATCATTATGTTTAATCAACAGAAAATGTTAAACACCTTAATTTGCTTTTATTTAATTTCTTCTTTTAAGAACTTAATTTTAACTTAAGTTAACTTGACATTCTATGTGCATTTCTTAACATCAAAATTAAATTTTTCCCAAATACACATGATGACATGATGATGAATGACATGGAATACACTTTGATTTGTTAGGGTTGTTACAAGTGGCACGCCCGAGGATGAGGAGGAGAGCGACGAGGAGGACGACGGCGACGACGGCGACAACGACGACGATGACGACGAGTGATCCTCTCTTTGACATTTTAGTTCTTTTCTCCTTTTTGGTGATGTGTTGTCAAAGGGGAGAAGAAATTTCTATTTATCGTTATCTTTGTTTTTATGATGTAATGAACTATGTGAGATGGACAAGTGGTTTGGTTGGAACTATAGATTGCTTGTAATAAGTTTAGACTTGGTTTATTTATCTATCTATGTGGTTTGCTTTATGGTATGCTTGATGTATTGTTGTTCTCTCTTTTTAGATGCATTTGTGTGATGATAAAATGCCATATTGCATTGTTCTTGGTTTATTATAATGGATGCATAGATAAAGGGAGAGCTCCTCATAATTTGTTTCTCTAATGTGCATTTGGTATTGTAAAGACCAACTTTTGAAATTCAATTTCATGCACATATTAAGGGGTAGCTCGTCTTTTATCTTTGCAAGTTGTGCTTTTTAATCTATCTTTTTAGAAATTTGATTGTATTGGCATCAATCACCAAAAATGGGGACATTGAAAGTGCATCTAGGCCCCTCATTCTATTTTGGATGATTGATATCAATACAATTAAATTTAGACTAATGCTTTTATGAGAATGTGTGTAGTGAATATCCAAGGAACATGAAAGTGTAGCAAGCACAATCAAAAAGAAGAAAAGAAATATAAAATGCAATAAAAAGAAGAATTTGGAAAAGCCCTTCTCAAAGCTTTTGCCTCTCTTTATTTCTTTGCTTTGAGTCATAGGGATGCCGTACTATAAAGAGGGATGCAAATCACAAATTTGATAAAGAATGGAGATGCTCACAAACTCAAGAAAATCCTTCCCAAACCCATTCTTCCCGGACTCATCGGAAGCTCCGGTGTGGTACCGGAAGTTTCGGTAGGCTTAGAGAGAGTTTAGCTCTCGGGAAAAGCCATACCGGAAGTTCCGTTAGGCTTACAGAGAGTTTTGCTCTCGGGAAAAGCCATATCGGAAGTTCCGGTAGGCTAACAGAGAGTTTTGCTCTCGGGAAAAGCCATACCGGAAGTTCCGGTCCTCGGTACCGGAAGTTCCGGTAGGCTAACGAGAGCTCTAAGCTCTCCGGAATGCCATACCGGAAGTTCCGATATGACACCGGAAGCTCCGGTGCGGTCCCGTTTTCAAACCCTAAACCTAAGTACCGGAAGTTCCGGTGCGGGCCAAAAATCCAGATCTAACCCTAATTCGAACCATACCGGAAGTTCCGATATGCTATCGGAAGTTCCGGTGCGGGATTTTCAGACAGGCCAACGGCTCTTTTTGGGTTGTGGTATATAAGCCACACCCCCCCCCTCCACTCCATTCACATCTCTTGCACATTCCGAACCAACACACACTTGAGCTTCACTCCACTTACTCCAAATCATCTCCAAAAGCAAAAATTCCATCCTTGAGGTAGGATTTGAGTGAGAGACTTTGAGCAAGTGTTTGAGAGACTTGATTCCATTCTTGAGCATCTTCACTCCCGTCAAGCTTGTGATTTGGATTTGTTACTCTTGGAGCTTTGAGCTCCTAGACGGCTAGACGTGCTCGTGAGCTCCCAACTTGTGTGGTGAAGCCCGAGAAGTTTATATTGCCCGTCCCGAAAGGGACCTTGATAGTGGAAAACTCAAGCTCAACCTTGGTGGTGACTTGAGGGAGAAATAGGATTGAGAGAAACCCGGTCCTTGGTGGACTTTCTCAACGGAGAAGTAGAGTCCTTGGTGGGCTTGAACTTCGGTGAAAATTCCGTGTCTCTTGTGCTCCCTCTTTTACTTAAGCGCGTTGTTGTTTAATTTACTAGGTTGATTGTTAGTTTTCCGTTCTGCCGTTAAATTCCTAGAATTGTATAGGGTTGTTCCTTTCCTTCTTGCAAACATTAGAATTGTGTAGGGTTTAATTCTGCATTTATCACCCTGCACCGGAAGTTCCGGTACCCTACCGGAAGTTCCGGTATTTGACGTTTCGTCTTAAGTGTTATTTCGCAGAAAATTTTAGGTTCGCCTATTCAACCCCCCCCCTCTAGGCGACTTTCACATCCTTATATAGTTGGGCATACTAATGTATCCTCACTCGTAATTACGTCGTAGCTTTCAAAAATATGTCGTAATTATTGTATTATCATGGAATTGGCACCGATACCAGCTGCAACGAGACGGACCCACGGATCGTGATTCCCGAGGTGCTTGTTTAAGCGTACACTTGATAATACAACAACCAACCACATTCATATATTACAAGAGAGAAATTTGTTCAACTTTACAAGAGAGAGAGATCCAAATTTACATCGAGTTTATTAAGTGAAAATAGCAGAAGTTTAACAAGTTCAAGTTTGAAAAGCGCTGAAGCACACTAGCGTAGATTCGTCTAGACGATTGTACAGCAAAAGGTGATCAATCCGAGCCCATACGGATTATCACTTAACCAAGCACACTTACTGCGGCAAGCTAGGCTCCCAGTGGGAAGTCCAGCCCTCCGGGATCCGCGCATCCCAGTGGAATAACAAGGCACAAAGGCACGATGCGGCGCAGTTCGCAAGCGGTACTCATTACAACGAGGGACAACGATACGTATCGATTTATCACCAGCTGGTAAAAACCCGAGGTACACGTCATATGCACCATTTAAGAACAGATATGACAATCTTTCACCATGACATCTACAATTTGACACGAGTCCAACCTCATCAAGTGGCCGATCACTCACCTCGTGAGCTTCCGATCGCCCACTCCTCTAGCAGAGTGGCCCGTGACCAAATGTGTTGGGTACCGTACAACATTGCATATGTTAAGGCTACATAAGCTTACTAGTTCCCATAAAACTAGCACGCACTCCAGATCTGTTCAATAATTGCTCAAGCGAGGACCAACAACGGTACGGTCCTTAACCGACACAGGCAGAGCTACTACGATCAAGGCCCATGTCTTGTTGTACCGACAACCTCTCTGCCCGGTCTCCATTTAATTATCAGGTGATACCCACAAACTTTTAAAAAAATTAACCATTGTACCGTCGTACCTGAATTTAAGCTTAGCAAGGGTTCTATTGAACTACTCGTAGCAAGTACCTTTACTACAATGGGTCATACGAGGGAACAATGTAGGTGGGGTTTTGCAACCAACAATGCAAGGTTTGGGATCAGCAGTGGCTGTGGCCACACGGAATCCGGACCGGTGTGGCCAGCCATGTGGCCATGGCGGACAACGGCCGGAGAACGACGGCGGCTCGCCGGAGTTGGTCGGACAGCGATGAAGTTGGACGAACGCACTCTCTAGAGGTTCAGTGTGACGTGTGGACCACGATGGTGAGGACGGTCTCGCCGGAAGTTAGCCGGAAGAACGCCGGTGGCAAGAGGCACCTCGGGCGGAACTTCAGCCGCGTCTAGAGCTCGCCGTGGAGGAAGGAAATTGGGGAAACAAGTTCTGCGAGCACCTACAGAGGATGGGGAACAACGGCATAGGATTTATTGACCTTGGAGCTGGCCGGAACTGAGAGCGCGACCCCGAGCTGGGATGCGGCGGTGGTCGGAGCTCGGGAAGGCGACGAAATCCGCGAGGATTTGTGAGGGAAAACCGGTGGTGAGCTTCCAAGAGCTAGCGGTAATACTTGCGCACCACGGAAATCAAAAATCACAGTACAAGACGCACTAGAGCGAATGAATTTTGCGAGATAGCTGGAGTTGATCGCCGGCGATGTTGTTCGGGAAATCTTCAAAATACTCACAGCTCGGACGACGATTTGAGGGGACGTTTGTTCCTAGAGCTCCAGCAGATTGATGCGCATCGGATTGTGGTGGGGATTTACTTGGTGACGCGGCGTGGTGGCTGGACGCCGTGGTTCAGAGTGCGGCAATGGCCGAACAAGCTCGTACATCAGAGGGAGAGAGAGAGAGAATAGAGGACAAGGTTTATCCTGTGCTGCTGGCAGGGGATGAAACTGGCGAGCTGCTGCGTGGATTCGGTCGTCCCCGTGGCGCGCAGGGGTGGAGGCACGGCAGCATCAGAGTAGGCAACAGGCGGCGCGAACGGGAGAAGAACGAGAGTTGGATTGGGACAAGCTTGGCAGAATTGCACAAAGCCCATTTGATTATCAATTAATTCGAAACTCCATTTGCAGGCCGCAGAAAAATATACCAAAAATTCCAGATGTACAGAACATTATTCCGAACAACTTCCCTTATTGGCCAAAGATCAAATTCTGCTCTGAAAAATTTATAAAAATTTCGCAATATATCTGACTTAGTGCTTTCTCTTGAATTATTTGGGCATTTATCCCTTTTGAAAACTTCCAGTAGATTTCTCATGATTTCCTTCCATTATGCCCAATTCAATAAAAATATAATATGCATATACTTTTATTGAAGAAACGCATATTTCTGCCAATCCAAACTTTTGACCCTTATTTATCGATTTGCTTGAATTCGGTGGCGACCAAACCTAAAAATCTCTCATCCTAATTTATAAGCATCTGCGATCAAGTTGTAATGCAAGCGAAGTGACACCAGGTGTGTCACGTGTGCTCATGTAAATTAAGTGCCTTAAATTACTAAGTTAAGTAGTTCATTTATACATGTGATAATGAAGGAGATATTTTAAATAAATTTACTTTTAAGCATATGTCTTCAAGAACCATCTTACGTAACATATTATCTGTTATTTGAATGTTTCATTCATGCCTTGACATCATCCATATTGTTTGCATGTCTTTGTATTCATCGATAATTGACATTCCGTTATTTACGAAACGTTGAAGTGCCGACTGAGGATCTTCGAAGGATATCTCTCTCAATCAAGACCCAGCACTAGAAGACACTAACTCTGTTGTAGTAGCTCCGTGCAAGCCCCGATGCATCCTCCCGGTTTGAAAGCTTTTATTTTCAGTACAATAATTACTAGACTATCTAGGATGTATTGTGCACTAAGTCTAGGTATTGGCTGAAAATCCACTTGCATTGTCCCCGGATAAATCCTATATAGATGTTATACTCGGTGTAGTTAGCCTACTAGAATATTTGCTATGCTTAATTCTAGGATCAACGGTACACAAGGTCAATTATTCAATTGTTAGTAGAACAAGTTATTAATCACATGTTTAATTAAATGGAAACCGAACGAGTCTGTTTTGGAAAGAGCGAAGGAACTTGGATATGACTTGTCTCGCAAGTTGGCGGATCATTCGTGTAAACAACTAAAAGTTGAGACGTGGACGGGCCGGTACAGAAAGGGCAAGCACATGTGCCTTGTGAGGGCATGGTTTGCAAGGTTGTAGCTCCGTCTCGTGTCGGTTGAGGACCGTACCGTTGTTGGCCCCTTCGGACAAGTTTGAACCGTACTCGAGTACATGCTAGCTTTATTGGGTACTAGTAAACTTATGTAGCATTGGATGTTGTACTATGGAAGATAACCCCGGTCTTCGGTCATTGTGCCCGCGTAAGGAGTTGGTAGTAGGCTCACGACGTTACCGATGAGCTACTGGCCACTTGGAGATCCGGTACCCTTCCCTCTTGAATGACACCTTTGTGAAAGGTGATATGTATTCTTAAATGATGCGTATGTCGTGTGCTTCGATTTTTCCCAACTGGTGTAAAATTGATACGTATCACTCGTCCCTCGCAGTAATGAGTATCCGCTTTTCACCGAGTCACATCGTAGTAATAACTTGAATCTAAATGATAATGGTACTTGCTTGGTTATTGTTGTTGTTGATGTTGCATTGATATACTTATGCTACACTTATATTTATGTTTCTCCTGCATGATCATTGTATTTACTTTGCTAATATTAAACTTGGCAATAATACTGAAAGTAAGGATCCACCGCTTAGTCACTATTTTATACCCTGAAAATCAGTACACTCCAATGAGCCTTGCATGTCTAGGAGTCGGTTATGTGAACCATTTGACAGGTAGGTCTTGTTGAGCTTTAGTTGCTCGAGGCTTCGTGCCCATGTTGTTTTACTGGTAATACAGCTTGATGCATATGAGTTGCCTGTTGGTGTACTGCCCCGAGACATGTAGATCCCGAGTGTCTGGTGTTCTCACCGGGAAGTCTAGCCTAGTCGCTGCTTGTGTTTGGCTACGTGGTTATCCGTACGGGCTTGGATTAATCACCATCGCATGTATTGTCGAGATGTATATTAGTAGACGTTAATTTCGGTTCCGCTTCCGCATTTTCAGACTTGAACTTATTTACTTTCCGCTACGAGTAAACTCTGATGTAAAATGAATTTAATTTCAACTATGTACTATTGAACCCGATCTGTTGTTGTATTATCTTGTGTCCGCTTAAACAAGCACCTCGGGAATCACGATCCGTGGGTCGGTCTGTCTCACATTTGTTATGGCTAATTATCTTCCCATGTGCATGGAGAAGGCTGGTCGCTTACGGTTACATTCTCTTCTCCAGGAATCTATTTCATCTTGGGGCGAGTTAACTAAAAAGTTCATTGAGAATTTTTAGGCGACTTGTGAAAAGCTAGGAAATTTCTTTGACCTCAACAGGATCGGTAGAAGCCCAATGAGCCACTCACCGACTACATCAGGTGGTTCTGCGACAAGAAAGCTTTAATCTCCCATGTTCCCGATCGGCAAGTGATTGTTGCGTTTCAAGCCGACGTCCGGAGTGAAGCGTTGGTACATAAGATTGGGCGTAAGAACCGAAAATACCATGACAGCGTCACGAGTGCTTCAAGATAGCAGATGATTACGCTCATCGGAGAATCTATCGTAGTGAATCTACGTGGGAACAAAGGGAAAGAGCCGAAGCAATACCATGTGAGTCTAGCTCCAAGAACAACAAGCGCAAGGTCGATAACCTCGTTGTTGCGGTGGGACAGTCCCATGGTGGGGACCTCCCATCCCCTCCTAAGAGAGGGCCGAGAGAGAGAATTTTATTTGAAGACCCGCTCGAGGGCCTTGCATGATTCACAATTGGAATCATAAGAATAAAGAGTGCTTTTTGCTGAGACACTTCGCCTCGTATGCTTTGAAGGTGGCTCCTCGATTTGGGCCACGCTACCATAGAGATGACAAAGGGAAAGAACCGAAGCGGGATGATGGCAAAGATGATGAAGACGAAGGATTTCAAGAGCCGGAGCGAGAAGTGAACTTTATTCGTGGTGGCCCCGATGCTTATGAGTCTAAGTGTAAGCAAAAGCTCTCTATAAGAGAGATCAATGCTGTTGCTCCACTCCCGAATATTTGCGGTGGTCCGAAGTCTCCATTACCTTCGATCAAGCTGATCATCCGAAGTTTTGCCCATGGCCGGTCGGTAGCCGCTCATTCTAGCGCCGATCATTTGTAAGGCTCGTTTGAAGAAGACTTTTATCGATGGTGCAAGTTGTTTGGACTTCCGTTTTGCTAAGACTCTTTCGGAGCTTGGTCTCTCGGTTGCAGACTTGGAGCATAGCGTTTCGCTATTTCACGACATTGTGGCCGGTCGGAATAGCTATCCTTTGGGGTAGATCACTCGCCGGTGACGTTTGGCACTAAGGAGAATGATAGAAAGGAGCTTATCACGTTTCGGTACTCGATATTGATTCTCGCATATCATGCGATCTTGGGGAGACCGACGCTTGCCAAGTTCATGGCAATTCGAAATTATCGGTATTAATGCGTCAAATCGGTTTCCCGATCGGGGGCTTATAGGCTTATGACTCAGGACGAAGAAGAGATTACAAATTCTTGGAATATTGATCAGCTACGTCGCTTTTATACTTGAGTTTTTTGTTTCGATCTTTATGTAACTTTTTGTGCATGATAATATAAAGAATTTCAAGTTTTGGTTATATGCATATTATTTTATGTCACGGAATATTAATTTTACATTAACATACCGAGCTAGGGGGCTGCAGTCTTAAGAGCAGTATATAATAATTTGTAATCTTGAGTTCTAAGACTTGTCATTTTTTTATACGGCACGATTTTGTTAAAGAGACCGCCACTATGAGTTATATCCCACGCTGGTTAGAGCCGGTGATCAAGTCATAGTTGGTTTGTTTTGAATTGACCATCGTTGCTTGGTTATAGACTTGATTAGTGGACTTAAGATGGAACATTTGAATTTTCAGAAGACCAGTTATTAAAAGTTGAGTCATTTTATTTGTATATGGACTATTCTAGACCGCTGTAGTCTTGCGCGTAAAGATTTAGTTATATACGAAGAAGAGGATAGAAACACATAAAGACCGGTCGAAACTTGAAAGACAATAAATATAGTAGATAACAGTATACAGATAGTCGGATAGACAGCTTGGACTAAAAATCATTCACATATATTACATTTTGTTGCACAGATATGTTATAAGGATAATCTATTGGGCCGGACCGCTTGAATCACCGGTGTCACTGGTCTTGGGATCGACGGTGAGCAGTTCATCTACAGTTTCTTCAGTATCAGATCCTGAAGATAGCAGATCAAAGTTTAGATCTTCATATTCATCTTCAACATTTTGCCTCGAAGGCCGCTGGAACATCTTGGGCACCTTGATCTACAATAGGGAGAGCAGCAGCTTCGTTTAGCGGGGCACCAGTCGGATCCGGAGGAATATCTTGAAGAAGCTTAGCCACGGTGGCAATGAGTGAATTCTTCAACTCATTGAATCGGTCTTCAGTGGTTTTCGGATGAACTCCCGCCTGAATGAAGTTAAAATCACAGTCTTCGACCGGAGTCCAAGACTGGATTGTTGCTGCGATATGTGCACCTCCAGCTCCTACAATCATCCTTGAATGTTCCCCGATTCTTTGCGGGGCATCCCGGATAGCACTTTTGAGGTTCATGTTATCATCCTAAGGGGTGTGACCCCCATTCAGATAATCAATCACTCTTTTGCAGCCTGCCGAGAGCTCTACGGAAGAATAAATAAGGAACGTCGGTGATACAGACCGGTATTGAAAGACCGATTATGAGGAAAACGGAGAGAAAGGAGCCGACGCTTGTGGGAGATGTCCAAGATCCTGCATTTGCCTTTGAAATTGACATTAGATTCCCGCAGCCTAGTTTTCTTTTCAGCAGGCGTTGAATTTCATCTTCTTTCGCCTTGAGTGGGTGCTCGAGCGGATTCATATGCCCTCTTGAGGGCCGAATCTTTTTCTGCCCGAGCAGTCTTGGCAGCTTCAAGCGCCATGCTAAGCTTGACCTTCGGTTGGGCATTTTCATCTTCAATAGAATTATTGGACTGGAGGGCTTGCTTTAGGATGTTATCTTTTGCAGTAAGCTCTCCCTCCGGTTCGCCGATACGTGTAGCCTCGGATCTTTTCCACTTTCTTGCCTTCTTCCAGTGCATGCTCTTGGAATGACGCTTTTTCGATGAGCGTTTCTTCCAGCTTCTTTCGTACTTCAAGTAATTCTTCAAAGGCTACAAGTCAAAGACCGGACAGACCGGTCGGGGTCATGAGCGAGAATGATGATATAGAAAGAGTAATGGTTTGGGAGTACCTTTAACTTGCTGCTTGAGGCGGATGATCTCTTTCCGGCGGTCTTCCATGATTTGATTAGCGTGTGTTTGGTTCTCGGGATAAGGTGGGACGGGACAGAACCATCCCAATTTCTAGGGACCGGATGATCCTAGTCCATGTTTGATTAGAGGGATGGGACGGTCCCCGATTTCTGTTTGTTAGGAGGGATGAAGAAGGATGGGGATAGATGGCATTTGCACACGATCCGTTAGTTCGTGTCTGCGTCCATTGAAGCATTTCATCGAACACCTGCCTTGCACGTTCGTCGACGCTGCCTCCGGCTTAGCCAAGACGTTACTAGTTTCCCAAATGGCTACAACCGTCGTGGATCTTCGGAGAGACACCAACAAGCTCTTGTGATGCCTCCCCGAGCTCCCGCAACACCACGCCACCGTGAGCTTGTGCATGATGTGCCACGAGCTCCAACCTTGACGAATCCTCCGACTCCGGAGCAACGCCATGGAAGCTTGGCTGCTCGTCCTCGTTGGGAAGGGACGGAGAACAGCTGCATGGTCGTCACGCCTTCGCCGTAACACGCTGCAGAGCCGGGCCCTTGTCATCCTCGATGCGCCAAGCTACAAGCTAGGCATGATTGACTGGTCGCCCGGGAGGGATGCGGCTGGAAGCGCTTGGCTGGTTGCCCTGGGCTGGAACGGATGATGCTTGGCCGACGTCCTCGTCGGTCCCGGCGGCAGCAGCAGAGAGCCAACAACTCGCGTGGTGGGAAGGAAGAGAGACGACGGAGCTCACGTCGTCCAAGTGGGATGAGTTGATCCGCTCGTTTTTTGGGGGCCAAATCGTCCCGCATCTCGGGAGGTATATTCCTCTCTAGGGATGAACTCGTACCACTTGTCTCTCAAACAAACGCTGTCAAGAGTGGGTCCGTCCCGTCCCATCCCATCTCATCCCTCAAATCAAACACGACGTTAGTGTTTCCGAGATTCAATTCTCGCCGCTGGAGGTCTTCTTCACAGGACATCGGACTAGAGGTCCGGGTCCCTAGTTTAGTAAGCTCGTTGTTGAATCCGGCTCAATTCTTCTTCGAGGCGAGCGATGATAGCACTCTTGGCCTCATAATTCTTCAATAGTCCGGAAGGATGAACAATAGATAAGAAACAATATTTGAAATTTCATGACATAAAATATGTAAGGTGAAGAGTAAAGCATACCTGGCTAGACTCGAGTAAAATTCTTCAGGGCCTCCCGATGAGGACATCACACCCTCGGATATAACCAACACTCCTCCAATACATATACATAATTCAAGGACAAAAACTAGAGCACAACAATTGAATTTACGGGTGAGCATGTTCCTAATGATCTCTTTATTTATATTTGAGAATATATTACTACCTAATGATTTAATTATTATTAGGAACCATGGAGATGATGATAATATGGTTAAGGAGACAAAAACTAGAGCACAACAATTGAATTTACGGGTGAGCATGTTCCTAATAATCTCTTTATTTATATTTGAGAATATATTACTACCTAATGATTTAATTATTGTTAGGAACCATGGAGATGATGATAATATGGTTAAGGAGGAGGTTAGAGGCGTGGAAGGCCAGCAAGGACGTCCATGTCAAGTTGGAGGCCCAAACAAAGTCGACTTCGATTCTGTTTCGGAGTCCAGAAACAGCCTGCACCAAAACGGACGCCCTGGTCGCATATGAAGTCCGTTTGGGACGTTCTTTATATGGATGGAAAGATAATTTGATAACCTTTCCATTGGTGCTGGTCTCATATCCAAATTCGTCACGAGTCGTCAGGAATTGCCGAAATACTAAGACGTCCAGAAACTGTCCCGGTGTTGCACCACCGTCTTTCGGCCTTTGGGCCGTGTATTTTGTTGAGCCCACTTAGGGCTGCGTCCACGGGGAGATGGACGACCCTAGGGACCTCATAAGCAGCCGCCGCCCCTTCCTTAGGGTTTGGGGTTTTGCTTAGATTATTCTGCTTAGACAGTTTCGCCGTTCATCGGTTTGTGAGACCCCAACTTGTGAGTTTAATCATACATCTGCAAATTTGGTTGCGTTCTTTCTTGTTCTTGCTTGTGTTCTTGATTCGCAGGCAAGGATTAGCCTTCAGGCGAGGTCAACCGTGCAACGCCGGTTGATAACCGTTGACGTCAAAAGTCGCCAACACACCGTTGTCCGGAGAGTCCACCGAAACCCCGGCCGACGCAGGGCCCCGTGCTCCCAACGGACCGGCTCAGCTCGCCGATTCTCGTGTGCGCTGGTGCGTGCCGGATGGTTTTCCTGCAAACCAATAAAGACAATAAAAAGTGTAAAATTCCGGGTCATCGGCCCGGATAGGCCGATGTGCAGCCGTGGCCGATTCTGGCGTAAGATAGACAAAATCGGCTATTGACTGGGAGCACCACGGCCCATCCATTTTATGTATTAAATGCCAGGCAAGCGAACCGTGATACAAACGATACGAAATCGGCCGATGCTATAACATGCGATCGGTGGCTAGCAGCCGATTTCGTCGGTGAACAATCAAATCATCAAGGCCTTGCGAGGATGCATTATTGAATAAAATATAAACAAGGTAATTATTAATGGGATGTAATTAATTTGATAGCAAAAGGATGGTTCAATCATCAATCGGAGCGATAAATCGGCCGATCGGGCATTCGGCCGATTCTGCTAATGAGTTATTAGATCTATCTAGATGGATAATGATGATCAACGAAATCATACTAATAACTCGGGTTCAAAGGCAGCTTTAAAAGATTTGGTTGCTAATTGAACATGAAACAGCTAATGAACGTGATAAACAATCGGCTAAACACTCCGAAAGAACGAGTAAGACAAATACAACCTCACGGATCCCGAATCGACCGGTCGCTCCAACAGGACAAGTCAAGCGATGGCGCGCGACCGGACCAGGTCTAACGGCCGCGCACGCCCGGCCGATCCAGGACAAGCACAATCATAAACGCCTTAACTATGAAAGTAAATCTACACCCTAGCCAATCGGCTGCATGCGCCTAGGACAAGTCAACTATCGCAAAGGCAAACACGGGACACGTCAACCGATTCTGCACGATCGAATCGGCCAAGATGTAAAAGAATTCTCATAGCGGCTACGTGACTCGAACGACCAGATCCGAGCCAATCGGCGTTGTGAGCAAAGGCTGGGACGGGGAGGCGGGACAAGTCAAACTACCTCCACCACGAGCCGGACCGGGTCGACTTGACTCATCCCGGCCGATACTCACTACGACGGTCGAAAACAGATCTAGTCGCCGGATAACTAGCAATTAAGCTATCTAATTACGAACAATGCGCCGAGAATTAGACGACATAATTACCTTGTCAAGCCAACTTGTTGTCGACCGGAGCCCCGAAGATCCCGCGCGAAAACGGTAAAGACTTGACGAGAAAATTAGGGTTTGGCGATGCGTCGAAAGTTGTATTGGATGTGAATCGAGTTTACAGGTTACACCCGAGTACAAATTTATACTCGGCACGAAGAATCCTCCTCGGACTCTCTTCGGGCCGATTTCCTAACCGACTAGGACCTTTTTTCCAAAATTAAACTATTATTTCTAATTTTACAACGCGGGCCGGGCCCATCAATATTATGCTCTTCTGTTGGCGTCCGCGCACGATTCCCGGGAGGGACGCGCCTTTACTCGCCCAAGCGGCCGTCGGCCTTACGCCCACCGGCCCTCTTTTGACCTATAGTCGCCGACAATGGGTCCCTTGGTCAAAAACCGGCGTCAACACATGTCCCCCGGTGCGGGGTATGCAACGCATGCGTCGGACTGATCTATTCTCTTTTATTGCGCCGGTTTTACTGCCCGTCGACTTCTCCATAAAACCTAGGGCCACCCCCGGTTATTTCCCATCTGTTTCCTCTCCTTGGCCTTCATCTTCCTCCATTCCAGCGACCTTTTCCTCCTCGGGCCTTTTCAACTTCTCATCGCGCCGTCGCCGTTTTTCTTCTCCGGCGACCATGAATCCTGCTTGTTGCTGCTGCTGCGGCTGCCGCCGCCGGCCGCGTCGTCGCCACCACCAACGCCGTTCCGGAGGTAATGTACATTCGGGCATTCTTCTTTTCTACTTTTGCAATTTTTCTTCGTGTTCTTGTTCTTGTTCATTTTCACAATTTATCTTCTTCCCGTTCCGCTTCTCATTTTAGCCCTATTTTTTTTGTTTTTAGGAGATCCGGAACCAAGTCGCTATTCCGTCCAACATCCCGACCCATTTCTTCTTGGGTCCTATGGGCGATCCCGACCCCACGGACCTCATCCGTGCTGAAACGAACCGGGTTCCGTTTCGGCAACGATCCCCATTATCGGCCGAGTGGGCCAACAGCTTTCGGTCATGGCCGACCCCGTTGCGGGATGGCGTGATTGGTATAACCGGGTGTCGGCCGTCCATCCGCAAGGTTGGGCCGACATTGGCATCGCCCATGCCATCAAGCTTTCTCCGGCCGATCATCATAAGAATGAACCGTTGCTGGTGGCCGCTTGCTATCTCCGGTCGGATGCCCTGAACTACTTTATGTTCGGCCACGGCCCGGCTACCGTGACCCTTACGGACACGATCATGTTGGCCGATCTGAATATCACGGCGGAGGCCACTCCGGATGCTATCCGTATCAAGTCCTCCCACCGGATCAACCCTAAGGACACCGGGGGTTGGAAGGTTTACATTCGAGACCTACAATAAGGGGCACGGCACGGTCGATCGCCGCGAGCACGTTGCCTTCCTCAACATGTGGCTTGACCACTTCTTCTTTTGTGGGGTCAGCGTGAGCCCCACAAACAATTTTCTGCCGATGGCCGATAGGCTGGCCGACAGCCTATGCCCTTCCCATGGGCAAGTATCTTCCGGGGTCGGCGTACCTCCTTCTTCACCGGGTTTCGGTGGAGTTGCGCTCCGGCCGATCGGTCAAGAACCTGGGTGGCCCTTGGTGGTTTATCCAAATGTGGTTGTCCCTTCATACCACCAAGGCCATCGATCCGGACCTCGGTGCGCTCACCTTCCCCGGCAACTACGCCGAATCGGCCACGCCCGGATTCAGCCGGTGCATCTCTTTCGGGGAAGCGTTATCCATGGCACCGGGGACGGCCATGTCGGATGACAACCTGGCGTATTGGTTCGCCGCCCTCTACAAGGGCCTCAACAACGAAAGTACGGATTGGTACCCGTACATCGATTTCTTCGAGAAGGGGTATGACACTCCTTTTCCGATCGACCCAACTTTCCCAACGGCCGACGGGGAGGCGGTCAAGATCTTCACCACCTGCCTCCGCCCTGTCTGCTGCGTGACGGGACTTATTGCTGGGAGCAAGGCCTTCCGCTCCTATGAATTCTACCACCCGTCGGTGGCGGCCCGCCAACTCGGCTTCGGCCGGTTGCCCCCGGCCTCTTCTATGTGGGGCGGATAAAGGCGCGGGCTGCTGTCGACAACGCCATTCGGTGGAATTGGCTCGTCGGCCGCACCGCCGATGTCGTCACCGGCGACTTGGCCGGATTTTCCCGGCGCCCGGAGTACTCGCCTTTTTGACCGTTGGTGGGGCGAGTGGAACCGGCACCTCCGCAGCCGGAACACCGCTTCTTTCTTCTCCGGCCTAGTTCCGAGAGAACCTTTCGCCGAGGTACGTGTAGCCGATTTATTTTTGTAAGGCCGATTTTGTAAATGAAATCGGCCACTCCAAATGCTCACCCTTGTATATTCTCTTTCGGTCGGACTCGGAGGAGCCGCCGACCCGGAGCATCGGTGGCCGGCCGATTGCATATTTAATGCCGAGCCCAATTGTTCCGAATATCGGCTTCACCGACCGCACTCCTGCTCAAGCATTTGCGGCGATGAGTCGAGGGCGCCGGCTGCCCGCAAGGCCAAAACTAAAACAGCCGCCCTCAAAAAGAGGAAGGCTAATGTGCCAGCTGCGGGGTCGACTCGGGCCCCGAAGCGATACCGCGCGGCTGCTAAAGCAGCCTGTGCGCCCGTCCGACCCGGATTACTACGGTGAACCGTCTCCGCTGCGTCAGGTTGTTATTGCATGATCGCCGATTCCTTTTCACTTAACATGCCATCTAACTATGAGTTCTTAGCAGGAATCGGCGGTCCCTCTTCCTCGGGCCCGGACGCCAACGCCCGATAGGCCGATCCGTTCGCCGACTCCTCCACGGGCCAAGACGCCGACGCCCGAAAGGCCGACTCAAACAGCTCCGGAGTCCGAAGTTGTACCAAGCCGGGCCGATCCGAACCCTACGGAGAGCTCAACTCACTCGGATCGGCTCGCGTCTCCCGAGGCCGCCGCCGAAGCCGAACAAGCTGGCCCCGTGTCGCCCACGGCTCCTCCCAAAGGCACCGCTGCCGACGAAGAATCGGGCGGCCGGGAGCCGCCCGCGGCTTCTCCTGAAGGCACCGCTGCTGCGATGAGCCGGCCGGCGGAGCGTCGCCCGATGCCACCTCCGAAGATGTCGGCGGTGACGGTGGATCGGCCGGCCGAGAGCTGCTTGAAACATACGAACCCGTGGGTTCAATGGCACGACCGATGGACGTCCAGCCGCTTCGCATTGATGCTTCGCAGGTCTGTTTTTTTTTTTTTTTTTTTTTTTACTATTTCTTCCTTGATTCGCCGCTAATCATTAGCTTCATCTTATTTCTCTTGGTATTTCGGGCGCTCGGCTTCCCTCGTCTGCGCCGATTTTGGTATCTACCTCTGGTCTCATCACCATGACCGAAATCGCGCGCAGGCTTGAGGCTTCTTCGGTTGATCGCTTGGTGGCCGACGCCCACTCCATACGGGCCCGGTACTTGGAGGTCCGGACCGAGCTCCCGGACGATGTGCGCGATGCTCGCATCGTGTGGCATACATGGAGTACTGGCAAATGGACTTCATCCGTGCCCAGCAGCGTACGGCTCGCCACGCGGAGCAGCGGCAAGCTGCGTTACTCGCCGAGAACTCCATCAAGCGTTCCGAGGAGGAGGCCCGCAAGACCCAAGAGATGCAAGAGCAACTCTCAAATCGGCAGGATGAACTGCAGGTAATCAACAAGGAGATTGCCGATTTGAGAACATCGCCGGCTCTCAAGGAGAAGGAGGCGGCGGCCTTGGAAGCCACCATTGCACAGCTGTCGGTTGATGTGGCGGCTCAACGGAAGGCGACGGACGAGGCAATCCAAGCGGCTGACAAGATGGTTGCCGCGGCGCATGCCGATGTCGGCCCCGTTGAAGACGACCTGTTGGTCATGGCCAAACTTGACTCCATGCTGGCCCGTGCGGTATCTGTCGTCCAAGACTTCTTGTCCCGTGCTAAGGCCGTCGATCATGCTTAGGTGTAATAGGACTTTGAACAAAATCTGGTTGTAAATATTTTTGCACTAAGGGCGATATACAATGATATCGGCCATCCGAAGACGATGTTTAAAACATCGGCTGATTTGTCTGCGTTTTACTTTCATATTTTTTGGCTAAGGGCGATACTTTTAATATCGGCCGTCTCAAGGCGATGCATATCGATATCGGCTGCAGTCTCTTTAGGCCGAACACTATGAGTTAATCCAAATACTAGGGTAATACTGCTTCAAATACTTCCCATTAAGTGCTCGGCCAAATTCTTCCCCTGCTAACTCTTTCAAAATATATGCATTACCCGGTGCCGATCGGCTAATCAAATAAGGTCCTTCCCAATTAGGCGACCATTTACCAAACCGATTGTCCTTCACGCCGATCGGCATCCTAAGCTTCCGGACCAAATCGCCCTCTTTAAACTGTTTCTGCACAACCTTCTTATCATAATGGCGGGCGACCCTCGCCTTATTCTGCTCTATCTTTTCCAATGCATCCAGCCGATTTTGTACTACATCTTCTAATTCATCCATCATCAATCCGTGGTACTGATCGGCCGATAGCTTTTGTTGCAATTCAATCCTTCCGGAGCCGATAGTTGTCTCCCATGGCGATGCGGCTTCGTGCCCATATACAAGCTGATACGGCGCGACTTGCATGGCCCCATGCCGTGACATACGATAAGCCCACAAAGCGTCCATCAATTTCATGTGCCACTTACGAGGATACTCTTGTATTTTCCGCTTGATCAACTTGATCAGACTCTTATTTGCCGCTTCAGCTTGGCCATTAGCTTGGGCATAATACGGCGACGAATTAATCAACTTAATCCCCATCTCTTCAGCAAAAGATTGAAATTCGTCCGACGTGAATACTGATCCTTGATCTGTCGTGATTGTTTCTGGAATCCCAAATCTATAAATGATATGCTCTTTAACAAACGTTATCACGTCGGCCGTCGAAACTTTGCGATAGGGTGCCGCTTCAACCCACTTCGTGAAGTAATCTGTAGCTACCAATATGTATTGATGTCCTTTGCTTGATGCTGGATTTATCTGGCCGATCATATCCATGGCCCAGCCTCTAAACGGCCAAGGTTTGATCACTGGATTCATAGCCGATGCAGGCGCCCTCTGTATAGGCCCGAATTTCTGGCAATCTTGGCAACTTTTATAATATTTGAAACAATCGGCCAACATTGTCGGCCAGTAATAACCAGCTCGCCTTAGCAGCCACTTCATTTTATGGGCCGATTGATGTGTTCCGCAAATCCCATCATGTACTTCGCTCATTACCACTTTGGCCTCGGTGTCGTCAATACACTTGAGAAGCACCCCATCAATTGTCTTGAAAAATAATTGATCATCCAACAGAACATACTTCAAGGCTTTATATCTTATCTTCTTATCTGTAGGTTGGGATGGATTGCTCAAAAAATTTCGAATTTCCGTACGCCAATCGGCTTCTTCAATATCAGCTATTTCCAAGCTGTTTTCGGCGAGCCGATATCCGGATGCTAGTTGAGCCAAGTTATTTGCTTCGAAGTTCTGCTCTCTTGGTATATGGCTGACTTTAACACACTTGAATCTTTTCATTAACTTCTGGCACTTTTTATGATATTGCAACAATATTTCATCTTTACACTCATACTCACCGGCCAGCTGACTCACAACCAACAAGGAATCGCCGAAAATTTCCACAAAATCAGCCCCGGCATCGATGAGTAATTCCAGTCCTCTTAATACTGCCTCGTATTCGACTTGGTTGTTGGTGTGCGCCTCTACTGTAATAGAGTATCCACGTATTGCCCCCGAGGCGACACAACAACCAAGCCGATTCCACTTCCTTCCTTGCAAATTGAACCATCAAAGAATACCGTCCATGGCACCGGTTCAACGTATCCGGCCGAGTGTTCACCGTGTTGCACTATCAAATCAGCCAATACTTGTGCTTTTACTGCTTTGGTCGATTCGTATCCTAGATCAAACTCCGCAATTGCCAACATCCATTTGCCCAACCGGCCTTTGGGGACCGGGGCCGATAACATATATTTTACGACATCGGCCCGGCAAACCACGGTACACTCCTCGGCTAACGAGATAATGCCTTAGTTTTGTGCATGAAAAATATAGACAGAGACATAACCTTTCCACCTCCGGATACCGCGTTTCTGCATCAACTAATTTGCGGCTGAGATAAAATATGACCCGCTCTTTTCCCTCCTGTTCTTGAGTCAACGCCGAGCCGATGCACCTATCATCGGCCGATAAATATAACTTAAAGGGTGTGCCCGACTTTGGCGGAACCATCACTGGTGGGGACACCAAATATTTCTTGATATCTTCTAAAGCCCGTTGATGGATCGGCTCCCACCGAAATTCTTGATTGGCCTTGAGTTTTAATAATGGCGTAAATACATCAAGTCGACCGGACAAGTTTGAGATAAATCGCCTAATAAAATTAATCTTGCCGATCGGGGACTCGGAGCTTTGTCTTGTTCGTCGGCGGTTCCAGCTTTTCGATAGAATCAATACTCTTAGGGCCGACTTCAATTCCCTTTTCATGCACAATAAACCCCAGAAATTGTCCAGTCGAGACACCAAACGCACACTTGAGCGGGTTCATCTTCGAGGCCGTATTGTCTTGTCCTCTTCAACACTTCTCCGAGATCAGCCACATGACTTCCAACCGATTTTGACTTCACCATGACATCATCAATATAAATTTCAACCAATCGGCCGATCAAATCGTGATATATAAAATTCATGGCTCTCCGATATGTGGCACCAGCATTTTTTAGGCCGAAGGTCATGACAACCCACTCATATAGTCCCAACGCTCCGGGGCATCTCGAACGCTGTCTTCGATATATCTTCTTCGGCCATAAAAATCTGATTGTACCCAGCATTTCCATCCATAAAGCTCAAAATTTTGTTGCCGGCGGCTGCATCAACTAACAAATCGGCGTTTGGCATTGGGTACTCATCTTTCGGAGTCGCCTTATTCAAATTTCTGAAGTCAATGCAGACCCGCATCTTTCCATTTTTCTTTTCCACCGGCACAATACTGGAAACCCACTCCGCATATCGGCATGGCCTAATGAAGCCGGCCTCATATAATCTGATAATCTCTTCTTTGACGGCTTCATAATACCTAGGGTCAATTTTCCGAGCCCCACGCTTATATGGCCGATATCCGGGCTTGGTGGGCAACCGATGTTCAACGATCGATCGGCTGAGTCCAGGCATCTCGCTATAATCCCAAGCAAAACAATCTTTATATTCTTTCAACAAGGCCACTAATTCATCTCTTACTTCTTTACACAATTTCTTGCTAATATATGTCGGCCGAGGCTTGTCTCCATCCCCTATATCTACTTCTTCTAACTCGTCGGCCGACACAAAACCGTGGCCTAATTTTCCGTCTTCTGGTTCGTTAATCGGCCGATTCATCATATCTCCAGCGTGCGTGTTGATCGGCCGATTGTCCGTCAATTCTCCTGTGGGGCCCATCGGAGCAGCCGGGGGTACCTGACCCCCGGTCACAACAATTCCGTCGTCGGTGATGTTTACGGCTTCCGCATCCCAATATGTGCCCGAGTGTTGACGGTCCTTATGGTCCAATTTTACCGTCAACATGTTGCATCTTTTTGAATCAAACACCATCACCAAGAATAGACATAGGGATTATTTCTAACAAATTCCACTAGCCTTGGTGAAATTATGAATGCAGGTCCAATTCATATGAAAACAGGGGAAAACATGCACGAAACATGGGCTTTGCAATCGACGGATTTTCCCCGGACCAAAGAATATAGTCCAAAAGCCCAAAACCACAAAACAGAGCCTCAACATCAAACCAAGCAAGTGGATTGGGCCAGTACACGACCAGGGGAAGGCACCGAGAGAAGAATCAAGCCCAGGGGAGTCCAGGCCGGTTCGGCCGAACCGCCCTAGTGGGTTCGGCCGAACCGACAGGTGGGCCCCCTGGCCCATCTTTCTCTGGCGGTTTGTCACCGACGTCCGAAGGTCGGTTCCACCTGCAATTAATGCCACCGACGTCCGGAACCGCCTCCAAGTTGCCGACCTTCCAAGGCTATAAATAAAGGGCTACACCCCCTCTCTCAACACACCACCAACATCAAGATACGAGACAAAACTCTCATCCTTAGGCCAAGGGCCTCTTGTATCTTAGTAGAATAGGAGAGAGGGCAAGGAAGAGGAAGGAGTGTTCCTCCCTTTTGCAAAGTGGAGTAGTATTTCCTTTTCTTTTACCTTGGCGTGTAAACACTCTTTTTTGGTGATTTATACGTGGTGATCTACTTATCTATCGTGACATATCTTTGTGTTAGACGTAATTCTTGTTATACTTGTTTACGGGATCATCGCTTCGCAAGAAGTACTCTAGCTTTCTGAACTCAGTTCTAGGCCGAGGCTAGAGTAGTGGTCAATAGCATAGACGTGGTGTCTAGGGCTGGAGATCGCCTTTGTTTGCTGTGTGCCCCACGGTTTGTAGAGGTAGGTGGCAGGAAGTGACAGCCCTGTCATCCAAAGGAACCCTCCACGTTCGGGTACATAGTAGAGCTTTCGTAGACCGGAGTGGCTTGGCGGACCAAGCCTAAGACGGTGCCCGAAGTAAACAAGTCTAGCTTGCGTTCGTCTACCTTTAAAGGATAAATAGATAAGAGTCACCCTCTCGACCCTATTTTGCTACGTTGTCTTGGTTGTCCTTGGGTAAACTAACCTTGTTGCAGAAATACTCGTTCCCTCGCGGATATAAATACGATACCTTGGAATACTCCCGGGTGAAGTGCTACAACGGTATTCCGTGCGCTTGCGGATTCATTCGTGACGTAAGAAATACCAACACCGAGAAACAAGGCAGGCTCTCCGGACCGGCAAACTCGAAATCGGCGGTCGCGATGGTTACGGACTTATCGGCCCGCACGATTTCGACCTTGTTGCCGACCCATTGAATCAAGCAACTGGTGCATGGTTGATGGGATGCAACGAGTTGGCATGAATCCAATCTCTCCCCAACAAAGTTGTGTATGCACCTTTCCCGTCGATGATGAAAAATGTGGCGGGTATGGTTTTGCTGCCCACGAGTGATCTCCATTATTGCGGCCCCACGCACATCTTGACTTCTCCCGCTGTAATCCTTGAGCGTCGGATTAGCCCTCATCATTTCTTCCGGCGTCTTCCCGAGCTTGCGGTATGTAGTAATCGGCATG
This sequence comes from Chloris gayana, assembly GCA_031894775.1. Taxonomy (NCBI): domain Eukaryota; kingdom Viridiplantae; phylum Streptophyta; class Magnoliopsida; order Poales; family Poaceae; genus Chloris; species Chloris gayana. The sequence goes on from JAUNZO010003259.1 coordinate 303,172, forward strand.
ACATTGACCGCTGCCCCTCCGTCGACCAACATTTTCCTCATTGGTGACCCATTGACGTAGCCGCTAATGTACAATGCCTTGAGATGCAAATGATCGAGTTGATCGGCTTATCAAATACCGCCGATTCCGGCGTCCACGAGAATCTCCGAAGTCTCCCCAAGCTGGTTCTTCTTCAGCCGAATTTTCATCGGCCGATCCGACAATCCTGGGCATCATGGATATCATATTCACCGCGGCTTCAGCCCGGACCACTTGAGACTGCACTTTCGGCCTCCATTCCTTCTTGGGCTTGGACTCATCATCTTGGTCATCTCTGTAATATCGTCCACCCTTGATTTCTCGACAGCGCATTCTTTGGAGCCTCCTCTTACGGGTTTTGTTGAGCAAACCACCGGGGCACCACTTGTTTTTCGTTCTCGGTTTGATCGCCTCTCGAATCTTCATGGTACTGGTGATCAAACTCTTCTTCATCGTTGATTGGCCCCGGCCGATCGTGAACGGAGGTTCTCTTTGGCACTACGTATCTCCGTTCATCATAGCCGTGATCATAGCCGATCTGCTCTTACGGGGGCCGATTGTTGCGATTCGTAGTTGCGACTAATCGGCCGTCCCTGGTAACTTGATGACCCGCCATCACGATACTCTTTTCGGCCAATGCACTCGGGCAGTTCTCGATAGATGGAAGCTTCATGTTTTGGTCCCAGCGATGCGAAAGAAAGGACAAGCCCGGTGTGGGTCAAAATCTTCTCGGCGGATCACGTCTTGTCCGATACTGCTGACTTTGGTCGATAGATTCCTGTTCACGTGCCACCTGGGCTCTTTCTTCCCTCTCCCTCTTCCTCTCATATCGGCGTATGAAACCAGCCGATCCACCGCCGATGGTGTTGATGTACATCGTATTAGCCGGGAAAGGGTGCCCATCAACTTTCATCTTCTTCTTTACATCGGCTGCTCGCAATATCCCACTGTCAACTGCCCTCTGGATTTCATCTCTCATAGCATAACAATCAACGGTGTTATGATGCGAATTTCCATGCCACTTGCACCACTTAGCCATTTTCTTCAATTCTTCGGCGTAGGAATTTTGTGATGAGGGGAAAGCTGGATTTTCTTTTCCCGCAGCGGCTGATCAAATATTTCGTCGGCCTTAGATAAATCAAAATCATATTTCTTCTCCTTAGGATTGACATGCGGAGAAAATATCGGCCGTTTGTTATTAGTCCACTCAACTGCATTAATTCCCTCTTCATCTTCCTCACTTGTCGAAATCAGCATAAGTCACCCGATACCGCCGATTCCTGGTGAGCTGGAGATTCTCTTCTGGCCGAGCGCCTGCGGGTCAGCTGTGCCAGCCCATCAAACTCATGTGGGGTAAACTTTTCTTTAATGTTGGAAAATAGCCCCGCATAAGCGATTTCGGCCAAGCTGTTGCTCTGTCGGGTTCAGATTGTAGCATCGTCCCCTCGGAGTCCTGAACCTCTCGTATATAATCAGCCACCGATTCCCCGGTTTTCTGTTTCACTGCCATTAAATCGGACAAACTAAGCTCGGTAATGCCCGTGAAGAAGTACGAGTGAAACCTTTTCTCCGAGATCGGCCCAACTCTGAATAGAACCAGGTGACAGCGAAGCAAACCATGAAAAGGCCGATCCGGACAATGACGAGTGGGAATAGCCGAACCCGCAAAGCCTCCTGAGTAGACGCCTCACCAAGCTGTGCGTCATACCGGCTGATGTGCTCCATAGTTGATGTGTTATCTTGCCCGAGAAAACTTGGAAAACTCAGGAATTTTATACTTATTGGGTAAAGCCACGGAATCCATCCGGTCGGGGTAAGGTCGCCGATACAATGCACTTTTCTCCTTAGGCTTCAAATCGAAGCGATCTTTCATCATATCGGCGATCTTAGCCATGAGGCTATTCATATCATTGGGTTCAGCGATCGCCGATCCGGTCCCCGTCATATAAGCTGTGTTGGGCTGCCCCCGGTCGGGTGTATCAAGCGGCCGTTTCCAGAAATCCCGGTGCCGGTGGCCGGGAACGGTGTACGCGGAGCGATTCCATAATTCATGGCCGATTGGATCGGCCGTCCGATCATGAATCCCTGTCCCCGGCCCGATGCGGTTGGCTGTGGAATACCAGATATCGGCCGTACTATAGTGGGTGAGTTCTCAATTCTACTCGGGCCGGTATTTGGTACGTAGAAGAAATTGGGCTGCTTGTGCCACCTGCGGGACCGCTGCCACATTGGTCGCTGCCCCTAACTCGGAAGTCGGCTGTTGTACATCTTGTTTGTCGCCCTCCTCCGTTACCGACTTCTTGGGGCCACTTGTCATCCTCTTTGCACTGGCTGGGTCGTACTTGGTACTTGCATTTGCATTGTCCTTGCCAGGCCATAGGTGAGGTGGCATGCCGTACGAGGGCTGAAACCCTGTCGGCGGTGTGGTATTACGGAGGCCGATTCCCTGAATTGGTCGTACAAGAGTGCCAAAAGGCTGAGTGTACGCAGGTCCGGAATATCCTTCGGTGAACGATCTGCCATCAAGCTGTGTCCTTGATCAAATTCCCGATGGTGTTGGTCAACACGCCCGATTGATTGATTAGGGCACGATGAACGGACGAGTTGACCATATCACCGAGTTGGTTGGCATCCGGCGAGTCTCCGGGCTTTGATTTGGTCTAGTTCTTCCGGATGCGAGAATGCGAGGGATGTCTCCTTTTGTGGCCACTCCGCCACGTGTCACTTTCGGGGCTTGAAAGTACTTTTTCATTGCTTCGGCCAGGTATTCTTGGTACTGCAGCTTTTGTTACTGTCGTCATCTTCCCCCGAGGCCGAAACCTCGTTGTCATCAGAAACTTCTCCATGCCCTTTGCCATCCGTCCTAAGAGGAACCGGAACAAAAATCGGTCGATTTTCAGCATCGACCATTGGTGTTCCGTCCTCCCCGACAGCCTGCATGTACGACATCTTGATCTTGGTTGCTTCTGTCCCACTGGGCGTGCCAAAAAGTGTGTTGACGTCAAAAGTCGCCAACACACCGTTGTCCGGAGAGTCCACCGAAACCCCGGCGACGCGAGGCCCTGTGCTCCCAACGGACCGGCTCAGCTCGCCGATTCTCGTGTGCGCTGGTGCGTGCCGGATGGTTTTCCTGCAAACCAACAAAGACAATAAAAAGTGTAAAATTCCGGGTCATCGGCCCGGATAGGCCGATGTGCAGCCGTGGCCGATTCTGGCGTAAGATAGACAAAATCGGCTATTGACTGGGAGCAACACGGCCCATCCATTTTATGTATTAAATGCCAGGCAAGCGAACTGTGATACAAACGATACGAAATCGGCCGATGCTATAACATGCGATCGGTGGCTAGCAGCCGATTTCGTCGGTGAACAATCAAATCATCAAGGCCTTGCAGGGATGCATTATCGAATAAAATATAAACAAGGTAATTATTAATGGGATGTAATTAATTTGATAGCAAAAGGATGGTTCAATCATCAATCGGAGCGATAAATCGGCCGATCGGGCATTCGGCCGATTCATCGTTACAATGAGTTATTAGATCTATCTAGATGGATAATGATGATCAACGAAATCATACTAATAACTCGGGTTCAAAGGCAGCTTTAAAAGATTTGGTTGCTAATTGAACATGAAACAGCTAATGAACGTGATAAACAATCGGCTAAACACTCCGAAAGAACGAGTAAGACAAATACAACCTCACGGATCCCGAATCGACCGGTCGCTCCAACGGGACAAGTCAAGCGATGGCACGCGGTCGGACCAGGTCTAACGGCCGCGCACGCCCGGCCGATTCAGGACAAGCACAATCATAAACGCCTTAACTATGAAAGTAAATCTACACCCTAGCCAATCGGCTGCATGCGCCTAGGACAAGTCAACTATCGCAAAGGCAAACACGGGACACGTCAAGCTGATTCTTCACGATCGAATCGGCCAAGATGTAAAAGAATTCTCATAGCGGCCTACGTGACTCGAACGACCAGATCCGAGCCAATCGGCGTTGTGAGCAAAGGCTGGGACGGGGAGGCGGGACAAGTCAAACTACCTCCACCACGAGCCCGGACCAGGTCGACTTGACTCATCCCGGCCGATACTCACTACGACGGTCGAAAACAGATCTAGTCGCCGGATAACTAGCAATTAAGCTATCTAATTACGAACAATGCGCCGAGAATTAGACGACATAATTACCTTGTCAAGCCAACTTGTTGTCGACCGGAGCCCCGAAGATCCCCGCGCGAAAACGAGTAAAGACTTGACGAGAAAATTAGGGTTTGGCGATGCGCCGAAAGTTGTATTGGATGTGAATCGAGTTTACGGAGTTACACCCGAGTACAAATTTATACTCGGCACGAAGAATCCTCCTCGGACCCTCTTCGGGCCGATTTCCTAACCGACTAGGATCTTTTTTCCAAAATTAAACTATTATTTCTAATTTTACAACGCGGGCCGGGCCCATCAACATTATGCTCTTCTGTTGGCGTCCGCGCACGATTCCCGGGAGGGACGCGCCTTTTACTCGCCCAAGCGGCCGTCGGCCTTCTACCCACCGGCCCTCTTTTGACCTATAGTCGCTGACAATGGGTCCCTTGGTCAAAAACCGGCGTCAACAATAACAATAGAGGACGTGGTGCTGCGGTTGCGGGGTTCGAACGTGTTGTTCGGAAGCCGGATCGACGTGTGTCACATCTTCGCCAAATCAAGAGTTATCCGAACCTTTCGGAAGATCGGGACCCTAGTCCACATCAAGTGGTATCGAGCTTCAGGTGCACCGTCAGGTTCCCCTATCCTCGTTATTTTGTTTCGTCCTAAAGTCCAGAAAATTGCCCTACAAAAATATTTTCTTGTTCATCTTCCGCAGTCCTATCACCCGTTGTGCCGCTGCAATTTCGTTTCAGTTTGCTTTGTTGAGTTTGTGTCCATAATTAGAGTCGTGTTGCTGGTCGAGTCCGTGTTATTTATTTCTAGTATTGATCTAAGTCTTGGAGTCACTCCTATTTTTCTACCTTGTTATTGCGCTAGGTTGGTTTCAGTTTGGTTGTGTTCTGTCTTCCAATACGCAAGAGCAATTCTGAACCTTCTATTTTGTGCGCAAGTTAAAAAAAAAAAGAGACGGATCCTACTCTCTTGTTTGTGGCGCTAGTACAGATAGAAAAAAAATCAAAGTTGCATATTCTTATGCGGCACTTCTGAAAAAAAAGCATAAGGTGCATTAAAAAAAGAAAAAGAAAAAAGAGCCGCACCAAACAAGAAAAGAAAGAAAGAAGGAATAAAAAAAAGAAAAGAAGAAGTCGGAGTGCTTGCATCCTTTTGAGTCCGAGGTACCGAGGCATATTTTCATTGCTAGCTTGGTCTATAGGTCCGACGGCGGGTTTTAGGCCAGCAACATAGACTTGTACTTTGGACTATTATTCAACTTTGCATTATCTGATTTTGAAATTTGCCAATCCTTGCTACTCACATATTGCCTATCCAAGCTCCACATATATTCTTCTCGAATAGCACATTTTGACCCTCGCAATTGTCGGTTCACGCTCTTCAGGTAATCCTTTGCTTTGCTAATAATAAGAACCTTGTAAGAGCTTGGTAAGACGCTTCCATTTGCTCTTGTGAGAGTCATCACTGTTCTAGTAGTGTGATAGGGATAACGTTTACCGGATTGTTCCTGTTTTTGTCTTTGTTGCTCATAATGACAGGTGATGATATGAGTACTCTTGCACAACGAGTGCTTAGTTCTCAAATGGCAAAGGCGGAGCAAAATCAAGAAAACAATTTGTTTCAGACTTTCTTTGTTGTGATGAATCGACGTTGTCGTGTTATCATTGATGGTGATACTAGCCGCAACATTGCAAGTTCCGAGTTGGTCGAGAAGCTTGGCTTGACCACACGACCACACCCACGTCCATACTACATCCAAGGTGTCAATTTTTGTGAGAAGATAAAGGTAAATAAAATTGCACGTATCAATTTTTTTCTTGGTAACTATAAGGATAGTGCAGATTTTGACATAGTACCTATACAAGCATGTCATTTGTTACTAGGTACACCTTGGATTAATATAAATAATGTTGTGCACAATACCATCACTAATAGATACTCTTTCAAACATAATGGCACTAAAATTATTCTTAAACCTTTGAGTGCTGTTGAAATTTTAGAAGCTGATCTAGAAAGATTTGAGAGAAGAAAGAATGAACCTTTTAGAGAAGAATGGGCGATTTTACAAGTTGCAACACTTTCATCCAAATCTGAGTTGTTAAATGAGGAACATATTTCTTTGCCTTTTCTTGGAGCTAATATCTTTCAGCATGTACAACAAGAAGATGAGGTGAATAATGTTGAGGTGCCAATGACCTCATTTTATATTTCAAAACCATCGCTTGATCATGAATCTAATACTCATGCTGAAATTGAGAGCAAAGGTAATGCTACACTCATGGACTGTGAGATTTCTCATGATATGCCGAATGTTTCCACCAATCATACTAATATCGAGCAACATCTAGTGGAACCTTCTCTTGAATTACCTTTGTCACAAGTTGATTTTCCTGCTGGTCCTTGTGATAAAGATGTGTTGTGTGCTAGTGCTTCATTTATACCTTTGCAACAAATAATGAATAAAAATACTTGTGCTAATAATATAACCTTGCTTCCGATTGCTTCTGAAATTGATGAGTTGAAACTGTTGTCTTCTTTAAGTACTTTAGTTTACATTGAATTTGATACTCTCTGTGATCTAATTAGTTTGGAGAAGAAAATTTTATGTGCTGAATTGCCTTGGTTGCCTAGACATACATATCACTATATAGGAAACTATAATTGTCAAGGACAATATATGGTGCATCGAGTTTATATTTGTTCGAAACAAAAATCTTCTTTGTTAGGGCAACAATATGATGAATTAGAGGGATATAGTAACACTAATCATGTAAAATCCAGTTGCTCTAGTTTTGTTTTTAAGAAACAGGGTCAATCACAAGAAGGGAAGCATTGGTGGTTTCCACCTACGATATCTTCCACAACTATGGTCAAACCAAGGACAGATAGCTTTCAAGGAGAGGAGAACGATAAGGAAATGATATCCTTCAAAATAACCATTCAAGCACCAACGACGCCGAGGACGGCTTTTCATCAAGAAGGGGAGGATGATGAGGATATCACACCCTCGGATATAACCAACACTCCTCCAATACATATACATAATTCAAGGACAAAAACTAGAGCACAACAATTGAATTTACGGGTGAGCATGTTTCTAATGATCTCTTTATTTATATTTGAGAATATATTACTACCTAATGATTTCATTATTGTTAGGAACCATGGAGATGATGATAATATGGTTAAGGAGACAAAAACTAGAGCACAACAATTGAATTTACGGGTGAGCATGTTCCTAATGATCTCTTTATTTATACTTGAGAATATATTACTACCTAATGATTTAATTATTGTTAGGAACCATGGAGATAATGATAATATGGTTAAGGAGGAGGTTAGAGGCGTGGAGGGCCAGCAAGGACGTCCATGTCAAGTTGGAGGCCCAAACAAAGTCGACTTCGATTCTGTTTCGGAGTCCAGAAACAGCCTGCACCAAAACGGACGCCCTGGTCGCATACGAAGTCTGTTTGGGACGTTCTTTATATGGATGGAAAGATAATTTAATAACCTTTCCGTTGGCACTGGTTTCATATCCAAATTCGTCCCGAGTCGTCGGGAATTACCGAAATACTAAGACGTCCAGAAACTGTTCCGGTGTTGCACCACCATCTTTCGGCCTTTGGGCCGTGTATTTTGTTGAGCCCACTTAGGGCTGCGTCCAGGAGGAGATGGATGACCCTAGGGACCTCATAAGCAGCCGCCGCCCCTTCCTTAGGGTTTGGGGTTTTGCTTAGATTATTGTGCTTAGACAGTTTCGCCGTTCATCGGTTTGTGAGACCCCAACTTGTGAGTTTAATCATATATCTGCAAATTTGGTTGCGTTCTTTCTTGTTCTTGCTTGTATTCTTGATTCGCAGGCAGAGATTAGCCTTACAGGCGAGGTCAACCGTGCAACGCCGGTTGATAACCATAGAGGACTAGGTGCTGCGGTTGCGGGGTTCGAACGTGTTGTTCGGGAGCCGGATCGACGTGTGTCACATCTTCGCCAAATCAAGAGTTATCCGAACCTTTCGGAAGATCGGGACCCTAGTCCACATCACCTCCTATCGTAGACTTACCTTACGGATATACATTGATCGGAAGAATGATTCGTCAAGGATATGGTGGCATATTGAAGACATAGGACCGGTCGGGCGGGCCCACGGAGTGGTGTCCAACCAGTATAGGATTCCGGAAGATTCCATAAGACCGGTATGGAAACAGAGGCGGACAACAAGACTGGATTAATCCTCAAGGAAATTACAAGACCGACCGAGTAGGACTCCGAATTGATACGAAAGCTTAGAGATAGAGTTTCTAAGTATGTAAATCTTGTAACCGACTAGGATTCTGCATGTAACTTGCCTCCCCGGATATATAAGGCGGGGGTAGGGACCCCTAGAAGAACAAGCTCTCACAAGTAAGGACAAGTTCCTACACTCGACAACTCGCAATTAGCAATCTGCTAAAGGCAATACATAACACACGGGATGTAGGGTATTACTCTCCATCAAGAGGCCTAAACCTGTCTAAAATCTCGAGTTCTTGTGTGTTTTCTGTGTTGCATCATCGAATTTCACGCTCGTGAGGAACTGGGTAGTACTTGTGCCAAGTTCAAGACTCGACATTTGGCGCGCCGAGAAGGGGTCCTGGCGAGTTTTTGGAGAATTTGATGGCTTCTACTTTCGACTTTGACTTCATTACAAGCTTCAAGATCAGTTTTGGGTCTCTCGACTTCGTTCTACGACGACGACTTGTGTCGTGGAGAAATGACCGTGCAGGACGACGACGACGCAGCGACGACCGGTGTCACGAAACGATGACCGGTGCAGGACGACGACGATGAGCGGTGTCACAGGACGACGACCGTTGTCTCTGCGAAATGACGACCGGTGTCGCGGAGCGATGACCGGTGCGTGATGACAACTCGCCGCCGTTATGACGACGGTGACCGGTGCGATGATCGCCGACATGTGACGAGCAAAGATCGATGCCGCCGAGTGATGGCCGACGCCACGACAATAATTTCAACAGCTTCCGTCGATTGTCAACCTCAACTTGGAGTGTCGCTGCTGCTCGGACGTGGTCTTGAGCATTAGCGTGGCTGCTAATCTTTAGTTTCGACCAATTGTGCCATCTTCAATAGCTTTCATCGGTCATCGGCTTTAACTTGGAGCACCGCTGCTGCTCGGACGTGGTCTCGAGCATTAGCGCGGCCGCTAATCTTCAGTTTTGACCGATTGCGTCGCCTTCAACAATTTTCATCGGTTTTCAATTTCGATTTAGAGCGCCGCTGCTGCTCGGAAGCGGTCTTGAGCATTAGCGCAGCTGCTGATCTTCGGTTTTCACTGATTACGTCGCCTTCAACCATCTACATCGGTCGTCAATTTCGATTTTAAGCATTGCCGATGCACGGAGATGTTGTCTTGAGCTGAGCGCGACTGCCAATCTACTCATCGATCGGCTACATCATCTTCGGCCGGGCTCGTGGACTACGCCCAATAAACCAGCTAAGTCGCTTTTACACTTAAGTTTTTGTGTTTAAACTTATATAAGGTGATGCTCATGATAACTTTTTGATAATATGAAATATGTCAATCTTTGCCTATCTGCATGGTTTCATTTATCTTGGAATCTTAATTTTGAATTAATATACCAAGTCACGGGGCTGCTATTTGAGAGTGGTCGGTTAATAATTTGTGATCTTGAGTTCTAAGACCGGTCATTTTTTCTATACGGCACGATTCTGTTAAGTAGACCGCTGCTATGAGCTATACCTAGTGCTGATTAAAGCCGGTGGTCATGCCATAGTTGGTTTGTGTTGAATTAACCATCGTTGCTTGGTTGTCGACTTGATTGGTTGAAACAGGATGGTAAAACTTCACTTTTTTGAAGTTGGAGTGACCGGTTATTAAATTTGATATTACATTAGGCATATAATGATTAATCTGGATCGCTGTAGTTTGCGCGAAAGGAGAAAATCTTATATGTTGAAGTAAGGAAAACATATAAATACCGGTTAAGAATCTAGAAATAATTTGGGATTTGCAGTAAATAAAACATTAGAGTATTTATTTATATATGAACACATTTATATACTTCTTAAATTGTTTTTATAGATACAGTGGACTAGGAACTAGGTCTCGACACCGCTTGATGTACCGGTGCTACCGGTCTTGGGTGCGGCGATACAGCGGAAGTCCACGTGATTTGGATAATCACGGGGACTCTTTTGCCAATTGTGATGACCGGTCTGAGTGTTTGACGCTCGATCCGTTAAGCATTTTTAGCCCAGAATATATGATTTCGGAGTGATTTATACAACAAACCGGTCGGGTTGAAGACTACTGTCCGACTGATTGGTTAACCTTAGGCCCTAGGTGTTAATCATTCGGCTGATAATAAGTGTGAAAAATTCGAGTTTAATGTGCGAATTTTGGCGACTGATTTAATCACTCGAGAATTTGGATTTGAGCGATATTCGATAAGCGGAATATCGGTTATGACCGATTTTAGCGATGCAGTATCGGTTCCGATGCGAATCACCATGAGTATGAGATTTGACACCGGTCGAGAAAGTTTGTTCTTGGCGGAAGATGTTAAGAGTTTCGAGAGGAATGGTCTACGTGATTTGAATAATCACGGGGCTATTTTGCAAATGTTTGAGCGATATGAGGTATAGAGTGCCTAATCGCGATAACATTAAAATATCAAATTGGATTGTTTGAGGAAATTGAATAATGAGACTGGTTGGATCAAAGACAATTAAGTCTTGCCTAACTAAGTATTGTGAAATTAGATGCCTTAGGCCCTCATTTGGCTGATTATAGGCCTTGGAGACTCGAGTCGATGTATGTTAATTGGGAAACTAGTATGATCAACTAGAATTTTGGTTCTTAATGAAATTTCACTAAGCAGATTATGACTTCAGAGCTGATTTAGGCGGTATGTTATGTCAAACTGGTGTAAATCCCCAAGAGATATGCAATTCGACCGGTATGACCAGTCTAGAAATATGTTCTTAGCGGAAATTGCTGAGAGGAATGTGATTTGATGGAATATAATAAAGCAAAGTCTCTCAATAAAGACTCTTGCATTATTTACGATGCTCAAATGATACAAGAGTCGGGGGCTATACCTAATTAGGTGCACCTGACCGGTGCACCACGTTCAAGAGCGGTGCCGTAGAGATCGCGGGAAGTTAAAAATCAAGGAAATTGAAAGGAGCAGTCTATAGAGGATGAAGAAAATAATGAAGAATCAAGTAGTGGACTCTTGCATTATTTGAAAGGAGTTCAAATGATCTAAGAGTCGGGAGCTATACCCAATTGGGTGCACCTAACCGATGCACTAGAAGGAAAATACTTTTATTTTTGCACACCTAATTAGGTGGTATGGAGGATAAAATACCATTTTTTTAGCTTTTTGAAGCCGTCTTGAAGGAAGAAGAAGTATTGTAGAAGATTGAAGTTCATTTTAATTTAACATTGGAATCAAACTAACATGCGGAAGACTGGTCGGTCTTATTTAAGATCAAATGAAAAACTACTCGAGGGCTGCTGTCGTCGAGTTACCTTACGGGTATACATTGATCGGAAGAATGATTCGTCCAGGATATGGTGGCATATTGAAGACATAAGACAGGTCGGACGGGCCCATAGAGTGGTGTCCGACCGATATAGATTCCAGAAGGTTCCATAAGACCGGTATGGAAACAGAGGCGAGACAACAAGACTAGATTAATCCCCATGGAAATTACAAGACCGATCGAGTAGGACTACGAATTGATAAGGAAGCTTAGAGATAGAGTTTCTAAGTATGTAAATCTTGTAACCGACTAGGATTCCGCATGTAACCTTGCCTCCCTGGATATATAAGGCGGGGGTAGGGACCCCTAGAAGAACAAGCTCTCACAAATTAGGAAAAAGTTCCTACACTCGACAACTCGCAATTAGCAATCCGCTAAAGGCAATACATAACACAAAGGACGTAGGGTATTACTATCCATCGAGAGGCTCGAACCTGTCTAAAATCTCGAGTTCTTATGTGTTTTGTGTGTTGCACCATCGAATTCCATGCTCCTGAGGGACTGAGTAGTACTAGTGCCGAGTCTAAGACTCGCCACCTCGTCCTCTTGGATAGAGTCCCATTTAGCGGTCGTTACGAACTTTCGGGCTCCGCCGGCACCGTCAACTCGATACGTCCCCGATCACCATCTTGGTGAGTTTGAGACCAGTAGGAGCTCCGCAAGTTGAGCGAGGGCACCGTGGAATTTCTTCAATCCAGACCGGTCCTAGGGGGAGGTCCGGAGCGGCTTGAAAGAGTGTTTTTGGAAGAGATGACCCGTCGACCGTACGACCAATGGTCAAAACTTCAGCAGCAACTTTCTCCTCTCGAAGCTTGGACATTTGGTGCTATCGCAGACCGGTCTTCGGTTGAGGTGGCAGGGATTTCCGTTGAAGGTGCCGCACTCGAACTTCGATGCTGGCTTCGACGGTTTTCTCTATTGGCTCGGGGTTGTGGTTTGATCCACGATGGTCGTGACGGTTGAGGAGGAGGTATTTGTCCGGCCTTTTAGCAAGCCGGCGATGGAGGCTTGAAGGTTTGGGGTGATGCTCCGGATAAATTATATATGATTTGGATCAGTTTGAGATATGGCAAGTGAATCCGTAAATTGTGGAAGACCTTGGGGTGGGGGCCCCCACCTATAGCTTCTTGAACCGCTGCCCAAGCGACCCTACGATCCCTCTCAAGCGCCTCTTGTTCTAAGCGCCTGTCTTCAGCTTTTTGAGCCTCGGTGCGAGTATCTCCCGGTAAAAGAGCGGATACTCTAGCACTATCATCAGCTCCTAGAGTTAGCTTCCGTTTCTTTGTGCTTGGGGCTTGAACAGCTTTCCCGGACCGTGTGATCTTTTTTGATGAACCGGTCCGTGATGGACCGTACTCGGTGCTGGGACAGCTTGTGTGAGACTAGTCTGCGATTGACTGGCCGGAGCGGGATTGGGGCGAGCATTTGGCTCATAATCTTCACCCCATGCGTCGTTTGCAGGAAGCGGAGGATGACTCTTGAAATTGTCTAAGGCCTGCCTTAAGACAAATATAGTGAGGAAGATAAAATATAAGAGTAAGAGACCTTGGGATACCGGTATTGAATAGGAAGGATAAAACATACAGGATCACGAGGGTTGGAGGAGCTATAGGCCAGGTTAACTTTCTAGCAACCAGAGTCATCGAAGCCAGGCTACAACATCTTCTTCAAGCGCTTAGTTTGGCGTTCAAGGTCGGGACGGTCCAGGCCATCACTGGTATTATTGTCCTGTTTGAACATCCATCCGGGTTTCGGATTGCCTTTTGCTTGGCTGAATTCCCCTCACTATGAAGCTCCATATGATGGCCTCTGCATTAATTCCTTTTACTTCCTTCGGATTCTTGATCATGGCAAGTAAGGTGGACACCTCCTCATCCTTAATCGGTTCTTCTCCGAGGTTTTTGGGGCTCCAGCAGGGGAGTTCTCTAGCTACATTGGCTCTGCAAGGAGGGAGGGCTGGTTGAGGGTTGTCGCATACAAACCACTCTTGTTTCCAGTCGGATATACTTTTATTGAGTCGAATGGAGAAGTTTCCATCGGCATCCCAGCTTTGGATACCGACTCCACCAACTACATAGCGCTTGTTGATGTATTGGAGGGGTCGGATTTCAATAAGTAACGGAAAAGTGTGAAGTGGGGACGAATGCCTAAGAAGGCTTCATAGAGATGAATAAAGAAGGCTATATGGAGGAAAGAATTGGGATTTAAGCTCACCAATTCCCATCCATAATAGAAGAGAAGGCCACGAAAGAAAGAACAGCAAGGAACATCGAAGCCACGGAGGAAGAAAGATCGAAGAACTACCTGCTGGGAATCATCCACTTGTCACACCCCTATCCCGAAAGATAGTTAAGTGTGGTACGGATCGCCTTGGGAGATGATTGATGAAGCAACCATACATAGCATCACATTAACAAACATACACGATTTGCAAGGTTACATAATTAAGTCTTGATTACAACATAGAGTTCGAATAAAAGATACATTAGGTTCGAAATTAAGTCTTACATAGCCATGATCTTTGTTCGAAATTAAAGTGCGGAAGCGAAATACATAACTCGACGATACATAGATAACTTAAATGAACCATGCCGGCCTAGGCCACGGCTCACTCATCATGGGTCGGAGAGCTAGGGACCCATTCAATGGTCCACTCTCTGGGTTCTTCTCCATCCCAAACCACCTTACCACAACAATCACAAAACCCGGCTTGCGGGAAACCCGTAAATCAACATGTAGTGGCAAAGCCCGAGTATCTAACATACTCCGCAAGTCTTACCCGTCAAATTGGTCATCTAAGACCGACTCCTAGATGCATGGGGCTTGACCGGTTTAACTTGGCCTTTTTGCATAAATAGCACCTATGCTAATTAGGTTGGCAATTTTATTACTTAGCCAAATTAATAGGGTGGTTGCATAAAAGAAACTTTAGTGAGCATGCTAACAATACAAGAGTTTGCAATACAATTTAATGTCAATAAAACAGCAAGCTATTCAATCTCTTTCCATTACTACACATTGCGGACTGCTCGAATCAAGTGGTACTCATTAACCGAGAGGAAACGGCGATAATTACCGAATTATTAATCCTGCAGAAAAGAACCCAAATGCACGACATACGCATCATTTAAGAACACGTATGGCCACCGTTCGCGAGTTCATCATAAAGTAAAACACGGGGCCACCGACCCCGAGTACACGTCCCCCTTGTGACCGTTCAACAACGCGCCCAAGGCTTAACCCATGTACTCTCCAACGGTCCTCAACCTGTGCAACCACCGTGCCATACACATCACCTCCGGGTCGGTGAGATATCCGGCTCACTTTACAACTTACAAGCTACGTAGGTTTACCAATCCCCATAAGAAAGGTATGCAAGTGGTACACAACTCAAACTTGTTCGTGGAGCCACAATGGGGTGTTCTCAATTTTAACCAAATTCATCATGTTCACATTTAATCATAAGCCATGAGTGAGATCCCCAATCTATCGTTGACTCCATAAACATAGCATAGCAATTCTAACGAGGATATGACACATAAGCGACATAGGACATATAGGAATTTATGCATGTGGATTTCCAATCAACGCCTAAGAACTTAAATGCACATTCATCATCCTTAATAGAGTGATAAAGGAAGACATTTCAAAATAATAGGAATGCACCGGGCTTGCCTTGAGAGTGATCGAAGTTAGCACTAGCCTCACAAGCGTTGAGCGTAGCAACCGTGTGTTCCGGCGGAATCAATTCGACGTCGTCACCTATAAGATGAAATGCAATGCATAAGTGGCATGAGTACAAGGTCGATGATGATGGTGATGCATGTGTGCTGTTTTTGTAAAGATGCATAGGAATGTGTTAATCAAAGGTTCCGTTTGCTCAAACCCTAGCAATCATAAACATGCCTCTTGTTTTCTTTTAAGGAAATCAATTACACGAACAAACATAATCCTACTAATACATGAGCAATGGCTTGATTGTATAGACATGAGTGCTGTGGCGCTTGCAGGTTTAGCACTAACATTTTAGCAAGTTTTTAAAATACAAATCGAAGAAACCTAGGCTTAGGTGTCTTAGCATCACATGAAATGACGATTTCATTTTTAAAACAAGAACTTGATCCCAAAATTAACACATGTGTGAAGTATGTGAAACCTTTTGACTAACCCTGCCATGAAGTGCTAGAGGACATGGTGAACAGTGGAATTTAGATAATCATGCAGAAACATAATTTTTAGAAACACAAAGCTATTTACACATGTGCTGAAAATAACCTTTTAGGAATTTAAATCTAGGGTTTGCAAGAATAATTACTTAACATGCTCAAAAATTAACATGGGCTTTTCTACACATGCACAGTGCCAGGAGGGAATTAATTACCAAGTTTCATGCAAACATAATTTATACAGATTTAATTAAAAATTAAATACAGAGAATACAAGAAATGCAATAACTTGAAAAATATGAAATGAAATGCAGATCTTCCAGTGCCAGAAATTCAAGTATGTTTATGTGAAGGTTTTGTCCAAGTGGCATTATTTTTGGATTTATGGCTTAGTTAAGTTTTCAGGGGTTGACTTTTGTTATTTTTGTAAAAATACGAAACTGGCCAGATCTGATGAGTTCATGTTACTTTTATGAAAGTACAGGTCTTCTAGTTTCCAAAACATTTTAGTTTGTAATTTTTGGACATTTCAAACGCCAGATATGAATTTTTCAAACTTGAATGAAGTTCGGTCTTATTTACGAAAGTGCCACCGGCACATTTGAACGAGAGGGCGGCACGCACTCCGGCGAGCGGCGGCCGGCGCCGACGAGGTTCGACGCGGCGGCGTTCTAGAGCAGCGCATGCTCTGAAACTTGGTGGGGATGACGTGCGCGGGACGGCGGTCCTCATGGGCACGGTTGCGGGGCCCGAGAGGTGGCCGGAGCGGGCCCGCGACGAGCGGTGGCGGCCGCGGCGTCTCCGGCCATGGTGCGCGTCCGGGTTAGAGGGAGAGAGGGGGCGGGGTAAGGCCGGGGAGCTTCACCTCGCGATGGGGAGTAGTGGCGCGGGCTCGGACGGCGTGGAGGCTAGCCGTGGAGGCGGCTCGACGGAGGGGTGGCGGAGCGGTGCGTCGACGGCGGCGGCCTTCTCCGAATTCCCGACGACCTGGGGCGGCGGAGTGAAGCACGTCGGGGGAAAAGCTTGGGCACGTACTCGCGCACGCAACGGCGAAGAAGGGGAGGAGAATTGGCCCACCTAGGCGGCGTGCGACGCGGAGGGGCACGGAGCGGCCATGGCGGCGGCGGCGCCGATTCCTTCTCAATTCGCTCGCTGCGAAGGGGAAAAGCCAGGGCAGCGGTGCGGGGAGGTGCGAGAGAGAGTTGGGGGAGCGGTTTGTGGCGAATGGGCGATGCGGGCTCGGCCTCCGTGCCAGTTATCGGCGAGGAAAAGGGAGGGGCGGCGGAGGCGTGGGCGGCGGCGGGGAGGAGTAACTCCGGCGCCCTACTGTTGGCCGGCGGGTACAAAATTGGTTGGGGAGGTGGCCAGGAGGGACGTGGCGATGGGACTAGGTAGGAGCGTGCCCGGGCGGCGGCCGGGCTGGCCGGACCGGCGGTCCGGCCGCCATTGCCCACGTGCACTCGAGCTCAAGTTGGTTTTTTTTTTGAAATTTGAATCTGGGTTTTGAAACTTCGCACGAAATTCATACTTCTGGTGCTCTAAAATTAAAAGTAAAAATATGTAGAGCTTCAGTACGATGTGCTTTAATTTTCATCTTTTAGTTTGAAGTTCCAAAAGTGTCCCCAAAAATTCATACAAAATTCATAAACATGGAGGTTTCAGATTTGAATTTAAATTTTTGGGCATTCAAAACTTTATTCAAAAATTTTGAAAAAAATGTTGTAAATTCATCTTTTTACATGAGCAATGCAGTGGTGCAAAAATATGTGGGTAGTGTTTTTATAATTTTTGCACTTCTCTTGTGAGTTGGGTTAGGGCTAGGGTTTAGTTTAGGTTTTTCCTTTTTCTCTTTTTATTTTTCTTCTTTTCCTTTGGGTGATTATCGTTAGTGCTGGATTAGTGATGTGATTAGGCTAGTAATTACGTACTTAACCTTAATCGTGACACGGGATGTCACACCACTCCCCATGGAACGTCACCAGGAGCAGGAGCAATCCAGGTTGAGCTTTGGTTTTGGGGGAAGGATTACTGTCATTGACCATTTCTTCAAGATTGGCCCGTAATGCAAGTGTCCTAGAGTTCTTGAGTGCCATAGGGTAGTTGATCATGAGGAATGGCTGAGGAGGATGAAGGTTGGACGAGAGGTCTTCTTCTTGCCCATTAGGATGATTGAGATGGGAAAGTTGAAGATTGGTTTTTTGGGAATGTAGTAAAATTGGGGCTCGGATCGTGAAATCCGAAGAACTCGAGTCTGGCTGTGGGCGCGTCGCGATGGTTTGGGAATCGGTTTGACATAGGTCGCCCCTTGGTATCCTTTTATAGGTTCCCGAGTTGGGCTCGGGGGCTAGGAGTTACTAGGCCGTTTGTTACAGCCCAATACATTTTTACCGGGTAACTTAATTACCTAGGCCCATTTATGTGTTTGTGACCTAATGGTTACCAAGAAACGGTATTTTGTGATTCTAATAATCGTGGGGACTCTTTTGCAAAAGTACGAGTGGTCTGAAATTCGAAGCTTTCAGCCGTTGAACATGGTATGAGCCAAGCTAATGTGCTTGGATGTAAAGAACGAGTTAGATCGAAGACAATTAGGTCTTGCCTAACTGAAATTTTATGAAATGAATGCCTTGGGCCCTGGGTGTCAATCATTCGGCTAATTATAGGCCTTGGAGACTCGAGTCGAAGTAAGATAATGGAAAAAACTGGTCCGATCAACCGAGTTTTGGTTCCTAGTGAAATTTCTCTAAACGCATTATAAGTTCATAATGATTTAGGCGGTCTGTCATAATAACCTGATAAGAATTTCAGGGAATCATGAAGCTAAGACTGATCCGACCGGTCCGGAAATTTGTACCTAGCAGAAATTGTTGGATACATTATGATTCTATTAAAAGTAGTACGACATGGTTTCTGAAAAATACTCTTACATTATTTGTGATATTCAAATGATACAAGAGTCGGGGCTATACCTAATTTGGTGCACCATGTCCAAGAGCGGTCTGTAAAGATCGCGAGGAAGTGGCAAGCGATGGAAATTGAAAAGAGGAGCGGTATGAAGGGATTATATATGGAAGGAAATAATGAAGAATCAACTAGTGGACTCTTGCATTATTTGAAACTAGTTGATAACCCGCGCGTTGCAGCGGGACTAAAAGATATTATTAACTTTAAAATTATAATATTGAAATAATTATGTTAATCTCTAACATTTATTCTTTATCTAATAGTTAAAATTAATTATGATGACGTGGCGCAACGTGGATTCGGAGAAATAGTTAGTGGGTTGCATCTTTTATATATAAGTAGATAAGTTCAAATGATCCAAGAGTTGTGGGATATACCCAATTGGGTGCACCAAAGGGAAAATATAGGAATTTCCCTCACCTAATTAGGTGCTATGGAGGATAAAACACCAATTTTTTGGCTTTTTGAAGCCGAGTTGAAGGGAGAAGAAGTATTCTAGAAGATTGGAGTTCTTTTTAATTTTACACTGGAATCGGACCAACGTGCGAAGACCGATCGGTCTTATTCAAGGTAAAATAACAAATTACTCGGGGGCTGCTATCGTATACTTGCCTTATGGGTATACAATTGTCAAAGGAATGAATAGTCAAAGATATGGTGGCATACCGATGAACATAAGACTGGTTGGGGGGTCCACGAGTGGTGCTCAACCGGTATGGAATAACGGAAGATCTTGTATACTTGGTATGAAAGTAAGGCGGACTATAATACCGACGTATGATGACTTGATTGACAAGTAAAGGCGCAATATTAGTCCGATAGGACTCTATTTCAATAAGGAAAGCTTAGAGACGAGCTTCGAGTATGTAATCTTTGTAACCGACTAGGACTTCGCATGTAACCCTTTCTCTCCGGATATATAAAGCGGAGAAAGGGGCCCCTTGAAAAAGTCTCCGACAACTAGCAATTAGCGATCTGCTAAAGGCAATACACAACATACATGACGTAGGGTATTAATCTCAATCGAGGGGCTCGAACTCGTCTAAAATCTCGTGTTTTTGTGTGTTTTGTGTGTTGCACCTTCGAATTCCGTACTCGTGAGGGACCGGGTAGTTTTAGCGCCGAGATTAAGACTCGACAAGGGTTCCGGTATCTTAAGGGCACCAAGTTCAAGTTAGTTGGCTACTCCGATGCCGACTACGCCGGATGCAAGGTGGATAGGAAGAGTGCCTTCAAGACTTGCCAATTCTTGGGTACGTCCCTTGCGTCCTGGTCATCTAAGAAACAAAATTTTGTTGCTTGTGCCCGGGATTCATCCGTATGCGTGCCCGGGATCAACTTTTCACGCAACAGGACAAATTATGTGATAAAAGAGCAATATCTTTATTAATTCATTAAGTATTTACATCAAGGACCCGTAGGTCTAAAGTAAAAGATTACATTGCAGCGGAAATTAAACTAAGCATTGGCGTCCTTCAACTCCCACGAGAAGTCGGCCGGAAGACCGCGAGGCCTAGACCACCATTTCATCGTCTCCTCGAATGATGTACCTTCGCCCTTCATTTCTGAATTGTGGCATGATGCAAAAAGAGAGGCAACAAACGTATGAGTACATTATGTACTCAGCAAGTGGGGAAAAGTATGACATGATTGGAAAGTCAAGAAAGGCTAACACAGGGTTTAAGGCATAGAAGCACCTATGTCTAGTTCATTAGTTAAGCGAGGCTATTTACTATGTGATGTAACTCCGGAGATCCATCAATTATCCAAACCATGCATGTCTCCTTCCCGAGAACCATGCATCCAAATCATTACCATACCTCTAATCCGCGTGGGAGTCATGACAGTTTTCAATCTGCGAGAGGTTGTACACAATTCACCACGAGAAAGTGATTCCATCTCCTGTTGCCGGGTGGACTAAAAACCTCCATCATGCCTATGCCGGCCAAGCACTTACACACTTCCTTCAATGTGTGGCTAGGAGATCACTTCCAAGGCGGTTCACGGGTTCCTCCGGCTTTGTACGCGCCCACTAGGATTTCCACTCACCCGACGTGTACACCCGTCATCGGGTAGCTTCCTTCCCTTGAGCCGGATGGTTTTGAGACCTTGTCTCTTAACCACACCTCCCCTGGGACTACCGGTATAACACCAGCCATAGGCCCCTCTCCTACGCGCATACTCGACTGGTCTCCACCGCATACTACGCCAAGCCGCACCCATACTTGGCTCGTGGTTGTACGGTTTAACATGGATGGTCGCTCCATGAAGCGGTCGTTATGATTCGGGTGATAGCATTTCATGGAACTACCGAGTACACCCCAGCCATAGTTCCTCCACCCGTCACCAAAATCAATGTTCGAAATATAAACGAGACAACCATGATCATTATGTTCAAGTGGATCATTAACTAGATTAACATTTAGCATGTCTTAAACCCAATTAAGACAACTAAGCATGATCTACCCAAGTCTACAACTAATACCACCCAGGCGACAAGGACAAGTATGGAACAAGACATGACACTTAGGATTCATATTTATCACAAGCAATGTAAGCATGTGCAGATAGAAAAGGAAATAGGTGCAAGATGCGTCAAGGACACTTGCCTCTTTCTCTCTCTGCTCCCGATTATATCTTCGACTCTTGCTCTTCGAATCCCGTGCTTCGATCGTCTTCTAATTATGTCGCGTCAATCAAGCATGCGGATAAACACACAAACAACTAAGAGACAGAACAAGTACACCATACAAAAATGACTATAAAAGCATTACTAAAAGAAAGTACGCGTCGCTACGACTCCGTGAGCGCAAGAATCGCCTTAATCGGAGCTAGGTGAAAACAGAATGAAAACAAAGCTTAAGGCTTCTTTTATGAAATAAAGGGTCTATTCGTAATTAACCATAGACTACGGGGGCTAGCGCGTAATTTTTCCTAGTTACGTAAACATACGCGCGCAAAATTAATAAACTACAGGGGCTATTCTCGCAAAATTTACTATGCTTGCGCACTCTAGGGACTAAAACAGAAATAACAATAAACCTAGGGAGGCTTATGTAAAAGCAAGGGACCTCATCGTTATTAAACTAAAGTTCAGGGGCCTATCTCGTAAAACTACCAATTTACCGGTATTAACGAATTATTTTTAAATATAAAAACCGTGAGCCGGGTGCATGGGCTCCGTGGACCCGCGGTCCATAGGTCCACAAGTGGACCGATTATGAAGGGGGTATGAGGCCTCCTAATCCGGGCCGTCGGAGCGGGATCCAAGGGTGGGCGGTGGTGGCGGTGGCCCGCGGTGGCCGGCGCGGTGGCGCCATGGGAGGAGCTCGCTCTGTTCGGGGTGGCGCCGGGGGAGAAGAAAGAGGGGAGCACGAGGATCCTCACCGGGTGTTCGCGCACGGACGGGAGAGGGTCGAGGATTGGCCGATGACGGCGAGGCGGAAGCGAAGGTGTCCGGCGGGGCGGCTCGTGCTCGTCTGGACGTTCTTCGCTCGTCGCGCGAGGCTTGGCGGGGCGGTGGGTGACGGGGAAGGCCGGCGGTGGTCGTGCTCGGGCGAGGAGCGCCGGAGACGATGATCGACGGGAGGGGGACGGGGAGCCGGCGGCAATGGCGGGGCGACGGCGCTGCGGTGAGGATGGGGCGGCGGTAGAACGGGGGAAAGGGGCACGGGGTCGCGGAGCCGGCCTTTTATAGGCGCGCTGCCCTAGGGGCGGAGCGCGCACGCCGAGGCGGGAATCGCGGTGGCGGTGAGACGCGGTTAGGGTTAGGGGCGGGCTCGGTTGGGCCGGGCGATGGGTGCGAGCTAGTGGGTTGGGTCGGCAGGGCGGGCCGGGAGAGAGAGGGGAGGGGGTTGGGTTGGCCGGGTTTTGGCCCAAGAGGTGG
The DNA here is from genome assembly GCA_031894775.1 of Chloris gayana. Classification (NCBI taxonomy): domain Eukaryota; kingdom Viridiplantae; phylum Streptophyta; class Magnoliopsida; order Poales; family Poaceae; genus Chloris; species Chloris gayana. The sequence continues at coordinate 325,941 of JAUNZO010003259.1, forward strand.
TGAGGGTCTTTTTTTTCTTTTCTTTTCCTTTCTATTTTCTATTCAAATTTCTATACTATTCTAAATCGAATTCAAAACGAGATTTTAAATGCATTTTTCACACGATAAAAACCTACATGCACTATTCAACATGAATGAATTCAAAGGACACGTAAAACCTATATTAACTCATTTAACTTAGAAAATACTATAATTTGCACAATTAGGTTCATAAATTGTCTTTTAGAACCAAAACTCATAGAAATAATTAAACCCCATTTTATTTGTTGAAAATGCTTTGGTACTCCAAAATAAGATACTTTAAACTAAAATAATTATTATTAAATGAATTCTTTTATAAATCACATGTATTTTGTAAATTAAATCAAAGGCATTTTCTTAACATAGATTATTTTTCATAAGTTAATTATATTTGTTGCATAAATCATTTTCTCAAGTTAAATGCATTTATTAAATAAAACATTTTCACAATAAAACAAATCCTTGGTAGATTTATAAATTCAAACAATTTAGCTTTCTTTCTTTTTTTTTGGGGGGGGGGGATAAAGGATTTTATTAAAAAGCGGTTCACATTCCGAAACTAGAATTTTGGGATGTGAAAATATCTACCCCTTAACAGGAATCTCGCCCTCGAGATTCGGCGTGGCTAGCAAGAAATGGGTAAGGTGGGTGATTTTTCGTTTCGTGATCTTGGACTTCTCACTACGGATGGATGGTATATGTTCCTTGGTACTCTTCCAACATTGGATGGTCTTCGATTCCATAAACTTTACTTCGTGATACATGACGCGTTTCTTAAAGTTCCCCTTCTTGTGGTTGGTGATGATCTCCACCTTACAAGTGTACATAACCTTCAACGATATAAATCATCATCCTTTCATCTTTCCCAAAGTAAGTACCACTTAATCGTACAGTCTCATTATCTTTACAACAGTAACTCTTTGCCTTCATAACATGGTTGAGAAATTAGACCAACATCACGCGAGAAAGTTAAATAAACCAACGACAATGCTTTATTTGCAACGATCATAATCGAGTACAATGATTGAATCATCTGAATTAACTTTATTCATGGAAGGAATTATGACTTGTCTCTTGTTGTACGTACTATAACCTCGTGGACCATGATTCACAATTTTAGCTGATCGACTTGATGATGTCATGTTAGGTCGTTATGGATGTTTCCTCTTGTTGGACTTGGGACATCGATTAGCATAATGTCCTGTCTTCTTGCATCTATAGCAAATCACACACTTTGGGACACCTTGAGCTTTAAATGACTCTTTATGCTTCTCTCCAGACCGAGGGGAATCGTTGTTGAGTCCAGGATTTGAAGGGCGATCCTCTAGTGAACAACAACTCATTGCGCGGTTGAGCGTCTCTGTTTCCACTGTCTCATGAACAACCAAGATCCGAGCTCCGATGCAGTAAGTCTTCTCATCGGACATCGATTAGAGAAATGACCATATTGTTCACAATTGTAGCACAGTGTATCCTTCTTTGGGCAAGTCTCGAAGTAGTGACCCCGTTGACCGCAAAGGGTGCATTGATTTACTCCAAATTTAGGCCTTGTTAAAATTCCATTGAAATCACCAATGTTGAAACTCATCTCTCTCGAGGGTTAATGTTGTGCCATATGTTCACTTTGGGTGGCCTCGAAGGAAACATGAGCGACTACGACGTTTACAGCAGTAGCAAGCTTCATGAACTTCATTGCGCTTGGGGTGTTCATTTAAGACCCACGTAGCATCATTTGATCTCGTGCTTCATCTTCTTCGTTGACGTACCTTCCGCTTCCATGGCTACTACCTTCGTAGTGGCTTGTTTGTTGTTAGAAGTTGATCGCGACCTTTTCCGTGGGAAGATTCCAATCTTGCCCCTTTTGTTTGTAACCGATAAGGTGCCGGGTGAATTGTCTTGGATGTTGTTCTTAACATCAATATTGTAGTCACCAAGGGTTGCGATTCTTGTGTCCTCCATCCGAGAAAAATCGATTCGGCTTTGCATGAGCACAAAGGATAAAGAACGAGATTGAGAAAAAAGAGGAGAACAATGAATAGCGAGGACGATTACCCAAACCAAGGCAAACCTACCTATGCAATAACAAAGCCGAACGCTTGGCAGCACACTAACAGATAATCAAAGATCCAAATCAGAACAAGGCACACCACAAGCAATGCAAGCAACACCTACAAGCATCGTCACTAACGTGGCTATTATGGAGGCTCCTAAGTTTTCATTCTTCCGAAGGTTTTCATGTTGGCACGAGGGTAAGGATCCTTAAGCTTCAACTTCTCAAACCTCATTCCAAGTAGAACCAATTCCTCAAATCTTCCGGACTAGATCTGCTCGAGCTAAAATTTGGAAAAGTTAAGATGAGAGAAATAAGTTTTGTTCAATCGATGGGAGAACATGAGAAAAAGATCTGCAAGGGTATAGAAGAATTTTGTATAAATAAAATATTTAGAATACTAGTTTTGAAAATAGGACCTACGACATGGTCATCCAATCTAGGCTTGCGTCCGGCGATCGATATGCTTCGATACCATCTTATCACACCCGATTTCAATAACCGAAATCGAATTCATCCGTATGCGTGCCCGGGATCAACGTTTCACGCAACAGGACAAATTATGTGATAAAAGAGCAATATCTTTATTAATTCATTAAGTATTTACATCAAGGATCCTTAGGTCTAAAGTAAAAAATTACATTGCAGCGGAAATTAAACTAAGTGTTTGCGTCCTTCAACTCCCACAGAAGTCGACCGGAAGACCGCAGGCCTAGACCACCATTTCATCGTCTCCTCGAATGATGTACCTTCACCCTTCACTTCGAATTGTGGCATGATGCAAAAAGAGAGGCAACAAACGTATGAGTACATTACGTACTTAGCAAGTGGGGGAAAGTATGACATGATTGGCCAATCAAGAAAGGCTAACACAGGGTTTAAGGCATAGAAGCACATATGTCTAGTTCATTAGTTAAGCAGGCTATTTACTATGTGATGTAACTCCGAGAGATCCATCAATTATCCAAACCAAGCATGTCTCCTTTCCGAGAACCATGCATCCAAATCATTACCATCCCTCTAATCCGCATGAAGGTCCATGCCGCTCTTGACCGTGAGCACGGCTGTCATGACAGTTTTCACTCTGCAGAGGTTGTACACAATTCACCACGAGAAAGTGATTCCATCCACTATTGCCAGGTGGACTAAAAATCTCCATCATGCCCGTGTCGCCCAAGCACTTACACACTTCCTTCGGTGTGTGGCCAGGAGATCACTTCCAAGGCGGTTCACGGGTTCCTCTAGCTTTGTACGCGCCCACTAGGACTTCACTCACCCGACGTGTACACCCGTCATCGGGTAGCTTCCTTCCCTTGAGCCGGATGGTTCCGAGACCTTGTCTCTTCACCACACCTCCCCCGAGACTACCGGTATAACACCAGCCATAGCCCCCTCTCCTATGCGCATACTCGATCGGTCTCCACCGCATACTACGTCAAGCCACGCCCATACTTGGCTCGTGGTTGTATAGTTTAACATGGATGGTCGCTCCACGAACCGGTCCTTATGATTCGGGTGATAGCATTCCATGGAACTACCGGTACACCCCAGCCATAGTTCCTCCACCCGTCACCAAAATCAATGTTCGAAAAATAAACAGACAACCATGATCATTATGTTCAAGTGGATCATTAACAAGATTAACATTTAGCATGTCTTAAACCCAATTAAGACAACTAAGCATGATCTACCCAAGTCTACAACTAATACCACCCAGGCGACAAGGACAAGTATGGAACAAGACATGACACCTAGGATTCATATTTATCACAGCAATGCAAGCATGTGCAGATAGAAAAGGAAATAGGTGCAAGATGCGTCAAGGACACTTGCCTCTTTCTCTCTCTGCTCCTGATTATATCTTCGACTCTTGCTCTTCGAATCCCGTGCTTCGATAGTCTTCTAATTATGTCGCGTCAATCAAGCATGCAAATAAACACACAAACAACTAAGAGACAGAACAGTACACCATACAAATATAAAAGCGTTACTAAAAAAGTACGCGTCGCTACGACTCCGTGAGTGCAAGAATCGCCTAAGCAGCTAGTAAACAATTTATTCTTAGACTAAAAGTATTTCAAATTGAACAATATCAATATGTGTCAATTGGCACTTGAGCACAATTATTAACACGGAATAATTGTCTATTATTCCAAGCAATGGAGAAACCTCACAACAGATCCACCGTGAAATGATATTGATTTGTCAACCAGGGCAGCAACTAGATGTGTTCCACGACAGGAATAAGTATCTCAATATAGAACGTGGCAGAAGTAATCTCGTATCCAATGGAACAGCAGTCACAAGTTTACTGACGCACGTAATTAGGAGCAGGATTACCAAACTCAGATTAAGATACCCAAAATACAAGAACCGAGACAAGATGCAGTATCACACGGCGACAGCAGGGGACTTAGGTCGACCTTATTCAACCCACAAGATAATAGCAGAATGGATAAATAAAAGGAATCAGCTTACAAAAGTGCAACCAATCCCAAGATAAGTTTCTTCCACTCACGGACAGCTATTGACCATGATCAGAAGAAGAGGATTCGATAGAAATCCAGAGCGCACCCAAGTGGCATAGCTTGATCACGTCCTCCTCATAATCCCAGCAAGGATCGGCAGCAGTACCCACAACAGGGTGATGGATGGCGGCGCCACCCCTTGGCCTGGAAGAGAACCCTTGACAAATCACTCAATAATCAAAACCTAATCTCGTCCACAAGGCTGCCTCGGCCTATAAGTGCACGCAGGCACTAGTCGGACTTGGACCCACACAAAACAACTCTAATTACTCTACGTGACAAAACTAGAACCAGAACCAACTCAACAAACCCATGACAAGAAATAGTAAAATAATGCGGCCACAATACTAATCTACTAACTCCCGTAATTAAGAAGGACGCCCCATGTGCTGAAGAGATTTCTGGACGGAAATTCAACCAATCTCCACAGCTATAGAACCAATATTCATATATTTCTTTGCCTTCTTCTCTTCTTTCTTGAGCAAATTTATTCCCTTGAAAAATAGGTTGCACAACAATACACTAGATAATGAAACAGACTGTCTCTTCTCTGCCTTCTTTCCATGCTTTAGATGAATATTAAATTCACCAAGTTTTATTGTCGTAGAATTATTTATATGATTAGTGTCCAAAATAATTGAATCCTTCCCCTTGTTCAATAGAACATTAGGTGTAAAATTAGGAGGAGCCATGGGCTCATCATCCTCCTTTCCTTGAAACAAAGTTGTCCTCGACTTTGACATATTTTTACATGGCTGCATATGTGCATTAGGAAGCAAAGGTATCTCCATTACAGAATTCAATGTTTCTCCAAATTTCATATCTCCTTCCAACATGCTTTGAACTACTTTCTTAACCCCGCTAATTTCCTTTGAAGTTTTGCATGGCACGGGGACAGCATCATGGTTCCTTTCCAGATCCTTTACCTCACAAGCAAAGGAACCAAAGTGAATGGTAGAAGGTTTTAACAATTTACCATCTACAGATTTAGAGACCTTGCAAATATTTTCTGAATCAATAATTGGAGAAATAAGGATGGCATCTTTCTTCCTTGCATTAGTAATAAAGATTTCAGAATTACCAGCGCTATTGGTTGAAGCCATTACAAGAACATCATTTCTGACACAATCTGTAATCATGTGATTTTTGCATGAAGTATCATAATCAGAAGTTGAATAATCTTTGATGACATTATCCTCTCTCGCAATACTAGAATTACTAGCAGTAGGGACTAATGCTGGAACAGTCCGATCACTAGTATACTTCTTTGTATCAAGCTCTAGTCGTTAAGCGCTTAGATTCACCAAATAGCATATCTCCATGGGCGCGCTCCTGCCAAGACGGAAGTTTCATCCTAACAGAAACCCTCCCATGAACATATGCCACTTGGTGAATTGTTTCGTGCTCTTGCGTTGATCCTTATCGATTCCATTCTTCATCTTGTTAGAAAATGGTGAGAACCAAGACCTCTGGAAGGAAGAACAAAGGACCGGTCGTAGAGGAGCCGGTGGAAGAGTTTGAGATTGAAGAGGAGGAGGAGGACTCGAAAAGTGAGGAGGTCATTCCACCTCGCTCCTCGGTGAAGTGAAAGTGGGCTGCAGGTCGTGCTCCTCCACCGGACGGTAGGGACAAGGGCAACCGATGATCCACCCATGGGTCAAGGTGATATGATTTGTGGCTTGCGAGTGCGTGAGCCGATGTATGTTAGTGCCTATGGGAGGATCGATCACTAGAAAACCCACGAGTCCTTGAGGAACTTAGGAAGACGAATCCTCATAGTGCTCGAGTTAAGGAAGCTTCGATCCTAGGTTCCACCTGTTGGGACAGCAAGATCACTACTACACCTTCTTTATTGACATGAAGAAAAAGTCTCACAGGCTGCATAGGCATCAATGGATTGATTGACAGCATATGGAGAACAAAAGAGATGCCATCTTTGATCAAGTGATTGATATATGCAGGGCACGTGGTGTTGATAACCTTATGGCTTTTAGGTACGATTGGAATGAAGAAGTGATCTGCCAATTCTATGCCACTCTCTACATTGACCACTCCGGGCACAAGGTGATGTGGATGGCTCGGGGACGATAGTATGAGTGCAGTTGGAGGGTCTTTGCCTCCTACTTTCAGCTCCCCGCCTCGGACGGAGCAGGTGACAAGGAGGATATAACCAATGAGAACAACATTCCCGAGTCCGAGCTGGCATTCATGTATGAAGACAAGCCATGCATCTATGGACAGACCAAGGACCTCCTACCTTACTACTTTTACCTCAACCGCATCCAAAGATAGACAATTGTGCCCAAAGATGGGTACAATGATCGGATTGCTTCTTGGTCTCGAGAATGTGCTTGTGAGGTTTGCTCCGGACGCCAATCATTTTTGAGTTATGGGCTTCATATTTGAGGAGATAAGTAGGAGGAGTGTGAACACTCGGATGACGCTTCCTTATGCTCCTTTCATCATGGCTATGATTGAGGGAGTGACTGGCCTCCGCTTTGAAAAGGAATGCAAGCACATGCCCTTACAGCTCAAGCTTAAGAATGCAACCAAGAAGAAGCGCCGCTCATCCCGTGCACCGCCCTCTACCGGCACTTCTCGTGGTTCCGAACCACGGGGTGGTGGCACTCCTACATCTCGTATCATGAAGGGCCTCAAATCCATCTTCAATGTGTGCACCTCAAATGCAGTCAAGATCCACAAGAATGAGCAGCGCACCAAGAGGAACACCGAGTGCCTGAAATCTCTCCCGAGGGCCCAAGGTTTTGAAGTTTCTTCCGATGGGTCCGAGGTGGAGGAGGAGCAAGCTCCTCCCGTGTACCGATGGCAGCTGGAGGACTATGCTCCCTATCTAGGTGGTGATGATGATGAGGAGGAAGACGAGGAGGAGGCATTCGATGGTGGCGATGAGGAGGATGACGAGTGATTTCAATTTTTCCTCTTTTCTCCTTCCTTTCTTCCCTTTTTGGTGCCTTGATGCCAAAGGGGAGAGAAAATGGAAAAAGGGATCACTTGTTTTATCATTATATCTTTATCTTCTAGTGTTGGAACTCATGGAACAATATGTAATGTGTGAACCATGTGGTGCTTTATTGTAATAGGGCTAGCTTAAATACTTTGCAAGATTTTGTTATGGATGATGATTGGTGCTTGTTATCCGCTTTAATGTGTGTTTCCATGTTGCTAAATGTATGGCTTGCTTTATGTGGTGTGCCGCTTCTTGCGCGTTGTTGCTTCTTGCTCACACACTCTTGCATGTCACTTGTGCACAATGCTTAGGCACCCCACATGTACATAATATAGGCGGAGCTCTCTCACATGTTTGTGTGATCCATGTATCTCTCTAGGGGAGCTCAGCTATATTTTGTTTATTGTTTCTTTTTATTATTTCATATCCTTATCCCTTTTAATTATTTGTCATCAATCACCAAAAAGAGGGAGATTGAAGATGCAACTAGGCCCCCTAGTGAGTTTTGGTGATTAAGGACAAAGAATTAAAACTTCTAATATGATCTTAAGTGAATGTGCAGGATATCAAAAGTAAACCGCCCACAATGTGACATAGTATACCCCTCATACAAAAGATGAAACAAGTACTCAAAAGCAAGAGCTAAAAGAGTAGATTTATAGTTTTTGAGTATAGGCATGCCAAACTATCAAGAGGGGTGAAATGATGTTACATGCAGGGAAGAATGTACTATAGGAAACCAAAATTAGCTTGGAAACCAAATTGCCAAGAAAAGACAAGTTCAAAAAGCCAACCAACGTATCTCTATCATCCGGGACGGGAGTTCCGTCGGGAGGAACGAAGTTCCGTCAACTCCGAGAGTTTGGGATGGATGTTCCATTCCGAACGGAAGTTCCGACCTGGGAATTGAAGTTGCGCTATCATCCATGACGGAAGTTCCGTCAATTCTAGAGAGTTTGGGACGAAGTTCCAGCTCAAACGAAAGTTCTGTCGTGACAAGTTGCTACCTATTTCTAAGGGAGTGACGGAAGTTCCGTCACGAACGGAAGTTCCATCAAGCCCGACCTTGACCTAGCAACGGATCTATTTGGACCACCACTATATAAGGCCTTCCCCATCTCGTGAGCAAAATAGTTGGTGCTTTTTGAACTCTCTAATCTCACTCAAGATCATCCTCTCACTCCTCTCCACTCTCCTTGAGATCCAAGGCCATTTGTGAGAGCCCCCAACTTGAATCCAAGCTTGAGAGCATCACCCCAACCTAGAGCATATCTTCCCCTTGCAAGCAATATTGATTTCACTTATTACTCTTAGAGATTTGTTCTCCTAGATTGGCTAGGTGTCACCCTAGAGCTCCCAAGATTGTGGTGAGCCTTAGGAAGTTTGTGAAGGTTGTGATCCGCCTCCAAAAGGAAATGAAACAAGAGAAGAAGAAGAAAACCAAGGTTGACATTTGTGGCCACTTGGGGAGGATTAGGGTTGAGAGAGACCAGGCTCTGTGAGTTCCTCAACGGAGACGTAGGAACCTCTTTGTGAGGGGTTTGAATTCGGTGAAAAATCTCCGTGTCTCCCTTGTGTTTTGTTGTGTGCTTGTTCTCTCTCTTTGGCTTGTCCGTGCCCGATCTAATTGTGTGTGACGTGTCTATCAAATTCCTGTAGGTACAACACTTCTAGAAGGTGAAGGAATGTTTCTATTCAAGTGGAATCATGAGATTTTGATCCCTTGGCAGTTCTCTTACCTTTCCCCTAGAGCCCCGACGGAAGTTCCGTCCCGGGCAATGCTGATCAATTTGTTTAAGTGTTATGATTTTCAGGTTTTTAGATATATTGCCTATTCACCCCCCCCCCCTCCCCTCTAAGGCAACTTTCAATAAGTCAACCAACATGGTAGCATGTTTGCTCGGCCCGATTGGACAAGTGTAAATACGATTACGAAATTTCACATATTGGACTATCAACAAGAATTATGGCCAATGAATACATGTCCATAGTTTTCTACATGATTGCCCGTGAATCGAATCGAACTTGTAACCGGCTAATTTGAAAAATTTGTTACCAGCTATGGTCATGCTTGTTGCGAAGCACAATGCTGTCACTACGGAATAATGACCACCGATCATCTTGACTGCAATAGTAGAGGGGCGAGGAAGAAGCAACCGAATAGGGAGACCCATCCCTCTGCGGTCGTCCAACCATATCTAAGGCGACGAGGGTTATCGTGGTATCTAGTATTGAAAGGACGACAACTTGGATACACATTAAATTCAAGTGCCTTCTCGAACGATGTTGTTGCTCCAACCATGGATCCACACCGAGGATGAGATCCACAAGGACCACAACCATGATTATGGAAGGAGATAGCATGCCTCCGTTGAGACCCTCACCCATGGCGGTTGTGCACCAAGGATGGCTTCATGGTGGGAACCCGGACTCGTGGTGGTCCCTCTAGATTAAGCCATTATAGGGCTAAGATCTTTGAAATCAAGAATAAATCACCAACAAGGAGAATGATGGAAGGTAGAAGAGGCCATGTTGCCTTCCTTGCAACTGCACAACATTGGCAATTTAGGCGGCGCGCATGAGGAGGCTCGGGGGTGGGTGTTGTGGCAGGGTGTGGTGGCATGGGTTCCGCCTATTGCCCCTAGGGTAGACCCACTATATGAATAGCTCGATGTGATTTGTAGGTCCTTTTCTAGAGAATGCAATAACATCTCCGAAGCACCCTAAATATTGTTCTTAAATTAAATCAATGAAATTTTATTTAAAAAACTTCAATAGCTCCCCTAAATTATCTCTGTTTTTATTTCTCCCCTAAATTGTGCTCATTTGCATCTAAAAATAGGGAATGTTTATGGCTCCCCGTCCCAACTCTCCCACCACGACGGAATTTGTTGGCAATGAACTCAGGCATGTCCCACCAATTTCCATTGTGCATGCCTTGCAAAAAGCTGCACCTCCCAACAACATTGTGCATAGGTCTTCACAGACCTGTGCAAGTTGTTCTCGGCGCCATACTTCATCGTACCCCGCTCATGTCCGACAACAATCCTTGGTGTACTCAGTGTGCCTTCGCTACCAATCCCCAGTGTCCCTAGTGTCCATCCGTCGCTAATCCTCGACGTCCCGGTACGTCCACCACCAATCCCCAACCCATCCGCAAACAATTCCTGACATTTCCGGCTTATGTCACCGAGGTAGAGATTCGCTGGAATAATGCATGTGCATTAACAGAGGTTGACATGTTGGCCAATGTCCCCGAGGCCCCTGTCATGCATCCTCGATGCTCATCGCCCCTATCAATTCTCATCATCAATCTGTAAATCCCCGAAGCTCATCCCAATTGCGAGTCCGGACGAACCACTACTATCCACGCAACCAAGCATCTTCACCTTTTGGGATGCTTTGGAGCTCTGAATCGTGGGAAGCCAATAAATGCTTTATAGTCGCACAATATATATGGTCAGTCACGTTATTACCTGGCGCCCCATTTCTTGTCACGTAGCACTACAACAGTTGTGCTGGAATGCTACTTTCTTTTAGAAAACAGGTTCCATCCCAGCTTTGTTATAAAGTCCATTCGTCTCAGGAGATAAGTCCAAAACACTACTTGAGTGAACACACAAGCCAGAAACCTCCCATTCCATCTCCCTATCTGACTGCAAGCTATACATTTTTTACACGTTTCAATACTAATTAAAGTCATGTGGAGGTTTCTTATCCAAAAGCATTATAGTAACCTCTTTCTCAGGAAACCAAATAATTACAATCTGTAGGAATAATGCAACCTCACCAAAAACCTCAATGCAATAACTGCAACCAATTGGGTATATTTTAGTATACCTTCTATTTTGCAGCAATATCGTGTAAGCTAGTCAAGCTCAAAACCTCAATCAGGACAGACATATATTGTCGATGTAGAAAATGAATGAGCTTTGATGATCTGAAGGTTCAATAGATCCCACCAGTGCTTTGACCTGCATAAATTTGTCGTCGTATAAAAAAGATGAACCATTGAAATAATAATGTTACGGTGTGCATATCTGCAAGGTGAATTTACAAAATTTTTAGCCTGAACCCATGTTGAACTTAGTCAAAAGGCTTTCTATAGAGTTTTTAGTATGTGTTTGATTGATGCTGAATTTAAAGGCCTAACAATTGTTGTACATCATGGCCATTAAACCACGTGTTCTGTGTGGTGATAGTGCTGCATGCCATGACTAGACTAGACACGCTCTGTTCGAAGGTGAACATGTTCATAAATAAGTAGAATGGGTGCCGAGCTATCCCGGACAGGATGAAAGGGCAAAAACAAAGAAACAAAGAAGGACATAGGATTAAAACTAGAGAAACAAAGAACAGCATAGGATCATATCAGTATGTTCTTTAAGAACAACCTCATTGTATAAGGACTAGGTAGTCTTTATACTGGGACCCATAACCGATAGAGAAATAGTTATGATCAGATTCACAATGGTAGGATAAAGAAGTGAGTTCACATTCAATATAAAACTTAGCTCATGAAAGAACGTGAGTGGTTGCCATGAGAGAGAAAGGTAGAGGAAGGAGTGAAGAAAAGTGATTTTTTATTCTTATGGTCAGCCCATATACATATGGGTGACTTTAGCCATTAATGTTATATGAACTACTTGTGCAATGTATGAACCACTTGTGCAATGGAGCCATCATTAAATTGAAAGCAAAAGAAATAATTACTTAACCAAACTCACTTCAAATAGAGGTACCCATTACTGGACTGGAACATGTACTGTCTAGCTAACTACTCCCTCCATCCGGAAATATAAGTATTTGTTGACCTTCGGAGATCACGTTTGACCACTCGTCTTATTCAAAATATTTATAAAACATTTATTTATTTTGTTATAATTTAATTTATTCTTAGACATATTTTAAATATAACTTCTTTATTATTGTATTTGCACAAATATTTTGAATAAGACGAATGGTCAAACGGAGGGTCTGAAAGTCAATAAGTCCTTATATTTCTGGACGGAGTAGTATTTTATTGACTT